>MU132192.1:161772-263757 GCA_015039395.1 Ceratobasidium sp. AG-I
GCAGAGAGTTGATATATCTAAAGTTAGATACTAGGTACAATGATGTAATACAATGCTTTGTAATATCACGCTGTTAGCAAACCGGTTTGCTTGTTTCAAACAGTTTGCACGTGCCGGTTTTAAACGCACAAACCGTTTCTTACGGAGCCCTACGTGCCTCATCGCGTGGCCTAGCACGTGGTTCTCCACATCAAAAGTCCCGAGCCTCACAATTTGCACCGCTCCGTTGCGCTCTGCCCCATGTTGTGTTAAATTAACGAGCTTGCGACCGACTGCCCAAACGACTCCCCTGTTCTCGCCTGCTTTCACACTTTGCTATGGGTCACGTCTACGCTCCTCTCGGAGTTCGCGCTCCTTTCGATCCAACATGCACGTTGGTGACGTCGCATGTCTTCTCGCCTACGGCACTTGCTGGGATACGCACGGCGTTGGCGATCTACTCTGTGACTGCCTTGGTTTTCAACATTGTCTGGCAGAGCGTGGAGATCAATACCATCGAAAGGTAAGTAGTCTGTTCAAACCGGTATATCGGGAAGTGATAGCTGATACGCGTTGGTCGTGTGCTAGCTTCTTCTCTTATTTCACTAATTTATCCTACATCGGACTCTCGTCGTACATGTGTGCGGCCGCTGTTCAGACGGTAGCTTACGCTCGCCACGCTCGTCGCTTCCACACTCGTTCAGGTGCCCAATCAGAATACCCACTTCAACGATGGCCCAGAGCCTTCCAATTCTTGCATCTTCTCCTTTGGTCGACTGTCACAACATTCCGTGAGCATCTCCGTAAAGCTTTGTGAGGAAGCCTAGCTGATTTCCTTGATAGCGTTCATCGTCACGGCTGTATACTGGATACTCCTGGCGTCTTCCTCCACATTCCAGTCGGCGTATTCCAGTAAGCCCTTAATTTAACTTCCATCCTAAATTTATACGAATTTCATTTGCTCCAGGCTGGAATAACATCACCGTACACGCGATGAACTCGGGTTTTGCTCTCTTTGAAGTTCTCTTCACTCGCGCAGGCCCAATGCCCTGGACACACATTCCCTTCCTTATCCTTCTTTTGGGTGGCTATCTAGGCGTCGCGTACATCACGCACGCCACGCAAGGGTTTTACAGTAAGCGATTTACCAAACCTTCGCTTATCTTGCTACCGTATCTAATATTATCCCCAAGCCTACTCATTCCTAGACCCCAAGAAACAGGGCGCGCTCCTCGCTGCTTACATTGTCGGAATCGCGGCGGCAGCGGTGATACTCTTCAGTATTGTGTGGGGAATATGCTGGGTGCGCAACCGTATCTGGCGCAGGAGCGAGATTGAGAAATATGGGAGTCGGGACGGAACGACAGGGGAAGCAATGTCCATGCATGAGACGGAGTATGGCAAGGCTTGACGGACTTTGTATTTCTTGTATTTCTTTTGTTTTTTTGGTAGATATATGTATCACCCTAATGGATACCTCAGCTGGTTCGAAACAGCTATTCGTATTGTCGCGTACATTCCGCTAGTATTCCGCTCTGCCAGTCGCTCGTGGTTCCTTCCAACGTTTTCAAGATACACACAAGTCTACCGCTTTGTTCTAGATCCTTCGAGTCAGCCATTCCCAGGGCATGGATTGATCTGAGACAAATCGCGAATGGCTAGGGTCCTCGATGCCATTCAATTACCGCAAAGGGTAAATCAAATCCCCTTTCATGGACGAGCATAAAGAGGCGCGTCCATCCCCGACCAGCTCTCCCTCATCCACCACTCCCTCTACCACTACGACCATACGCGACGCCCAAGTCAGTCTGTACGTGTCTTTCTCACCGCGGTTTCGTTGCTGACCGTTGTTCTATAGTATCAAACATGTCTTCTGGAAAGGGATACTCTTACACCGGGCACGGCACCAACTCGCAGGTCAGTCAAGCCACTCACTTTTACTAAGACGAATCGCTTATCGTAGTCTCTGAATCTGATAGGGCAACCACTACTGCTCGCGCGACTACGGTAGCTCCGCCTCCAACTCGAACTCATACCATTACAGGTACATTCTCCTTCGTTTCAGGAGTAGGTATGAAGGAAAAGCTGCTGATATAAAGTTCTTATTTCACTTAGCAACTCTAATGGAAGCTACTACTACAGCAATCCTAACGGTTCTACTTGTACGTATAATAATCATCTTGCTGCGTATCGCAGCTAACGATTTATCCGCAGATTACAATAGCGGAGACGGACATGCGAGCTATACGAGTCCTAGCGGGGGAGGATGGAGCGAGAGCAATGGATCTCGCAGCTCGAAATAGATGACCTGTTGAGATAGATTTGATACAAATGGGGAATGCTTGTTCGGAGTTTCTTTATCACGGAATAATATCGATGTATACATAACGCAAGCTATGTGGCTACGCACGAAATGTGACTAGCCACATCGCGATCGAACCTAGACGGAATCATAGTTCGAAGTTGCCATAACTCCCATGGAGAAACCAAAATTAATGCGAGAAAGCAAACCACCACACATTTCGAGGAGCAAATTAGAGAAAAGAAAAGAAGTCCGTGTACGCATGGCCAACCACCTTTGCCGACTCTACCCATTGCGCACCCAACTAGCCTCAACCTCCATCCTAAGATCCGCCCCACCTCCCGCGTCCGTCTGTACTCTCTTCGCGTTCGAGCTCCGGTAATGCATCTTCGTTCTGAATCTTGTCCGGATTGACAAACTAAGGCCCGACGGAGCTCGCTATGGCCAAACCCGCCCTCGTGGGGTCCGTCTATATGGATCTAGGAATGCGGGAGATTGAGAGGCGTTGGTGAGCTGTTGCCATCTCGTTGTGAGAGCTTCAGCGCGCTGGCGGAATTGATATTGGTCGTCAGAAGGAATGTTCGTCAGTTTGGCGATTTTGCGCATAGATTTGTCGATTTTCGAGTACTTTCAAGCTATGAGCGATTCTGTCGAACAAAGTAGGATGAAGAGACTTACAGCCAGTCGGTCCACATCCATCTTGTCGTATCGCTCGACCGTGGTGAATAAAGCATCCAAACCAGCCATTTCCTAATTCAAAAAGAGACGGATATCAGTTTGTTCTTTTTAAGCCCAAGCGCGGAACTTACTTCCGGGGCTGGTGACGTCCGGCTTAAAAACGCTCGCTGAAGCGTATGCCTCCACTCCTTCACTTTGGGCGCCTCGAGGTCGTTCACTATTGCGAGACCTTGAAGCACTAGTTCATCGAGGTGACCGAGTACGGCACTTTCCCAACCAAATGCTACGTTGCGCAATCTGAGTACACGGACAGATCGCAGGTACTCATCAAGTTGTTGATGTGTTTGCGAGCCGGCCTGGCGGAACAGATAATAGGACATATTGCCTCCAAGTATCTCAAGCCGAGACAAAGAGCCAACGATTCCATTTATCAGGCAACACTCCAGCAATGACTCGACATCCTCGCTTGTGGAAAGTCGAAGAGTTAAAGAGCGAAGTTGCTGCAGGTAGGGCTTGATCACATCAAGTATGAGCCGGAACTGGAAGACGTCCATGACGTAAGCTGAGTCATGGGATAAGAACAAGTCGACTGAGGACCCGCGCGTCCGTTCTAGCTGTGTCCAAGCATTGGTTAAGACACGTTCATAATCTCCCCGGGTCTCGTATGATAGTGAAACGCAAGACCACAGAGGTCCTGTCTCCAAGGCAGCTTGGCGCCAGCGCAAACAAACTTGGGCTATTTTGGCCGCAGGATTGGTGTAGCTCATCAAGTTGTAGACATCAAGAGGGTAAGCATCGTCGACAACAATTTGAAATATGAAGGCCAGCAGCTCAGATGGCAGACGGTTGACAGGTAAGCATTGTGTATTTTCTGTATCTCCCTAGGCCACCACCTGTATCAGCGAGTTGCGGGCCTAGTAGTAGTAACTCCTCACCAGCATTCGATCCTGATATCGAAATAATATGGCGAACAAGGAAGCGGCGATCGCGGCGAGACTCAAGTTATCGTCTAATGTTAGCTTTAATACGAACTGAGGAAAACCTGAACCAATTTCAAGATGGTAGAGGTCTGGTTAAGCGCCAGGCTGACATAACTGCGATTTGGCTTTGCTTACCCGCATAAGCTGCACGAGCAATGGGACAAATACACTTGAGAAGGGAAAGAACTTGAAGAAAATCTGCAACAGACAAGTGATGATGAGAACGAAACGAGAGTAAGTGATCTCGCAACTCAAACTAAAAGCCTGATTGAACTTGAATGCAAATGGGGTTGCTTGTTCGTAAATTGCCCTACTGCGAAATAGCACACATGCATGGCGTAAATCATGTGGCTACGAGCGAGATGTGACTAGCCCGCTGGTCGAGTGGGCCCCAGAGGATAACGTACCACAGTTCACAAGAGCTTTTTGAATGGAGAATCATACGGACAGATACTGTAGATATTGCTATCTGGGTTTGTCCTATTTTCATGCTCCTTGCGTTCGGAAAGGCGACCACTATCTCATAACTCAGCTCCGAATCCAAACTCTCATCACTGGAAGTGAGGTACGGCTCCGAATTGTGTTTCAAATGTGCAACCAACGGGCAAAAGGCTAGTATGATTAGGTTGTGCGGGATGCGATGGAGGTGATACTAGAGATGCGCTATTACAATGGGCAAGGGGATAGAAATCGAAGTCTCCCAGCTTGGTTTGATCTAGCACAGGATAATTGAAGTCTGGTAGAGACTTGCGGATGTCCTGCAAAGGCTGGCCAGCAGGAACCCTTGTGAAACAGAACTTTTCAATACGGTTTTCTCTAGTGAACCGACGCAAAGCCACATGGATCTTTGATAATTCGAAATCGCCCCTGAAAGCGAGGTGCAAGTTTTGCTGCCTCAGGGACAGGGGAGAGACTGGTTCACAAGAACCTGCATGGCATCCAGATGGCTGAGAATAGTTCTTCAGGTTGCTCGAATACGGCGCGTTTCTAGTTGAAGGCCGCCGTGCACAATTTAAGCATGCGAATCAACCGCAGGTACTCGCCGAGTTCCTCGCGTACTTGAGTCGGCTTGATGGAAAAAGGGAGGTGAGCAAAGAATTCACAATGATCTCAAGTCGGGAGAGAGCCTGCGGTTCCGTTCGTCATGCAATAATCCAACAGGGATTCATCATCTTGACCTCTGGGAAATCGAATAGCCAATAAGCAAAGTTACTTCACATAGGGCTTGATCAGATCAAGAGTAGACCAGAATCTAGAGCCGTCCGCATTGTGGGGACGCTTGTGAGAAAAAGAAAAGTCTATTGCGGACCCGCGCGTGCGTTCTGGTTGCATTTGAGCAGTAGCTGAGGCGTGTCCGTACCTCCTATCCGCCTGGCACGGGAACACAACAAAAGACCACAGAGACTTTGTCTCCATCGCAACCCACCGCCAGCGTGAGCAAACTCGGACGAGCTTGGCTGCAGGATTGGCGTAGCTCGCAGAGTCGTTGGTACGAGGAGGATACGCAGTGTCGACAACGCTCTGGAATATAACGACTAGTAGCTTAGGCGGTAACTGATTAATTGGCGAGCAACGAGCGTCTTCTACATATTACTACATCATCACTTGAATCAGTAACGAGCTGTGGACATAGTGGCAGCGGCTTCTCACAAACACCTGATCCCGCTAGTGAAGAGATTCGTGTCAATAAGGGATAGACCGAGGAGGTAGGAACCATCGCAAGGCCCGGGTTAATTGGTCAGGTTCAAGCTCGGTAGATCGTGGCGCAGGTCTGACGAAGCGCTGGGCTAGTACAGCCACCTGTCTTTATTTATTTTTGTCACGTTGGCATACGCCATACGCATGGTGCGACAAACACGGCCGAGGAAAGGAATCCTGAAGACGAAGGAGTGGTTGAAATAGTACTAGTAGACGTTCATTACGATACTACTTAACCCACTTTCAGACCCGCTATTGGCTTATCTCAAAGACTTGGTCGTCCAGATAAGGTATGAACCAGGTGGCTATGCGCTGGATGTGACTAGCCACCCGATAACATAAAGCCTTGGGAACATCACGTTTCGGAGTTATCATCACCCATCTGAGGAAAGCCTACGACACATATACCAAGTTCTATAAGAAATTAACCCGCATTAGGCATACTTGAGCCACTATACAGTCCAAGGAGCATATCAGAGAAAAGAAAAGAAGTTCCCACATGCACAGCCTACTCAACCCAACCCCTCTACCGGCACTCCCCATTCTGCACCGGAATCTAGCCAACCTCCATCCCACCACCCCCGTTTATCTGTACGCCATTCACACTCATATCGGGTTCCGCACGCGCACCTTTGTTCTTGGTCTCGTCCGAGTTGGCCGAGTTAAGCTCGACGGAGCTCGCCACGGCTGGGCCCGCCGTTGCTAAGCTAGGCGTTGGGGATTGAGACATGCTGGCGGGTTATTGCCATTTTGCTACCAGGACTTGAGCGCGCTGGCGGAAGTGATATAGGTCGTCAGACACAATGTTAGTCATTTGAGCGATTTTGCGCATTACTTTTCCGATTTGCGAGTACTATCAAAGTTATGAGCGATTGAGCCAAATATAATAGGATGTAAGGACTTACGGCGAGATGATCTACAGTCATCCTGTCGAATTGTTCAACCGCGGTGAATACCGAATCCAAACCAGCCATTTCCTAGCTGGGAAATGCGCATAAGCCCTCTTGCTGTTGGCGCAAGCGCACAACTCACTTCTGGAGCCGGCGGTGTCTTATTCAAGAACGCTCGCTGAAGCTTATTCTTCCACTCCTTCACCTTGGACACCTCGGGGTCGTGCACTATCGCCGTACCTTGAAGTACTAATTCGTCGAGGTGGTCAAATACAGCACTTTTCAACCCGAATTTTGTATCGCGTAACTTGAGCACGCGAACAGACTGCAGGTATTCGTCAAGTTGTTTATGTATCTGCGAGTGGGCCTGGAAGAAAAGAGGGTGGGACGCAGTGTCTTTGGATATTTCGAGCCGAGAGAGAGAGCCAGCAGTTCCGTTTGTCAGGCAGCACGCCAGCAAGGATTCGATATGTTCGCTTCTGTGTAGTCGAACAGTCAGAGAGCGAAGTTGCTTCATGTAGGGATTTATCAGATCAAGTGTAGACTGTAACTGAGAGACATCCAGGAAGTAATACGGCTCGTGAAAGAGAAATAAGTCTATCGGGGACCCGCGTGTGCGTTCCAGTTGCACCCGAGCGGTGGTTGACACGCGTTCATATTGCTTACCACTTTGGTATGGAAATATAATGCAGGACCACAGAGATCTAGCTTCCAGTGCAAGCTGGCGCCAGTACAAACAAACCTGTGCCAGTTTGGCAGCAGGATTGACGTAGCTCGCACAGTCAAAAATATCCCGAGGATACGCAGAGTTGAAGATGACACGAGGATACGCAGAGTTCACAACAGCCTGAAATATGGAGACAAGTATTTCAGACGGTAGCCGGTTGATTGGCATGCACTGAGCATTTTCTGTGTCTCCCTAAACCACCACTTGGATTAGTAACAAGCTACGAACATGGCAGCAGTATCCTCTTACAAGCATTTAAATATTACTGATGAAATAGCGAATGAAAACAATGGGGCCGCTTCAAGACGTAAGGTATCGCACGGAGTCAACTTCGATATAAAAGCTGAGGCAAATTTAAACTAGTTTCAAGTTTGGTAGATTGTGGCGAGTTGTCAAGGATCGATTGAGCGCCGAGTTGAGATGATCACCGCTCGACCCTATTTATCCTTGTTACGCTTATATACGCTACACGCGGCTGAGCAGAGAGACCAGCCTATGATAGGCGGACTTAAAGTAACATTTCTTGCCTCACAAAGTGCAGTAAAGATATGGCTCGCCCGATATACTACCAGTTGAACACATGGTACATAACTTGTTATACATGCCTAATTATTCAACAGATGAGCGCGGCTGAGCGGGGGACGTAGACTCGGTCGACAGGCCGCAAGGATAAATTAAATCTTAGGGTATGAGACATAAGCGTAGTAGACGACGCGACACCCCTCTGAATGATATGCACACTTGACTGAAATTTTAATTAGATACAAACAAATCAAAGCCCGCACCGACTAGCTAATAAGTTCTTTCAAACATGCCGGGCTCCACTGTAATATCAATGCTAACCAAACCGAACATTCATGTGTACGTCACCAGATTCGTCCTGTAACCCCATCCCAACCCCGATGGAGCAATCTCACAGATGAAAGGAAGCGGGGAAATGATGAAAACTACCTCCTTAAACGTCGCCTGTTCACAGAAATCAGGATATTCCATAAGCGCTAGGCTTTGAGTTTGAGGAGAGGGTTAATGGAATTGGTCTGGGCGAGAGATAATGAAGGTGCCGCTGGAGGTGTCTTGTTGCGGTGGGCGAGGGTATCAAAGTCGGAATGCCCCGACTCCAACCCACCTCACTCAAAGATACTTAGGATCCCGCAGGGAGATTCTTTTGCAAAGGCTAACGAGCGGAAAGGCTTACGAAGCGAAGTATTTTGACACGGTTTTTGCTGATAGACCAGCGTATGGCTATAAACGTTCTTGAGGAGCTAAATTTGGCGTGCAAAGTGATGTCTTTACTTTGTTGTTCTTGAGGCAAGATGGGGATCAGCCTACAAAACTTGAGCTGTCTACTCATGTTATCAGGCACCAGTTTTTTCAACGAATTCAGACTCACGAGTGAATAAATCGCAGATCCTCACGGATTCTGATATATAGAAGATTGAAGCGGCGTGGATCAGAACCAGCTGAAAATACTTTTATAAATTTCGCCAATGTTGGGCGCCGGGTGTATGCAGACCGTCGGGAGGGAATGGCTTTGAACCAGTGCCTCGTAGTCTTTAATTCAGGTTCCAAACATGCTCTCACTTTAGTAGATACAACAGCCAAAAACATTTAGCCAATACCTAGGGCAATGCGCTCGACATGGATCTGAGAGCGCAGCATTGAAAAGAACAGGTAGGTGAGAGAAGTACTGCAAGTCGATTTGGATTTCTTCTTTTTGTAGCTTGGCAGTAAGCTCGACCCCTAAGTAGTAAGGCCAGACCTAAACAAAGCATATCCTGTCAAAACGCTCAAACGCTCGCTCGTTGTAGTTATGGCTGCATTTGTCGAGACAAAGAGTTTTAAATATGACAATGGTAGCATAGCGGTGCAGCGACACTGGAGCATTGCTCAGCAAAGCTTGTGTTCACAAGAGAGTTTTTTCCGGCCATAGTATAACCGCCCAAGAATACGGGAAATATTTTATCGACAGCGGGGAAAAGGTATGAAGGCACTAGCTTTGAAACAGCATCATTACTCGTCATCTAGTGTGGCGGGTATGATACTTTGGAGATAACACAGCTGCTTATCAATGAGAGCAATCTCGTAAGTTCAGAAAAGGCCAAGTATATGCGGAGTTTGAGTTGAGTATGCCCGCAGTCTCAGACTCTGAACTTTGGACCTCATGTGGGATATCGATTTCCCAGACAGCACTCAACCCTAGCGGACCTTCCAAATAAGGTATCTATGCACGCGGCGGTTTTTTTAGACCCAAGTACCTTCATCAGAACCAGCAACTCGAGGCAGGTGTGTTATCATATGTACCGTTTTTTGCATTCGATCGAAACATCTAGCTAAGTACAAATCATTCAACCAGATATTGGCTAACGAATACTTACTATGCCAGACAAATGCTCAGTCAACCAAATGCCTAGTTCTGTCGTAGCATCAATGCCACAAAGCCTGGTGGACACACTGCTAGACATATTCTGTGATCCTGTCGGGGCCTCAATAGAGCAATTATGCAAACAAAAACATTTCAGGGAAAGGCTCGAAATTGCCTCCTTGAACGTCGCCTCATCACAAAAGATGGTACAGTCGAAAAACGCCAGTGTTTTGAGTTTGGGAAGGGGGCTAGTAGGATTGGGCTGCACCAGAGGTGACGAAGGTGGCAACGGAGGTATGCTGTTACAATGGGCAAGTGTATTAATATCGGGGCCTCCTAGCTTGAGCTCATCTAACACAAGATAGGTGATGCCTGGCAGAGATTCAAGAATCTCCTGCAAAGGCTGACGAGTGGGAACACTGGTGAAGCGGAATTTTTCAATTCGATTTTCGCTAGCAAACCGACGCAAGGCCATCAGGGTTTTTGAAGAGTTGAAGTCACCCTTGAAAGTAAGGTCCAGGCTTTGCCGCCCCAGGGATAAGACGGAGATCACCCCACAAGAACTTGAATCGTCTAGCTTATCGAGAGCGAGTGTTTGCAAGTGTTCGAGCCTCACGGGTGAATGAATTACAGGTTCTATCTCGTCATGTATCGTCATCTTCTTGAGCCGGAGTCGACGTAGGCCAGGACTAGCTGAAAGTACTCCAGCAAGTTGTGCTAGGGTTGGGCAACAAGGGGCATCCAGATGGCAGAGAGATAGCTCGTTGAGTTGCTCGAATACGATACATTTCCAGTCAAAGGCCACCCTGCACAATCTTAGTATGCGAACAGATCGCAGGTACTGATTAAGTCGTTCGTGTGTCTTGGAGTCGGGCTGACGAAAAAGGAGGGCGGGGAAAGAGTTCTGAGTGATCTCAAGTCGGGAGAGAGAGCCAGGGGTTCCGTTTGTCACGCAACACTCCAGCAGGGATTCGATGTGCTTGCTTCTGGGAAGTCGAACAACCAAAGAACGGAGCTCCTTCACATAGGGCTTGATCATATTGATTGTGGGTCGGAAGCGGGAGTCGTCCAGGGTGTAAGTTTGTGCGAATGAGAGGAACAGGTCTATCGAGGATCCACGCGTTCGCCCAAGTTGAGTCCGAGCACTGATTGACACGCGTTCGTAATCCCGACTAGCCTGGTATGGAACTACAATGCAAGACCACAGAGATCTAGCTTCCACTGCAACCTGGCGCCAACGCGAGCAAACTTGGATGAGTTTAGCCGCAGGATTAGTGGAGCTCACAGAGTCGTAGATATCAAGAGGATACGCAATGTCGACGATGATCTGGAATATGTAGACCAGTAGCTCAGGCGGCATCCGATTGATCGGCGAGCATTGCGCATTTCGGGTGTTCGCTAGCGCCACTCGCGCTCTATCCAGCTCGAGTAGTTCCTTAGATAGTGATTCGAGTTCATCTTCGAGAGCGGAGGTAGGATAACGAAGCGGCCAGAGTGGAAAGGAGGCAGTTGCTGCTTGAAGGGCCACAGTTGTACCGACGTAACTCTTGATCGCCTTGGCTAGGTGTGCACGACCGTTCTCCCACTCCTGTACGACTGTAGCAAGAAGTTCCGGTATTTCCGTATCGCCCTACATGAACACCCAGATCAGTAACGAGTTACGGACAAAGTGGTCGTACTCCTCACAAGCATTTGGATCCTGTTGGTGCGATAACTCATGGAAGCAAGGGGAGGGTTAGGGAGATATGTGTTGAGAGCTACTCCCAGAGCAATGAGAGCGCCGGTGCAAGTAGTATAAGTATGGACACAAGAGGCACCACGAAAAGGGGACAACGTACCTGCTCGGCCGGAGGAAGTCAACCGAGGGTAGACGTATTCGATGTGAGCGTACATCTATGTTAAAGCCGTTGATCCGAAGTGAGACACAAACGCATTGGCACACGTCATCAAAAGGAAACGCGAGTACTTAAAGGGGCGGGCGCTTAGCACCGGACCAAATAGGAACATACACCCACTCATAATAACGCGGACTGTCACGAGACAGTGTTCTGTATAGAGCGGGCTTGAATGTCAGAGTTAGGGCAGAGTTAGACTAGTTGCTAGTTCGGTAGAATATGGCGAGTGATCAGGGTCTGGTTAAACGTTGAGTTGACCATATAGGAACGCTGGCTTTAGGGATGTGCAAGTGCACGCGATGAGCAGCTGATTTGGCAATCTATTAGTGGGCACAACCAGTGGCTATATGCGTGCTGTTTTAACGGCGAGGTATACCTGATTAACGGGCGCAATCTGAACAGGTGAGTGGGTTTTAGAAGCGTCGGGAGTCCCAGCCGGCCTACCTTTCTTCAAAGCTGTATTCCAAAAATCAATGTGGGGTTTCGATTGGATAGCATATCCTGACTCGCTGTGGTATATAAAAAGGCACCATCTCAGAAACCCCAGTGATATTATTGACACATTGGACTCAATCCTTGTAGTACGTATGTCTGATCAAGTCCACGTCTTCAAAGAGCTTCTCGCGGCTTGTGGTGTTGTAGAGTTCGAAGTCAACAGTGTCCGGCCTTAAGTCTTTGACGTGGATCCAGACTTTTTCGATCTTTGCATCCAAAAGAACCGTTCCCCATTTCTGCAAACAGGCTTAGACATCAAAGGTGGCTCTCGGAAGCAAGGGGAGATGCACGCTTATAGGCTCTACGCCGGGGTGGTTCGCCGTTGTCTACCGATACAGCCTTGACCCATGCTTAGAGGGCGCAAACAAGTTAATATTCGTTTCGATAATAACAAAACGCGTAGCACCAGTAGAATATTGATGGGATACGTCTAAGTTCTTTCTACAACACCCAGCTCTTTTATAATTCATTCATAACGGGCCCAGATCAAGCGGAAGAGAACCCCGCTCGAGGCCGTAACGATTCTGGATCTTAGTAACTTAATGAGTGGGATGGGAGCAGGTAAGGATCATGCCAAGTTATTCTTAATCACACGTTTACGTTCGCTGGTGGAGGGTTTAGTGATTGCGTGCTTTGCGACGGATGAAGCGGGCAGGGAGGTTCAAATGCAGAAAAATGGCACGGGGATGTTTAGGGAGTATATATACATGCGCCGTAGATACATATATAAAAGAGACGAGTCGAGTGCGGGGGTGGTTGTACACGGACATAATTTACATGTATGGAACGTATGGGAATGCAGGGTTTGTGCTGCGAATCAAATTAAAATTGATAGACATATACTACCCGCCAAGAACAACCTTCAGTCCACGCAACAGGGCTTCGTATTGTAGGGACCAGTTTACAGATCATCATACTAGGAGCGGCTATGCTAGGTGCACTAGCCTTAGAGGTGTGGAGCATAAAGTGAGAGCAATAGGCCTCGCAGCTCAAATTGAAGGAACTACTAGGACGAGTCCAACAAGAGTGAGAAATGCTGGATTGGGATTACTTTCATCACGCAACTATATTGATTGGCGCTCTAACAGCGTGTGGCTACACGTGATATTTGAATAAACAGATAGGGAAATCGAGCTCAGAGGAAATCACACTTCGTGAGAGCGGTCTAAAAGAAGAAAAAAACACATTGACAAATAAATGTCGTCATTTTTGTTACCCAATCTAAGGTTCCAGTTCTGTCCGTAAAGGGAAGGTGAAATCCCCCTCTGCGAACGAGTATAAAACACCCCATTTTCTACAGTTAAGTGTGCTCTCATCCACCACCAACCAACCGCCGCGCCTACCAAAAAAGAAAGGTAGATATACATGAACTTATTTTCCAGTCAACAACTATTGATTTCCCTCCCTCAGCATTGAATATGTCTTCCGGAAAGGGATACTCTTATACCGGCTCGGGCACTAACTCGCAGGTTGGTCAAGCTAAATTACTTTTCTACATATCGGTAGATGCTAACAACTCTTTTTGTGTCCGGAAGGGCAACCACTACTGCTCTCGCGACTACGGTGGCTCGGCCGCAAACTCCAACTCTTACCATTACAGGTGTGTCTACCCTCCTATTTGTACTTAAACGGAAGCGCAAGTGATACTGACTAGCTGCTTATCCTGTTTAGCAACTCTGATGGAAGCTATCATTACAGCAATTCTGATGGTTCCACCTGTGCGTCTTGACTGAAATGATGCACACGTATCTAAACGCTAACGATTGGTTTCAGACCATAACAGCGGAAGTGGGTCCGCAAACTATACTAGCCCCAGTGGAGGTGGATGGACTGAAAGTAACGGTACTCGCTCCTCAAAGTAAGGATGTGGCTAGCATGAAATAACGGCTGTGCATGTAACGAGTATTTGTCAAAGATCATTTGTGAATTGAAGAATGTGAGTCAGGTGGCTACTCGTGGAATACTGCTGGCTCTAGTACAAATTGGGCGTAAAGAACATCATGCTTCATAAAGGAACTCGAAGGTAAAAGATAAGGGATAGTAGTACAAACACCGGCAAATTACATCATTATTTTGGGTGCATTCAAGTCCAGTAACATCATGCGTGAATTCTAAATGAAATCCGTACTTTTGTGATTCTCCATTCATTGCATCGTATAATGCCTCTCAAAGAACTCCCTGTGGGCCCGCTCCGTTTCCGGTAGAGCCCAATCACCTTCGTTAGGAGCGGCGTAGCGTACTTTGATGTGATTGCCACGCCGTTTCAGTTCGTCGAGGTGCTCATACCGGCCGACACCACTCGGAATTCCGACAATCGCGTCGCCTGTAAGCGGAGTCTTTGATGAGATTCAATTAAAATACCACAAAGAAATGGTCTTACCCTCAATGGCAGCCAGCCAGGAGAATACGCCAAAGTCGCGTGCTGGAAGTCCCAAGGGAAGCCTTGGAACAAAAATAGCAACGATATATCCCAAGAGCAGCATAACTGCCGGCCAAAGTCAGAGAGTGAAAAATTCAACGGATTCTAGTACTTACTCAAGAGCAAGACTCCTAGCCATAGTTTTGATATTTTGATATATGCGACCGTCTAAGCAAGCGCTTGATTAGAATTACAACGAGGCATAATATGAGAATTTCTCACTTTGTCAGGATAACACCGAGCAATGACTGGTTGGCTGCCTGCCAAATAGGGAAGCTTTCCGAACATATGAGTTGTGTTCAAAGACGTGCGAAAGATGAGCGTACCAAATGCTGAGAATCAGTTCTAGCAAGGGCAGTAGCCACTCTTGCTGGATCGAGTTTTGTGTATCCAAGGGGCCCAGACCCATTCGAGAACGAGACCAGCTAAGGGACAACAATCCAATAAGCTTCACTTACACTATTGCCAGAGTACCCTCACTTACCGTAGGATTGGGGACATAAGCAAAGTCACGCCCGTTATCCTTCACAATAGTATTCCGGGCATTCGCGTGTGCAGCTGCGAACGCTGCGAACTTTCCGGTGGAATTTATACCCCATTGTGCCCCGTCACGAATCCAGGTTGGTTGCGGAACATTAATAGCTTGATCAAAGTCAAGTCCTCGGTGAAGTAAACCAATCGTCGAAGGTGATCCGGCACTCTGAAAAATAAAATCAGGTTGAGCATCGTGCTAAATAGGGATGTGGACTAAGCTACTCACGTTATTATATGCGTCGACAATATAAGGTTTATATTCTTCTATGCAAATAGCAACGTCATACCCGACGGGACTCGACTTGTAAGCCTCGTCTGGGTACGCGAATACGCCAAATGAGCTGTTAGGGGCGTACGCCTGGTTTAGTCGGACAAGAACGATTTCGAGCTGAAGCCACCCTGCGCCATCTTTGCCCATGCTCAGTGGGACGGACTTGAAGGAATGGGCCACCCCGTTTTGCCACCATTTGGCTGAGGACGCAATCAGTTTACTTTATCATGTCGATAACGCACGAACGTACATGTTACTGCCGTATCCGCCTCAGATATGTTAGCCGGCGGTGTGTCGCCTGGCTCCATGAGCGCAGTGAAGTTTGCCGCTGGCAACGTTGGGTAAGCAATATCCATAGACGAGAAAAGGGAGTAAAGCGCCGTTTTGGGTACGAAAAGATATGTCATGTTTTTGGCTGATGATACGGGAACACTGAATAGCAAACGCGTGAGCATCCAGTAAAAGGAGCGAGTTTACTACTCACAGATACTTGTCGAGATTGTCCAGAATTTGACACCCAGATCGGATGCCCCATTTAGGCCACCTCAAAACTTGGCCGGCTGCCTCAGAATCCAGAGAATCCGTTTTCGACAGAGTGGTGGTCTTTTGGTCGTCAAATGTACCGATGCCGAGACCACCTTCCTCAAGTTGGTCCAAGTAGGTATCCGCAATATAAATTACGTCTGTGATGTTGTGGGTGGCTTGGGGGACAATATCTAGGCGGTTTTTAGCGAATGATCGGCTGACTGGTAAGAGGCCGGACGATGAGAAGGGTGTCAACGACCACGAAATATTGAAGTTCTAGATAGTGTTAGCCGGGAGGCTCTAAGACGAAGGAGAGTTTGAACTAACCGAGTAAGCCACCTTGGTCAACGCTGCCGCTCGGTCAATGTCTGCTTGAGATAGATCACCGGCAACCGTCGTCTCATAATAATGTGTAAATTGCCTCTGAAATGGGATGTTAGGATCCAGTACAGCCTGTCATGAAACCTACGTACCTCTTGTTTGGTGTATATATCAACGATGCGACCAAACACGAATACCAGACATGCAGATACAGCAGCTGCTATCAAGAATACTATTATGAATAGCGTCCAAGGTGTTCGACTAATTGCATTGTGATTAGTCAGGTTCTGAAAATGAGCATAAGCTATCCCTGCAACTCACTCATATCGACGTCGATGGTTTCGTCTGGCACCTTTGTGATAGAAAGCTCGGCGGAAAAGCAGCCGCATAGCAGCCCATGGACTTCCCGGATTTACCGAGTAATCGTTAAGCTGCTCCAACGTGACGCCTCCGTCAGGCCTCATTGATTCGTGAATAATTGTGGCCCAAACTGAGACAAGAGGATTAGTGAAAACTCTGAGTTGGATTATGGAAGCACGTACGAGTAGCCTCCATCCCTCTTCGAGAGAGATTGATGAGATTATACCCTAAGGCAAGGCCGACAACTCCGCATACAGCTCCAACTATTGCCCGAGCCCAGAAAAGGCTGAGCCCGGATGCAGCAGAGCAGAACAGGAAGACAACTGGGAACGAGCCAGCACTGCGCGATACTTTCTGAGTCGAGGATTACTGCCTTCATGTTTGAAAACTCACCAGAGAAAAGTATGGATCACGAGCGGCTTTACCGGCACAGGTTCAAAGTCTGACATTAACCCTTTTCCTCCTACAGCCCACGTAGCCCAAGTCTGCTCGGATACTGAAGGAGGAATAGGGACAGTAGGGAGCTGAGTTGCGACTGACATTTGCCGTTTGGGATGGGGTGGAGTGAGTAAAGGTAACGACTGTATGAAAATATTAATTACGAACGACATGGCAGAAGTCACCCTTACTTACATCATTGCTCGCAGTAGTCCCTGTGTTCGGACCTTGATCAATAAAATAATCATTTGGCCCTAATCGGGATGAGTCGAGGGAAGGCGGGTAAAATTTGGACGGCGAGAACACATCTTGATGGGACCCAGCGCTCGACGGAGATTTGCGACCGAGCTGCAAAGTCTCGTTGGAAGGCTGAGAACGCAATGACGCAAGGCCAGTTCGAGGACTCTCCGCATAAGCACTTCGGAGACTAGTCGCTGAAGTTTGTGGCAGGAGGCGAGGTCCAGAGGGAGCCGAACTTGGAGTACCAGTCCGAGGAGGTGGGACGAAGGGCTCGATTATTATTCCTGGGGTGTTCAACATCCAATCTATCCTTCGAATCCCTTCCACCGATAGGCAAGCAGTGTTAGACTGACTAGTGCCTTCACGAGACCGAAAGGCTGAGAATCAGGCTGCAGCGAAATGAAGGGTGATCTACGGGCAGAGCTCGGAGATCCCTCCATTCGCCCAACCGCTGGGGGGTTTTAAACAAGCACAGGGTCAGTTAGGTTACCGATAGCAGAGCGCTCGATCTAGGATTTGTCTAGATGCTGGTGTCATCAGGTGACAATCTTAACCGGGAAGTTCTGGGCGAGAGTAGATCATATCTAGAACTTCCATTGGAACCCTAAGGAACAGGCATAAACGCACGGATAGGCAACGCGATCAGGGTGTTTTGGTCAACATTCACTCTCGTTATTCTCTTGGCATTCCCTAAGGGAGATGGATTTGCCCTTTCGATCCGGTGCTGCCACCGGTTCCCCCAAGAGTCTGCCACCATTTTCCTTTCGGGGCTTGGGAGTGCCTCATGTTCTTGGGCCCTACAGTGGGCGCTCCTTTTCGAGTCGTGGCCTTGCCCTTATTCGCTCTGACTATTGTAGATAGCCCAGAGCTCACGCCTCGACGACCGCCCCCAGGGAATGATTCGTTGCTCGGACGGCGTTTGCGTTGTGGCTCGGCCTCGTCCCCGCGCCCTGAGTCGTCGCTATCGTGATCGACATCTAACTCCTGTCGTAAAGTTAATGTCGAAGGTTTGACATGAGATACGGGGAGAGAGGCATCCCAGGCACGCTTGTGCAACCGGTAAATAGCCATAGCGGCTCGGGCATCGGTGATCTGGTGGAGCGGAACATGCGGGGTCAGTCGGAGCGTCAAGGGCCGGCGCTAAACCGGGCATAAAACTCACACTGCTGTGCTCGCCAGATTGAATATCAAGACCTAATTCCTCCTTCGTTAATCGTTTCAATGCAACGCGGGGAGTGCGATATTTGTCCCATAGACTGGGTGTCACGTTGGTTGCGTTAGTTGCGTCCGCGTTTTGCTTGCCCTTGCCTGTAGACTTGGCTGGTCGATTTGTTGGTTTTCGGCCAACATAGAGTTGGGTATCTCGTGTGCGAGAGGCAGGGTGTGTAAGCAACAGGGCAGCAAGGTCGTTGCTTAACGCATGCCCAACCAGAATTCGCTCAGGAGGGGCGAGTAAATCAGCAATCCTCGTCTGTATATCCTTGAATGGCTTTGCTGTTTGACGGCAAGTCAGAAGCCAAGGCGTTTTGGGCGGCAGGCAAGACTTACCTTCGACCATGTCTTCAGGCCGGATACCACTGTACTGTGTTCGATAATCCGTAACGCGCTCTCGTTGTTGAACGAACTGCCACCAACACATTTAGTTTAAAACCGGTGATTCGTTGAGCGAATAACACACCTCGTCTAACACCACACGGCCATGGAAATCCACGACGCTGGCTCTTGCCAATGACGACTCCTTCCCATCCTCGCCAACCCCCACCATCTCACAATCTAATGCTAAATAGCGCCCGGGCCTGCAACCTTGCGAGATTCAGGAAACTACCAGAAATAGAAAAATTAGAGACTCACTCATCCGTCAAGGTCTCTCCGGATTTACCGATTCCTAAAACCAGATGCTTGAGCTGTGTGAGATTTTTATCCTCATTTGTTTGGTCGACGAGGGTCGCTACATCCGAGCCTAGAAGCTGTTTCGAAGATGTGGGTTCTGTACCACGAGGAAATGCTGGTGCAGAAATGATGGCCTCCTCTTTTGGTCTTGTCCTTCTCGAAGCCACACCAGTCTTAGGCGGTAGCGACTAGGGACTAGAAATTAGTACTGTCGTCGGCTCGCTGTACCTGAGATTATTACCTTCTTAAGTGCCATCCAGTTAGAACCTGGAAGAGCATCAGCTGTTTTTCGTTTTCCCATGGCAAAGTGCTGCAGCCGGCGTAGGATTGCAAGCAGAGCGATGGTCGAGTCCTGTCAATCAAAATTGTGGGGCACGGCACCTCACGTGACAAACACATCATAACAACAAACACTTCCCGACGCCCAAAGATTTCCATGGACTGAGCGGTGTCTCTAGAGAAATTCGCCATGATAGTAGACGATTATTTCTCATAGGACTCAAATAAATGAAAGTATAACTACTAACGATGCACTCTACCACTGAGCTAGAAGGCGGATGTCGGCAGGATTTCAGACCATAGGTTGCAAAGAGACCTGGTCTTCCCCAAGGAGAATGTCCAAGATACACGAGGTGAGTGGCAGTAAATCTAAAGCGCATTTACCTAGTTAATTGTCTTAAAAGGGTGGTGCTCGTCATCCCAGAGTAGTTCTGAGTTGGTATGTCGCGGTCGACCGACATCTCAACGCTTAACAACATTGGGAGCATTCAGTCCAGTTATCACCCCGTCGTTCAGGTAATTGTGTAATGAAATAGCATGTAACGCCGGTTCCCAGTAAAATACATAGTTTAGCTAGGGACACTACTTAAGACAAACTGGTATATGTATTATACAGTAGTTCAAAGGACCAACAAAGTCTAGAGCCAAATGACGAAATCACATCAAAAACATCTTTCAAAAGAAGCGTGTAACTAACGCCACTGGCGCCACCACACAGAACGAATGACGAGGCTAAGGAACAAATGATGGGCATGAGATACGTCCCTTTTGGACTTAAGAGTACAGTATAACGAAAATAAAGTAGGAGAGGAATTATCAGCTCATAAAGTACGTTATCAACTTCCACCCACTCGCGTCAGGACGAGCTTAATTTAGTGGCCACCCATACCAAAAAGCTGCCAAGGAACCAACCATGTGTTAAGTATCTCAACGAGTGAAGAGTACCTCTCAAGCAACTCACCATCTTCAGCTGTGCGACGTTCATCCTGGGCATCTTCGCACCGTTGCCTTCTCCGAGGGCAGCGTCGGACATATTCTGCTTGTCAGCTTGGAGCTTGAGAATACTGTAGAAGTGCAGTCAGTATTGGCGAACAGGTTTTCGCCAGCCCAACATGAAGTGCTTACCGTTCCTCAATCGTGTCCTTGACAATCAGGCGCTTCACGAAGACCGACTTGACTTGACCTGTTCCAAACTGTCTCAGCATGCAAGCAGCGTAAGTTACATAAATAAAGCCCTCACCCATGCGATGCACTCGATCGATTGCCTGGTTCTCAGTAGCAGCATTCCAGGCAAGATCCATACATATGACCCGATTGGCCTCGGTAAGATTAAGACCAACGCCACCGCATTTTAGACTAGTGGCCAAAATTCAGTGAAGGTCCGAGCTAAAGTTGTCACTATCGCATACCTAATCAAGAGAATCCTTGGCCCGCCTGATTTTTTGAAACGGCTGAGCGTTTCATCTCGTTCGTTTCTGTTCATCTTGCCGTCGTAGCGCAACGATTCGATCCCGTCTCGACGAAGAAGGATTTGCATAACTATGGATGAATTAATATGGGTAGAGAGAACGACGGAGGATATTACTCACGGTCGATCATGGACGTCCATTGAGAGTAGGCAATGATCTTGTCGTCTGGAGCCTCTTGGTACCCTGCGTACAATATTATTAGCAGCGGTTTGGATCGGGATCTTTCAGTTCTACTCACAAGCTCGGAGAAGCTCCGCCATCTTCGCCATCTTTGCCCCAGGAACAAGGTCCTCCCCCTCGCCCATCGTACCAAGCTCAATGTCTTCCTTCTCATCATCACTCTCTACACGGGCCCTGGCCTTCCCTTTCCCTTTCCCCTTAGACTTGAACACAAAATCGTCCTCTTCGTCCGCGTCGACGTGCATAGTCTTGAACTTTGGCGGGGCCTTTACCCGTCCATACTGTTTGTCTACTTTAGCCTTGATTTCGTCTAGCTCCTCGGCAGAGGGTTCGAAAATGGAAGCCATGAAAATACGCGAGGTCGTAAGCTCGTTGCGACAGTTGGGGCATGGTCGGACCTCGGCACCGCCGAATTGACGATGAGCGCCATATTGCTCGTTGGCAGCAGCCTCTCTATTTGGTTACAGTTGTTAGGCGGGAATAGTGGAATAGAGATGCTAGACTCACCCCTGCAACGGAGCGTTAAACATGTTGTTCAAGCATTCTGGGACCAAGCAACGTTATTTCAAGTAATCAATGAGACGAATTAGAATTATTTTTACCTGCACAGAATATATGACCACAGCTCTATGTCTCAGCGTTAGATTATCCGTTTAAAGCCTACCCAAAAGAAGTACGTACCGTAACGCGAGCATCATTAGCATATGCTACTCAAGTGGTCAACGCCAAACCCTCTTCAATGATAAACCTTGTACTCACGTTCAAAGCAAATAGAGCACTCGGTCAAATCGCTTCCTGCAACCTCGTCCTCCGTAATTTCTGCTTTGCACATGATCTCGGCATTCTCGCGGAATCTAATAAAGAGGTCCTCGCTTATGAGTACTGCATTGAGAGACCACTGAAAAAAGGACGCCGCACTGTCTCATGACCTTCAATCAATAACCATCAGCACCTTGGTTGAGAAATGAAGATTGGAACATATGCGTACCATCTCAAACCTCTCCTCGGTCATCATCATCTTGGCCATTGACTTGCTATACGAGTTCGCGTGTGTACCTGGTTCAGGTTCTCCATCACCATCGACGCCCACGACGTGAGCGCCGTCAGTAGCAAATTCGCCGGCAGCGTACTGTCCAAATCTAGTAAGTAGGACATCTAATGCAAGTAAAAAATTCCAAAGCTCACCGCAATGAGTTGTGGATGGCTAATATGAGACGCTTTGTTAGATCCATGATGTATCCGGTCACAATATAAACTTACTTGCACACTTGCCGCAAACGCAGCAACATGACCAGGACAACAGAATAACTATCAGACGAAGCATAAGCACCACTCTCAATCACAGATGTAATGTAAACCATACTTTTTCATAACGGTTCCGGCCCGAATGAACTTGTTCAGCTTCTGCTGCTGGCGCGCCTCCACAGCAGCATATACCTGGTTCCCAAAGTACTCAGCAAACCCTACTCATACAGGCTAAAACTAGTTGCACTCACCTGCCGCTCATCAGGCGAAAACTCCAGCTCCTCAATATCGATCGTTTTAGGTTGAAGGACAATAAGCGGTTTCCCATCAAGCTTGGACTGTTTCGTGCGGCGGAGAAGACATTTCTTGAGCAATGCCTGGGCGCGCTGGCCTGCAAGTTTGGGATTGGACTTCTGAATTCGTGCCTGTTAACAAGTCTGATACATCAGCTGGTTGGTCAGAAAGCCACAAGTAAAATGAACAAACAATTCGCTCATTAAATTCTTTCCAATCATTAAACGGCGCATAATGCAAGAACCGCACAAGACCGTACAGATCCGCCCTAAAATGACCTTCATCAGCACATAGAAACCCACATGAAAGTGCTCGAAGACTGACAATGTATTGGTGACTGGCGTTCCAGTAAGCGCCCAGCGGTATTCTGCGTCGAGCAATGCCATCATTCTGCTCGACCTCGTCGCACTAAATGACAAGCCCCACTTCTCAGAAACAGTTACAAACGCAGGGTAAACGAACGCTTACCGATTTCGAATATTTTGAGCCTCATCCAGCACAACACGATACCACTTCGTGGCAGCAAGCGGACCCCGTCCCCCATTCCTTCACACCACCCAAATAAATAAGCAAAGGAACTCGAGCGGAAATAAAGGCAAGGGCAGGTACTCACTTCTTACGGCTCGTCTCAAATTCCGACTCCGACGAATCAACAATGAACTTGTCCTTCGCTTTCTTCTTCTTCTGTTGCTTCGCACGCTTTTTCAACTCCTCGTCGTCCGCAGGGAACTCGTTCGTCAACGTTTGGAACGTGGTAATTATGATCTGTTTCGGCGACAAGGTTAGCCAAGCGTTGAGGTTAAAACAAGCGTCAAGGTTAAGCAGTTGTCAAGGTTAAGCAGCGTCAAATCTTAAACGGAGTCATACCCCTGGAAATTAAGGGTGACCCCTAACAGTTAAATATACGCACATCGTATTTCTTGACCTCCGCCGCACTCTTCAGTTTCTCCTTCCCATGATGCACCCGGATCTTGAAGAAATCAGGCTCAGTCCGGTCAATGATTTCTTGACGCCACTGAAAAGGCGTGAAAGAAAATCGAGGGCGAGGTGAGAGTGCGAAAAGTGATACAAGTTAGAAGTCATGCGCGTGAAAAGGAATAACAGGGGCTGACCTGATCAAGAAGCGCTGCAGGCGCGACGATGAGCGTGCTCCTGCGTTCGTTCGTCTTCTCGGGTCGGTTCACCGTGATGAGCGCAATAGTTTGCATTGTTTTCCTATACCCCAGGATCACAGCGTCAATATACCACTCCCTATCCCAAATTGAAGAAACTCACCCGAGACCCATGTCATCCCTAACCACGAGGCACAGTTCACATCAGCGACCATGAAGCAACAGACGCCCCGTAGCAAAGTTAGAGACTTACGCAAGTACACCCCCCTGCACCCTCCCCAACTCTTGCTTCCACATCCACGAAACGCCAATCAACTGATGTGGCATAAGCGTCACGTCCATCCCAGGCAACCGGTCCGTCGCGTTCTGCAAACCAAGCGCTTTCACGGCGTCTCGCACTGGGATGGCGCCTTCGTGGTCGTCCATCGTCTCGTCGAAGAACCGTTGTAGTCTAGATAAATCATGAGTAAGAGCGGGTTAGGTGAGAAAGAGGTGCGTACTGTTGAGCGTGGTCTGCACCGCCTTGGTCAAGCCAGGTAACAGGGCTCTCCGTGTCGTAGTTGATGTTGAACGGTTCTAAGATGAATCCCATTAGCATACATGCCTACTCCCACCAGTCCCAATGACTCACGAGTATGCCTCTGTAAGCCCGACCCAGACGCGACCGGCCTGCCCCCATCCATAGGCGGCGCATGGAACCCTAAGTTCGGGTACGCAACATCAGACCCGCCAGCGTACGGCTGCATAGCACTGTTCAAAGCGCCCAGCGCATTGCGCGCTATATTTCCCATCTGCTGCAGGTAACCTTCCTGAGAGTGCCCATCCCGAGGGGGAAGGCCCGCCTCGGCAGAAAGACTAAAGTGCCCGGGTACAGCACCGCTTCGATGGTTTACTGCTCGTAACTCGTCAGCCAACGATCCAGACCCAGCATCTCGCATCTCACCATCCCAGTAGGCCATCTCCTCGTCCTCGCCGCCCTCAATATCCGTTGTCCCCTCGGTCTCAACTTCCGACTCCTCTTCCGGCTCCATATCAGTCCTCCGCTTCTTCGTATGCCTCGACTCGTCTGTGTCGACCACACTCTCCTCCTCCGAAAGTAGCAAAACTTCCCCATCCGGAAATTCGAGCGCTCGTTTGAGGCGGCTCGGACCCGCGCTCTGCACACTACCATAACTCGGCACGCGTGGGGGAGTTCGATACTCCGTAAAAGATAACTGCGAGTCCGTCTTCTGCATAGGTCCTGTCATAGCGCGAGGCGTAGGAAACAACCCGCCAGGTCTGGGGGTCCCGAACCCGAGGGCGCCGTGTGGCCGCGGAGAGGTCAACATGGGCTGGATCGTTACGTTCCCTATGTCCTCGTCTTCGTCCGACGAATCGATAACAATGACTTCACCGTCGGGGAATACGAATTCTTCTTTGCGTTTCTTGTTTTTGCCTTTGCGGTCTTCAGGGGACGACAAGATCTCGATCACCGAATGGGGTCTATCCGGAGATTGCGCTCGCTCTTCTTCTTCAATATCGCTCGACAATGGCTCGACGTCACTCGAGGGCGGCGGCTTGACGTTTCTCAACGACGGAGCTCGGACGTTCTTCGCAGAGGTGGCACTCGAAGTACGAGAAAGGGTGGATCCGGATCCAGACGCGCCGCGAGAGCGTTTATATCGACCGAGGCCCCCCACGCTTTGCCGTGGCGCCAATTTGGAACTCGCATGGCCAACCTTTGAAACGAACAAGCCATCCTGTCAGTTCATGGCGATGAAAAGCGTTGCGCATCGGAGTAGCCGCAACCACGGTGGGAGCAATAACCAACACAGCTTACCTCGGAATCAGAAGTGAGCTCCTTTTGGAGATGCGCGCTTGAGCAGACGTGAATCTGTGAATCAAATCGCTCATCATCAGTGCTTATCTGACAAATGTCCGATTCTCCCTCGACTAACCTCCCATGCATGGAGGTCTTTGAACTGGTAGATGCCAGCCTTGACCTCGCGACCGACGGGCACAGCGGTCGCACACAGGAGGCAATAGATCACACCGCCTGCGCAACAGAAGTTAGAACCTTCAATTTAATATAAACGCCACTAGACAAAAAGGGACATACCAAACTCCTCGAGGTCGATAGAAAAATTGATCTGGTTAGGATACTTGTCGAGAAACTTGTACAGCGCCGCATAATAAACCATTGGCACAGTCCTCTACACACCAAAAACACGCAAAAAATCAACACTGTTTCATCGTCTAAATGTGCGCCACGACTGACCTTGTCATTCTCACCCCAACCCAACGTACGTCGAGCGACAGCGATAACATGCTGCTGGCGCTCTATAGGAACAGTCATGGTGGTGGAAGTGCAGTCAAGGTAAAAGACTCCCGCCGGGGCTGTCGAGGCTGTGGTCGAGGGAGGAACAATCAGTTCGGGCGCGAGAGTATCCAGGGTCCGCGTGACCCGAAACGCGTCGGACGCGCCCACACGTGACTTTTGCGCAGATGCTTTGGCCATTCCACGCCATTCCGCGCATACACCCAGCATCCAAGCCATCATTTCTTTTGTTGTTTTCTATAGTTAGACTACTGAAACTTGATTTAAATCAAGAATGTCTAGTTTGATACAACACGAGGAAAGCAAGCCTCGTTGCTTCAGCACGGAGCTTTTCGCGAACGTGGCGCCTCTTCAGGCGGTCGTACCACCTGAGAGACACACTCCCAAGAGCTTCATAGAGTACCTTGAGATCTGTCTCTACCAGGACTTCATACCCGTAAAAATACTGCCTCTTTCGATATAAAATGACTCGAATCATACCATCGTTTCTTACATCACCATCTAGCTTCTCTTAAACGTGGTCCTCTAGGATCTACATTATTAGCAGAACGATGGGCACCTGTGGACACATCAGTACTTGGCGAGAGCCTGGCTCTAGCCAACTCATCGCTATATGTGAATAACTCGCCGAGACAGATTTGCGCAAGCACCAGTTCAGAGAATCACCACCCGGCCCCTGGTTTGGGACGCGCCAGCCGCCAATACAATACCCATAAGAACATCCATCTGGAGCTTCGATCATAGAATAGGAGGGTCTTGACTCATAAACTTTGGTCTTCGTTGAAAAAAACTCCTTCAGGGGTGATGCGAACAATAGGGGACTTATGCCCCAACGGCAAACCTTCGTGTATGCAGGGTGCCCCAAGCCAATGCTATCACCTTTAGAGTCACAAGAAAGGTTCGCAAGAAGGTGAAAAGGTATGATTGGACATCCAGAGCTCGGCTGAGCGAAATTACCCCACAAATGATTTAGGTAAAAGCATAGCACATCCTACAGAACGTCCAATGAATACCGGAGGCCAATGCTATAGCCTTATAAAACTCGCATAGGCAGTTCATCTGGAAGGTGGAAAGCTAGTATTCGACACTCAGCCGTCGGCGGAGCAGATACCTCCTCAAGTGATTGGGTGAATGGTTCATCTCGGCGCAGCATTTTATGAATAGGATACGCCCAAAGCACATCCTATTCATCCTATGCAAACCGCGAATGCCCACAACTCCGCCGCGCTCGTCAATCACATCTTACGTCCACACCACCCACTCCTCCAAACAAACCACACTCACATTGCCTTACACCCACCCGATGTCCATACTGTAAACTCCTAGGAAGTCAGGCAGATTTCGAATGAGACTCGGATTCCTCAAAACTTTCATAATCTAGCCTGCAAGAGAGTTAGTCGTTCCATTCGCAACTCGAACAAGAAATACATCAAAGGTACTTGGGTATCAGACTCCAGAGAATCAAACACTCAGTTTGTCAATTATTTGCACGCAGTCGGTAAAGAAAAACGCATATACTCAAGCTCAACCCAAACCTTTTTTTGGATCAAATATCTTTCCAGTCGTTTTGGGGCGACGCCTCATGGCGGGAGGCTGGAAGGTACATTACGGAATTATACTGGTCCAAACCTTCCTACATGTTACGTCCACACCACCCATCTGGACAAGCGCCTGGCAGACAGCGCTAACGGAAAAAAGATATTATAAATAATCATTGTGCAAGCGCAATCGAGCAGCTGACGAATGGTTGATACGTTATACTAAGGCACGTTTACCAGCAGTTTGATTGCCACAACAGAGCCGCCTGGTAAGGGGGTTTAGTTTGTATCAGATACAGCTCGTTTCGGGCAGGCAGAGAACGTCCGATGAGTCATGGCGCAGTACATACGACTTTCTAGGGATTCATACTGCTCATTGAACAGGTACGACGCTCTGAAATATGAAACCACGACCGCGCCGAGTGAGCGCACCTTGCCTGAGGCAACAATTGCCGTTTCCTAACATTTTACCCACCGGTGGGCGTTGCGTCGGTTCTATACGCGCTATGCAGGTAAGGCCATCCCGACACTCTTCTTCTATAAATTTTGAACTCATTTATCCTCTATACCCCCAGTGCATTCAATTTCAGAAGCGATATAGAGGAATTAACTACATGCGCGCTCACCACTTAGACGACGAGCGCTAATCGATGTCATGTAGCTATTTAAGCCTGGTGGCCAGTTGAATAGTCCTGATCATGCCTCTACCTCACCACCACTTAGAAGCCAACAATATCAATGTCTTTTTTTCGTAGTGGAACAAAAGATGCTATTGGTGAGTAATCCATGGATAGCTAGTTGCAAACGACTCACGAGATTATTGACTAGCTGGTGACCCTGGCGTAGTTTCGAGTGGCAAACCAGCGATAGCTACCAGACGACACTCTAAGTTCTTTTTTGACCACGCCTTGGTAGTAATTCAGGTGAGCTAAATTTCTTCAGGATGAAATAGATCCCATGTTAAATTATGTGGTTGGCGAGATCGAAGATCTGCTGTTCGGCGTGCACAAGTATCAGCTCCTGAAGTCCGAGACTTTCTCAGACATGTTCAAGATTGCGGGCGAATCGAATCCAGACAATAGGGAGGGATCATCGCCCGAAAACCCAATTATTATGTCGGGCGTAAAAGCTTCCGATTTCGAGGCACTGTTGACGGTCTTATATGCTACGTGAGTTATCGCCTTCTGCCTTTCAGTGTACATGGAACCTAGACTAAAGTTGATGCATAGCCAATATGAACCTGATATCGACACCTCGCTTATTATCCCTGCATATCGCTTAGCGAACATGTGGGACTTCAAAGAACTTTGCACATATCTGGTAGTGCTTGCGGAAAAGGTTCTTAGCGACGTTGACAAAATCGTATTCGCACGGGAGTCTGACGTCAAGGATTGGATTGTCCCGGCTCATGTTAGGCTTTGTCAGCGAAATAAGACACTGACTAGCGAGGAGGCTTCAAAGCTTGGGCCCGATAGCCTTTTGCTGATGTATCGCATCAAGGAGGATAAACTGAATGCAGTGATATCTGCAACGAAGTGCCCCAACCACCTCACTACCGCACAGTATTTGTATTGCAGCACCTGCCAGGGTAACTTCCATTTCCGGGCGGGGATCACGACGGATGATGCAGTGGAGCAAAGCGTCAAGACTTGGTTTGAGAATGGCTGTCTTTTTGCTGACTGAGAATGTTTCCTCTTGAATGGCCAGTTGAAGACCCGCATGCTGTACCGGCTCCGAAGAGTTCTGAACGTATCTACTGTAACAACGAGGTACTATTGTATTATAGGTATGCCTAGAAATGGTGCCCAGCATTGTGTACCGCCGCTGCTCAGTCGGTGGTTGTTATGACGGATACAGTCAGGGGTTTGCCACCCAAATAATGGGCGCTAATCAATCTGTGGCAATATCGACCAAATATTCCGTCCCCCACACACATACCAGCTACTGTTTCTAGCGACGAAGCAAGTCCGGGTTCAGTGCAAACAAAGAACAGTTACTCAGATACTTACCTCAACTCTCGCGCCTTCATTAGCTAACATCGAGCCAGATATTTGTGTGCGATGTCCCAAACTAAACAAATTCCCATCTAATTCTAACTACCCGGAGTCCATATGTACAAGCTATCATTCCCCTACACCCACCTCCTCAAGGCATTTTTTGAATGTCCAACTCAACGCGTCTTTTTGTCTTCCCCATCAACGTTTTCAATCCGAACCGTAAACCTCCCAGTCGCCTCAAGCGCCTCAGCCAACCTTCCCCCAAACGCAGTCGAAGGCGTCAATATCCCTCCTTCCTTCCCCAACTCCGTCAAATTCTCCCTATCCAGCAGAAGAAGTGCGCTCTCGCTGACCATCACTACACACCAAACCATCAATACACCTGCAACGAACAAAAATAAGACAGAGAAAGACGCGAGAACGCACCAGAAGTAGCCCGGTACCCAGGATCCCCCTGGCCCTTAATCTCACACTTTACACCCAACCCCGCACCCTCCGCAACATTCAATGCCTCAAACCACCCCCCATCAAGAACGTCCAAACTCGGTCCTTCTCCGGCCTTGGGCAACAGCTTCTTCGCCAACCACCTCACAGGGGGTAGAAGCGCCAGGGCAGCGGCAGCAACAAAGAACGTCAAGCTAAGTGCTATGCCCATAAGCCGGCTTGGCGTGCGGAGGAACTCGTTGTACGAGAAGATTGGGCTTGGGGATTTGGAGGATGAATGGGTGAGGCGGAATCGTTCGCGCAGGCCCCAGGAGCGTCGGACGACAGCTTCGTTGAGGGGAGCCATGAGGAAGAAGCCGCCATAAATTGGGGGTCGGATGAGAGGTAGGGAGTACAGAATGCTTGGGAGGGGCGAGAAGCTTGCTGGACCGGGGACTGTAACACAATTATTAGTTTATAATCAAAATTAATCCAGAGCTCGGAAGAGGTCCGTGGGAGGAAGAAGCGCGCGACTCACTTGGGCTAAGACCCCATCCACTTCCCACGTGTCGCTGTTCCCTCGGAACGACCTCCATCATGTTGAAGATTGTAGCAGCCGTTCCGCCAGAAATACCTCCTTTCACCCTATGTGCCGCAACGGACTTGATCTCCGTCGGTGCTACATCCAACCAAAAGTCAATCAGAAACCTCGGCTAATACTCGAAACATCCATACCGGGCACACCAGCCTCCGAAATCCTTTTCTCCAAAGCCTCGACGGCGAGGTGCGCGGCGAGATCAGACGGGATGGAGTCATACCCGGAGCAGGGAATTATGACGGAACCAGTCTTGTGGGCGAGATAATCATAGCTGTGCTAAATTGATTAGTGGTTATGTACAGAAATAAACGTGTCGACTTGCTCTTGGATGATCTTGACAAGCCAAGGGCTTTCACCTGTCAAGTCCACGTAATGAACGCCTTTTGATGCACATGCTCTGCAAACATTCCGTCAGTGGGAAAAGTTAGGTGAGTGGAGCGACTGACCGAACGACCTTAGAGCCGTGGGTCCAAAACGGACCCGCGAGGTTCATTACGACCCGCGTCTTTTCGACAGCGGCAATGATGCTCTCTTCTTCACTAACATCAATGTAAACCGCCTGGAAGTTCGGATACTTGTTCGCAACCGCTTGGACTTTGGATAGCGTCCTTCCGCCCAGGGCAACCCGCAGCTCTCCCGCCCTCGTGTGCCCAGCAAGATATTCAGCGACTAGCCGGCCCTACGCACAGTCAGCCTCCACCTCCGCTCTATCACACCGCGCTCACCGTGAAGCCGGTGGCTCCGACAACGAGTAAATCATATTCAATGGCGGTCATGGCGGATAATGACGAGTGCAGACGTCACCCTGGCTCACGTGACTGCCTTATCTAATCCGGTCCGAGTTTATAGCCGTGCCGAGGCGGTCACTAGGGTTGAAAGCGGTACCGAACCCCACCTGATTGCCCGCCGATGCTGTGAATGCTATGCTCCGACAACTGCGCAGAGGAAACTATCCAGCCGCGGTATCCTACATGTTGCCTTTAGCTGCGGCTGCGGCGGTGAACCCTGCAGCGGTGGTCCCCTCGAGCGGATGCCCACTCCGACATCCTCTGGACTACCAACGCACGCACGCACCCTCCCGCCCTCGGCTCATTTTGCGGGAGATGCGTCCGCTGCGATATGGCCATACGATGGTCCAGCAGGTCGACTGAACTCTATAAAGCCGCTCGCTTTGTCCTTAGCTCCAGGTAACTCTTCTCAAGGAACACACTAGTCGGAAGAAGCACGCGCCCGGACGATGGTAAGCTCCCGGACGTGCCCTCGAGTTCAAAAACCCCTTTGCCTCCCGGTAAATTTAGGTTGTTCTTCTGCCCCCCCTCGGTGCGCTTCTTTGATTGACTGCATGCCAACTGGGCACTCACTTCACTTGTCCTCCACTCGTACTGGACGGTCTAACAGACAACGCACTACGCTCCTCGCACTCCCGCACGAGCTCCTCTTAAAAATAGCCACCCATGTCGTCGCTCTTCCCGGCATATTCCCCGGCTCCACATTCATCTCGTCCAAACCCCACTGGCGAACCGTCGCAGGCCTCGCAACCGCCTCGCGCGCCACACGAGACGTCGCCCTCCGTGCCTGGTTCACCACTCTCATACTCAAACACGAAGAGGACTGGGACGTCGTGGCTGTATTCGCACAAGTTCGGTTCTTCGTTAGGTAAGTCCCAGGTGCCCAGGTGGCAACCTCGCGTGGCAAGAATATATACTAATATGGTCGTGTGATAGAGAACTATATGTTCATTCGACTGCTGTGTCGCCTACAACCTCCCCTTCTGCCCTCCTCACATTCCCCGCCCTCCGCGCAGCCCACATCAACGCGCACAACGACGTTACATTCGACCCTCGCTCCGGATATACTTACTACACCCTCCTCCCACAAATTCCTCCCGGACTGAAACGCCTCTCCATCACACACGCCCACGCACCCGACGCAGAGAGACTAGAAGCACTAGGTGGAGATATTGAGGAGTTACGATTGGGAAGGTGTACATTGTTCGATTGCGCGACCCAGGGATGCTCATACTGGCCTGCCTTTCCACACGACCACGATGCGTACTTTTCCGACGACGGCGTAGTCGACTACTCCGTAAGTCCCCCACCTCCCAATAACCCAACGTAGCTGACTTTAATAACAGAAAAGCGTAGCACAAGACCTCACCCCTCTCAAAAACCTCCGCGCCCTCCACCTCGGAGTCTACCTCACACCCTACATCGCACTCTCCACCCACCAACACCAACACCATCCCACCCCACCCGCACCTCCCCACCCAAACCCAGCATTAACTCTCCCTCCACCCCTCCCGGTCTCGACGATCCCATACGCACCAGCGATCCACATCCACCCTCCCCCAGCACACCACCTCCAACTCTTAAACCACCCTAACCACCGTGCGCCACTACACTCTCCTTCACTGTGGTCTTCGCCTTGTGAATCGTGTCAGGAGCAGTTTGGACCGGCTACAGAGGTGGCAGAACGTACAGCGTGCGTCATCCTCGGAGGACTTTTACCGGGTGTAAGCGAAATTAGCTGGGCGGGGTATTTCGAGCGGTATGGAAGGGGCGTGAGCAAGTGGGCGAGAAAGGGAGACGAATGGGTTCATGTTCGACGCGCTTGATAAAAGGGGTACTATAGAGGATGCAATAATACTGGAATGGACTTTTCTTTTAATGATTCTTCGTATAGTCGGTCGATGTAATTGTATACACGCACTTCCCCGCTGTACTAATACCTTGTAAATCTGAAATTCAAAATCCGGGGTATAGAGAGCTTAATTGGCTGACAATGACGGAGGGGAACCACGTGACTATAAGCTGTAGCTCCACGTCACTCGACGTGCCACGGTAACTTTCTTGCCATCATGGCGCACAAACGACAAAAGCGGGCTTTGGTGCTGGGGTTGGTGGTGCTGGTTGCGTGTGCTGGTGTTGTGGGTGCGGATACTGAGACTAGTTTGGCGAATGTTGCGCAGGAGACTCAGGGAGCGCAGGAGCAGGCGTCGGTGAGTCCACTTGCACCCGTCTTTGTTCTTGTACTAACATCAAGTCCAGACTCAAACACAGACCCCGCCCACTCCTGAACCAGACAAAAAAGCGGCCCAAGGTACGTTCCCCCTCCTCCCCTTGACATGTACTAACGTCAAATTGCCGCCAGCCCAAAAAGCACTAACCGACGCTCTCCAAATCCTCAAAGCCCTCGACGCCCTCCCCCCAACCTCCCTCCCCTCATCCTCGCACTCCTCCCTCCTCCCCACCAAAACCCCCACCTGGCTCACCTCCCTCTTCCCAAACCCTACCGGGCCCCTCGCATCCACCCTCCGCATCCTCACCAAACTCCGCACCCAATCCTGGCTCCCCACATTCCTCTCCTCCCGCTCCGCCCGCGACGAAGCTCGTATCCGCCAACGCGTATCCCGACTCGTCGGTCTCCTCGAAGACGCGATCGAGTTGGGGAGTATAGAGGCGATTTATGTGTTGGCGCATGTTAATGTGTATCCGCCTGTTGGGTTGGGTGTGGATGCGAGGAGGGGGTATGAGCTGTATGAAAGGCATGCGGAGATTACGGGGAATGGGACGAGTCAGGGGATGCTTGGGTTTTTTTATGCGAGTGGGTATGGGGGTGTTGTTCCTGTTGATCAGGCCAAGGTGAGTCTCCCTGTCTGGTTTGAGAGGGAGGTATTGATGGGTATGTAGGCGTCGTTGTATTACACCTTTGGAGCTGCGGGTGGAGATCCTGCGTCGCAGATGGCGATGGGGTACAGGTACTGGGCTGGTATTGGCGTCCGAGAAGACTGTATGGCCGCTCTAGACTGGTACGAGCGCGCCTCCAACCAAGGTACGCCCTCCCATTATTCCACCACTCCCATCCTAACACTTATGCCCCCCAGCCATGACGCACTACCTCTCCGGCCCCCCAGGCGGCCGCACCCTCCCCCTCAAACCCACCAAACTCTCCGACCTCTCCGGCGGTCTCTTCGGACACGGCGCCAGCGTCGCCTCCACAGGCTACAACGCCCTCCGCGCCCCAATCACAGCATCCACCGCCCGCGCAGCAGGCGAAACCTGGTCCGACGTCCTCGAATACTACACCTACCACGCAGACCGCGCCGAATCCGAGTTTGCGCTCAAACTCGCCAAGATCTATTATCATGGGAGTATATACGCTGGAGAAGCTGTTGGGAAGGTTCCGAGGGATTATTGGAGGGCGGGGAAGTATTTTAAGAGTGTTGCGAGGAGGGTGTGGGTGCGGGATAGTGTGGGGAACCCGTTGGCTGGGAAGAAAGAGTTGAGCAAGGAGGAGCAGGGTGTGTCGGGGCATGTTGCTTCTGCGTGTGCGTTTCTTGGGAAGATGTATTTGAGGGGGGAGGGGATGAAGGCTGATGCGAGGATCGCGAGGATGTGGTTTATGAGAGGAGCCGAGGTGGGGGAGAAGGAGAGTCATAATGGGTTGGGGATTATTTATCGGGATGGACTTGTTGATGGGAAACCGGACTTGAAGAAGGCGGCGACGCATTTTGGGTTGGCGGCTGGGCAGGATTTGGCGGAGGCGCAAGTTAACCTCGGAAAACTGTATTATGGTTCGTCTTACTTTGTGTCTCTGATCCTAATACTTATTTTTCGACGTAGCCCGAAAGGACTACTCCATGGCCATTCCCTTCTTCGAAACCGCCATCCGTCACGGCGCCCCGTTCGAAGCCTACTACTACCTCGCGTCCTACAACTCTCAACGCGCCCGCGCAAAAGAACCCTCTTGCTCCGTCGCAGTCGCATTCCACAAACTCATCGCCGAACGTGGCAGCTGGGCCCTGCACGAAGGTGCTTTGATCCTACCTGGAGATACGACGAGCGCGACGGTGTCGGTTGCAGCTGGAGAGAGTGCGGGTGCGGGATGGAGAGCCGTCAAGGAAGATGGCGAGATTGGGTTTGGTGGGATGGGGGTGGGCGTTGCGGGAGTTGGAGAGGACAGGATGATTAGGTGGAGCATTGAGAGTGAGCGAGGTGATGAGGTCGCGCAGAACAATTTGGCATTTGTTTTGGACCAAGGTGAGACCCTCATTCATTTTTCTTCATTGTGCATATCTGACCCTCGTTTGGTTAGACAAATCCCTTCTCCGCTCCTCACTATCTGACAATTCGACCAACACCCGCCTCGCGCTCCAGCACTATACCCGCTCTGCCGCCCAACGCAACGTCGATGCTCTTGTCAAGGTTGCGGACTACCACTTCCATGGTCTCGGCACGCCAAAGGATGTCAACCGTGCGGTAGGGTACTATAGCGCTGCTGTCGATACCCAGCTCAGCGCGTTGGCTATGTGGAACCTGGGGTGGTGCTATGAGAATGGTGTTGGTGTTCCAAAGGTAATCCGATTATATTTTTCTACTGTGACTGCATATTAAAAGGAAATTATGTTGCAGGACTACCACCTCGCGAAACGACACTACGACATGGCCCTCGCTACCAACTCCGAAGCCTACTACCCCGCTACCTTCTCCCTAATCCGCCTCTACCTGAAGAGCACATACTATACCATCATGGGCGGAACCGACAAAACCCTACTCCTCCTCGGAGACGACGGACTCGACGGTGAAGATGCATGGGACCTTACAAAACGGCTCACCGGGAAATCCACCTCGTCCAAATCCAAGGACGCTTCCAAAGACACGTCCAACCCGAATACGCAGGAAGAAGATCCCGTCAAGTGGGGCCGTCAACGCGGTCAAGAGCTCGAGCGTGAACGCGGAGAGGCGGATATGGATTACCTTCCCGAAGACTATTTCGATGGTATGACTGCGCGGCGGCCTCGAGGGGAAGGGGAGGAAGAGGATGACGAGTTCTTGGAGACAGTGTTCTTGGTTGTTCTGTGCGCGTTGATCTCGGGGTTGGTTTTCCTGAGAGGGCGTTGGGTTGCGAGGCGGACGGAGGAGCAGAGAAGGAGAGAGGGCCAGGAAGGAGAGGAGCAGGAGGGGAATGCGATGTTCCCACTAGGGGAGAACTTCGGGATTGATAGGTAGACATTTGGACTGAGGCATTGCTGACTGAATATTAGATATTATTTTCAACATCTGTTTGCAGTCGGAACCCGGGGTTCGCGCAAAGGCAAGCAAGTGCATAAACAAGACTCAAATTGGAATATAGGGCAAGACACATGTGCATCGGTAGCAAGTCCTCCATAACTCCGTACATACAGACAGATCGCAGTAAGATGCGGTACAGCTTACAACATAGTCCAAGAAAACAAACGATGGGGATACAAGACAGTATTTACTCTTGTTTGTCAAAGACATGACTGGGAGAGCACGTGAGATTCGGCCAGGCGCTGAAAGCTGAGCACTCACTCGCTGATCATTTTGTTCATTTTGAACATGTTCAACCGGTTCACTCCAAATAGCTGTTGCATCGAGTCGTCGCAAAGGATTTCTCGCTTATCCTGCGGGTCTTGAAGGTTATTGGCCTTGATGTGGTCCCAGAGCTTCTTGACCACCTGGGGACGCGAGAGCTGGAATGCGAGTCAGTTGATGTATCAACCGTAGAGGGATTACTTACGGCTTGCACTCCAGTGAACTCGGCCAAGGCAGGACTGCACTACGTTACAATACGTTACTAGTGACAACAACCTAAGCACATACCTAAGAGAATACTCTTTTTGGAAACCTCCCCTCTTCTTCGGGGTACCGTCCTCGTTATTCTCAACGGCAGCCTTCTTCTTCTTTTTGGGTTTCTTGGCAGGCTTGCTAGACACCTCCTCCTCATCGTCCTCGTCGCTCTCTTCGATTTTCTCGGCGCTTTTCTTCTGTTTCCTCTTTCCCGTTGCCTTCTTACTCGCACCCGCACCCGCGGACCCAGCCCGAGTCTTGTGGCCATTCAACTGCGACGCAAGTCGACGCGCATACTCTGCATCCGCATCTTCCTCCACACTCCGCTTCCGCTTCCCCACCACAGTCGTCACGGGCGGAGACGGAGACGGAGATGGAGCAGGCGAGGCAGCAGGTGGAGCCTCAGTCTCCCCGGCACGTACACGGTCAAACACGCTGGCAATAATCTGGTCAATCGCCTCCTTGTTCTGGCGCACCCAGTCATCGCCGAGTTCGGGGTTGTCGTGTTTCAACTGCGCCCGGACACGTTTCGCCGACACGGTGTTGAGGTCGACGGCTGGTGCGGTTAAAATCGCGCGGATTTGACGCTCGAGACTTGATACGTCGGGCATAGTGATCAATGTAGAGTGGTCGGAGTCAATTAATATAGTGCGGAGTGGACGGGAGAGAGAAATAGGAGGTGATGATGTTCGGTTGGTGCGTGAGAGGCTAAGGCAAATTCTGCTCACATGGGAAGCGGATTAGACGCCAACCAGGGAAAATAGACGCCAACCAATGAAGATGGGTTTGAGTATGTTCGAGAGACAACCAGGCACGTTACGACACAACAGACAATATCTTACTACCCGCAACGTCACGCTAGTCTATCGCAACATAATGCGACATTGATACTGAGGCCAACGCTAAACTTATAATATAGGTAGGTTTGTGCAATTCCATCAAACAAGTCCTGACAAAAAAGACCCCTTTATACGTTTTCTTAGCCCCACATCACCCTACCTTTTAGGAGCAGGTCGGTCGTAGCGTTCATATTTCCTGACCGTGTGTCACATACAACGACCACGGCCCTTCGAACCCCGTACAAGCTCAGAACAAAAAATTGCAAAATTCCACGAAGACCGTTTGCCTATCGTACAACGGTAAGATTTCCACCTGCCCCCCTTCTCAAAATTCCACCTGCTGCCAGTCGTCAAACTCACCACTAACGCTCCCGCTCGCCTTCTGCTCCTGATTAGTGCTGCCACCCTCTTTTGAGACTTCCGGGGGATATGCCTCAGAAACGGTGATCTCCGGGGGTACCTCCGTGATCTTCAGCATCACCTCTACTTTCATCGCCCCGCTCGGCTCCAAGATATCCAAAAACGACAAAGACGACATATGAATGCCCTCCTTCCACACCGAGCTCCGTCCGCTCAACGTTGGCGGACCCGGAACCATCTCCATCTCCTCAAACTCGCACGTGTAGCATGGCATAACTGGAGGGATCATCATCTTTCCCGCCGTCGGCAAAAGCCTATGCGGCGCAATCTCTGCCAATTCCTCAACCTCATCCCACCCCATCGTTGCCGGGAAAATCCTCACAACCGCCTTGACTTTGACGCGTACATGCGAGACGACCTCGCTCACGCTCCGCAGGGTGAGCGCGAGCTTGTTCTTTCCGATCGAAAGCGCCCAGATCCGGCCTTCGTGCATCCATTCAGCAGTCAAAACGCGATTGTCCATCGGCATATACCGTTGGCCAGAATGGAGACCAGGGTGCTGGCGGATCATGCCGGAGTTGCATTCGTTCATGAGTTTGGAAGGGACGGAGGGCGACCATTCGGGCAAGGCGGTGTAGGCTGGGGTGATAAATTCGTCCTCGAGCCGCAAAGACGCTTCGAACAATGGGATGTCGATGCGAGCGCGGTGGACACGAACAGTTGGGCTCGGGGCTTGGGAGACACCGTCGGTCGGCTGGTCCTTTTTAGCATCGTCCTCGTCGTCGCTCGACTTGAGGGTTTCGATGTCCGCCTGGTTTATGCTCGACTCGGCGTCTATAATCGAAATATCGTCGTACAAGCTACCCTCGTCGTCCGAGTCCTGAGTCGGCGCCGGCTCGTCCTCCTTGGACGGATTGGCAGGGGCAGGCGTGGCACCTAATACGGCAAACACGTTCTCCACCGCTACATCATACGCAAACACCGCCTGGCCTTCCTCTTCTGGCACAAACAGTTTCATCGTCGACCACGCCGCCTGGTCTCCCAGCCCATTATTCCTCATCAGGCACCCCCGCTTCAAGTCACGATCTACCAGCCCCCGCGGAGCATTGTCGAGCAACCAAGCTAGCAGCTCGATCCCGTCGTTCAGATCGCACCGCGAGGCCTCGAGGCAAAGCGGGGTCATCCCCAGATCGTGGTTCCCGATCACCACGTTATTTGCGAGGAGTTCTGTGGTGGGCACGCCGACTTCTTTGGCTGTCGCGCAGGCGTCCTCAATCAGGCTTGTGAGCTCCTCCGAGCTGCAGTCAAAGTTGAACAGCAGGTCGGAGATGGTCGTAAGCGTGGCATTTCGACTGTGGATATCTGGACGTTGGTTCGTCTGGCCCGGGTTCAAAGGATGCTGGCGCGAGGTTTCGTCCGTGCCCCAAGGACGCAGAGGCTGGTGCGTGGGGTTATAGGCGGGCGTCCGGATAGGACTGCGCGAAGACCAAGGGTGGGCTGTAGATGAACTTGTGGCCGCATGGCTGCTATTTTCTCCGAACCTACGCCAGTTGGATTGGGCCCGTTCTTTTTCCTTTAGCTGGGGACACAAACCCATGATTCAACATTATTTCCTAAATTCGGCTCTCAGGTCACTCACTAGGTCGCGTTCCCTCTCCTCTCGTTCACGAATGCGCCTTTCACGATCCTCCATATGCGTGGCTACCAAGGCCTCTCGAAGAGCTTGCTCTTCGGACAAAGCAGGATCGATCGAGTTCGTCCCATAGGCGTTCACGAGTGGATCTCTAGTCGGCCGGTGCTGCTGAGAGGACAAGGATGGGGCTAGCGCGGGCGAAAATAGAGGTCGCGACGTGGTTAGTAGACTCAGGCGGCTAGCGCCTTCGTCATCGCTGTCTTCAGGGTCTGGGAACCTATGCGGCCGAGCAGAATAATGAGGCCGAGCACCTGTGGGCGATTGAAAGTGAAGCCCCGAGAGCGAATCTCGGATAGCAGGGAGAGGTGGAAGTGATCGGTTAATGTATGGATTTGAGGTTGACGCAGTCGGGCTGTTTTGGTTCTAATGGAAGCGCGATTCATGTGTGTTATTTACACTGTGAATCCTAGACGACGGAAGCAATGCGTACGTGTGAGAGAGCCTCAGGACGTGGTACCGCGTTAGCCTTTCCCTTTGGTGTAGCTAGTGCTCGCAAGTACCAATCGTTGAGCTCCGCATCCGATTCCAGCGCCGGAACATCATGCTTTGCAGATAAACTGAAACTAGAGTGTCCGACCTGAGGTTCAGTAGGCGCTGGGGTCGGCACAACACCAGCGTTGAAGTCGATCAAATGATCCACAACATAATTGTCTGTCCTGGACGTCTCGGGCTCGACCAATGTCACAGATGAGGTGCTATATACGCTCGACGCTCCAACATGCCCCGGGTTATCGTCCTGAGTATTCATGCTGGTGTAGTAGACGTAAGGAGGTAAGGAAGAGGTGGCTGGTGGGCGCTTAAACCTTATGTACGTTAATTGGGGCTGTGCTACCAGTTGAGTCAAAGACGCATATAAGCTTGTGTCCTCTCATTCGCTAGTTTTCGCGGTGTGTTTGTGCTGTGCAGCCTTGCAACAAACAGCGTGGAATGCCTCGTGTGGTCCACGCAACCACTACTTAGCAACATTAAACTTTACAGCTTGGCTTCCCGTAGCAGCCACGAGCTCAGCCCCTTATGTCGGTCGGAACTGATACAGAGCACGCTAACAAACGAGCAGATTTTGAGAAAGAAATCTGCCGGGTATGTGTGTGTTCCAATCAACCACCGATTAGTCTTTAGCGTTTGGGAAGGCGGTACTTGAGGTCTATGGAATACAAATACAAGGTCTTTAGTTGCGCTGGATGTATGCTGACTTCCAGCGACTCCAAAATATAGTTTTACCATGATCCAGAAGCTCCGGTTTTTCAGCTTAGACTTCCTTGCTGACATAATGCGCCATCTGGTCACTCACTCTAATTAGACACATGCCTTCCTATCAGGAATATATCTTCATCTCCAAACTCGCAGCATGATTGGGTGATGTAGTGGTGCATTGAAATTCCCTATACTATTATATCATGTAACAAGCTTATCCTAAAAGGGGCTTGGCAGGCAACCTTGTATGCCTAACTGGCAGTAACCAATGATGTGAATTCCCAAGTAGTAACCGGTTCTACGTGTTGATTGAGATGAGAAGTAAGGTGTGAAGCTAGCAGATATCCTTATAATATTCTGATCAACGGGTTCAGAGTCGGAAGACTTGAGGCGCTAAGCTGATGCGAATAGATGCCGGCATCAGTCCCACACCAGCTTTTCAGTACGTTTCTATACTTGGAGCGGTTATTTAATCTACACCCTTGTAGAACGAGTATCTTTCGAGCTCTAGTTCTGTTGCAGAATCTACTACATGAATCCTATCAGTCATGTGTGGTCTGGGCACAAGTCTGAGTCTTGACTGATTCTTTTTCGTCATTTGTACATATATGACCTTGAGATATCACAGCCTCCAGGGCACGAGCAGCTGTCTGAGGCCTTGGCACTTCGCCTATATAATCTCAAGCTGTGCCTTCCTCTGTCGGATCCAAAGTGCTGTACAAAATATTAGTACCTTTATACAATGGGCTCATTCCTATGTAAATCAAACTTGCCTTTTAGCGGCTCCTGTAAAAGTCTATAACATAAATATGCATACATAAAGAATACATACGAATGTACTGGAATGATAAAGAACGTAAGAGAACAATCGAATGACATACATACCTAAATAGGTACACGCATATAGGATGAAGTCATATATGCGTGCATGTTCCTTACGCCTCTGGAATCATCCAGAAGGTCTTCCTACGTGTATATAAGGATGAATGCGCACGAATTCATCCACCAGTTCCCATTGAATATATTCTCTTTTGTCATTACATTTACCCGACGCCTCCGGCGTCGCTCTAAGGCCTTACTGCGCTAGTATATAGTATAGTTACTTCATTGTATTCTATACTACGTATATAAATATATTGTTACAGCTCCCGCAGCGTCAGAGAATATATGGCGATGTGCCCTATCTACAGCGGCTCCAGATCCAGCAAAGAGGCAGTGTGTGAGTGGTGCAGTAATGCAGTATAGAGGCGATCGCACAGCTGGAGTTCAGGCCTTTCTGTTATTTTCTGGAGACTGCGCTCCGTCGTTTGCGCGCGCTTCGTTTTGCTTATGAAGAGACAACTTTTCCCATCGGTGTTACGAAGCGAGAGTTAGTCCTCATAGCCAGGCTGCGGACCCTGGTCACGGACACCGCATGTATGCAATTCGAGCGCCATAAGCTTACTCATTCCAGTAACTGATCATGTTTTAGCTGTTACCATGAGTGCATTAAATCGATTAAAGTAGATGCGAGGACATCAAGATTTTATATTCACAAGGTTCATTAAATACTGAAGTGGAGCTCTCGATACAAGTCGCGGGCGCTACTCGAGTTTGCGTTTCGGTATCCCCGCTATGCCCGAACTAAGCGCCCACATCATGATTCCCTCGGGCATCGTCCTATTCAACCATAACATAAGCTGTCGCCCTGCCAACTTTAAAAACATAGTCATATACACGGCAGGCAGTGATTATTGTTGGGTTCCTATCTCTCTGCGAGGGTCATGTTCGTCGGCATCAACCCAAAATGCGTGCATTTTGTCTTGCTTGCCCTAACTCTACTATCTCAACAATCCACCAGTCTTACGATCGACGATAACTATGTTTACACCATGTCAAGGCCGGACGGGATACAATATTCTCCTAACTGGATGCTTAGAACAGGCTCTGGCGCTTCAGCTAGATCAAACAACACCTATCATCCCTGCGTTACGCCACGGTCCAATCTAGTGTATTTCTTTCAAGGTAGCTTCCTTATTTCCTTCGCTACACAAGCCACGTAATAAATTTACTCCCCCTTTGAGGCGACGCAATATACTACTATGCAGATCGAAACTTCGATCACGGCTCAGCCAGCGTAGCTATTGATGGAGCGCGGTGGGACGAAGTGAACTCGACGGCCCCCTCACTTCAGACCCAACAACTGCTTTGGTCAAAGACTGGGTTAGGAACAGGAGACCACCAAATCGTAATAAGTCATATTGGGACCCAAGGACAATACATCGGGCTTGACTACCTTCGGTACATGTGTGATTCTCTCAGTAGCCATCTATTTCCTAACAATCCACCGTGTAGAATCGAATCAAACCACGGATTTGTTCCAGATAAATCAGGACCGTAAGCACCATCATTGATTTTATCGTCTCCTAAATAACTTTGCTCCTACTCATGTAGGGCTGCATCGAGTATACCGAGTGGAGCGTTTATTGTCGATGACACTGATCCTAGCGTCAGTTACTCGTCCAACTGGACTATCGTGGTGCGTTCCCATAAAACATCACTCCGATCACGACGCCCTTTTACCTGTTCAATATTGAGTTAGGAATCCGGCCTGTGGTGGGGCGCCTACTATGGTAACAGTCTCCACGCTACCCGACACCCGGGGTCGACTGTAACGTTCAAGTTCAATGGAACTGCCGTATGGTATTTCTCGGATATAGACGTTCCACACGGCAACGTACAAATTAGTGTGGATGGAGGGCCTGCGAACACAACGAGCGGATACTCTAGCGTTCAGGTACATATTCTGCACGCCGTTTTTTTGGCGGGAATTTTATTGACTTCGTATCACAGCTAACCCAGAGACTAATATGGTCTCGAGAAAACCTAGAGGACAAGGAGCATACCGTCGTGATTACGCACGCGGACTCCGACGGAAGCTACGCAACCCTAGATTTCTTCATGTATCTCCCAAGGTTCGCCAAAATTTCGCATAAACACACTTAAAATCATTTTGAAGCTTACGCCCTATAACTTATGCAGCGGCGTCTCCCCCAAACCGGGAACAGACAAAAAGAGCGCTTCTACCGCAGCTATCGCCGGTGGTGCTGCTGGTGGGGCAGCTATATTGATCATCGCCGCAGTGCTACTCTTTTTGTTTTTCAAGCGACAACAGCGTCGTAAAAATAGAACCTCTGGAAACCTAGACTTCTTCGACGATGCGTCGCCCGTCCACCACGGGCAACCCACAAACGCGGAAGTCCAACCTTTATTCCAGGTCACGCCGTTCACTCATACCCCCAGCCCGGAGCAGCAATATCAGCCGTACCAACCTTCCAATGCGACAAGTACCGGCTATTTTGAACGATCACCTGTGACTTCAGGTGAGTTTTCTTTTTCGTTCTAGGCAACCCAAGCCTCATGTTGCGACCGGCCTTATTTAGAAGGGACTACGTCGCAAAGGCGAGAGAAGGCGGGGATGGGCTACCTCTCTCCATCGACTGTCCCAACAGGTACCTCCACATTTGCTTCCACCAGTGGCTCTGGTGCATCAAGCCAAGGGAGACATGACGACGCCCCGCCTGCGTATATATAGTTGTGTGGATATATGGTTTTTACCTTGTATGTTGGAAGGTATATTTAGTTTTGGTAGCTGTACATTCTGTCAATTTCTGCGTTCCTTATACCTATCACGTGTAGTAATCATTTGTGATACGGTGGAACCCCTCAACTGAAAGCTGAACACTGTAAGCAGTCACACTAATTTTTCCGATTTGCGCCACTCACCCTCCCAAGACTATCATCTTAGCTTTAATATCATTATGATGGTGTAACACAAGGCGAGTGCTCATCGATCGGTGGCAGTTCCCGATAAACACTGCATATATGTAGGTGATTGGCGGTTCAAGTGCTATGTGGTTATTCCACACTGCCCCCTATGGCAGTTTCTTTTTGGTTTTACGCAATGGATCTAGTTCGCGTAACAGGACTCTTATACGGCGCCTTTTAGATATACCAGGCATATTTCTTAGGATTAGGGACTTTGCGTTATCGTATATTTCGTTGAGTACTTTGATTCAGTGCTCGATAGAGATTGTTGGTGTACAGTAGTTGGTGTCCCCGCCCCGGTATCCCCGCTTCGCCCGAACTAGACGCCCACAACGTGCTTCCTTCGGCCATCCCCGTATTTGAGCACAACATAGGCCGCTGTCATGCCGGCCTTAAGAACATAGTCATACGAATGGCAGGCATTAATTCTTGTCGGATTCATATCTCTCTGCGAAGGTCATCTCGTCAAACACGGACCCATAGCCATGTTCATGGGTGTTAACCCAAAACACATATACCCTATCTCGCTTGTCTTGTCTCTGTTATGTCAACTAGCTTTTTCTCAACAATCCACTATTCTTACGATCGACGATAACTATGTTTACTCCACGACAGGGCCCGATGGGATTCAATATTTTGGCGACTGGACTCTTTTGACAGGCTCTAATGCGCCGTCTAGAACAAACAACACCCTCCATTCCTCCGTCAGACCGCAATCTCAGTTCGTGTATTTCTTTCGAGGTACGTTATCTCTTTCGAGGTACGTTATCTCTTTCGAGGTACGTTATCTCTTTCGAGGTACGTTATCTCTTTCGCTTGCTGCACCAAATACAAAATGAGATTACGACCCTTTTCAAGGCGATGCAATATACTACTATGCAGATCGAGATGTCCCGCATGGCCCAGTCAGCGTGACAATCGATGGAGGACCAGCGGAAACAGTGAACTCGACGGCTACCTCGATCGAGTACCAACAATTGCTTTGGTCAAAGACTGGGCTGGGAGAAGGAGACCACCAAATCGTAATTAGTCATATAGGAACCCAGGGACAATACATTGGACTTGACTACCTTCAGTACGTGTACAAGGCCCCTAATGCCCGTTTATTCCTTAACAAACCACCACAAAGAATCGAATCCAGCCACGGATTTATTCCCCAAAGTGCAGGACCGTAAGTACCACCGTCAGTTTTTTTTTTACATGCTCATATATAGCCTTGCTCGTTTCCAGTGCTGCATCAAGCGTCTCGAGTGGAGCGGTTATTGTGGATGATACCGATCCAAGCCTCAGTTACTCGTCAAACTGGACTAACGTGGTGAGTCCTCATGGGTGATCATTCCAGGTACTGCATGTTGTATTCTCATATGTTCAGCATTATGTCAGGACATCCCCTCGCCGTGGTCTGCTTACTTCAAGAACACCCTTTGTAAAACTACATGATGTACATACATAAAGAATATAGTGGAATGTACTGGAACGTCAGAGAACGTAAGAGAACAATCGAATGTCTGACATACCTTATATGGTATATGCATATATGACGAAGTCATGTATGCATGCACTCGGTAGATTATTCTCTACCTATCTGGATCCTTCCAGAAGGTCTCTCAATGTGTATATAAGGAGGAATGCGAACGCATTCATCCTCCATCCCCTCTTGAATATATTCTCTTTTACCATTACTTTACCAGACGCCTCCGGCGTCGCTGCTTGAGTCACACTGCGCATACAAGAAGCCTTTATAGTGTAGTTTACTCGTTGTATTCTATACTACATTATTATATAGATTGTTACACCCTTCATGCCACCCGACACCCAGGTTCGACTGTAACCTTCAAATTCAACGGGACTGCTGTATGGTATTTTTCAGATTTTGACGTTCCACACGGTTATGTACGCATTAGCGTGGATGGGGCACCGGGAGACATGCAAAGGCCGGACTCTAGCGGTCAGGTAAGATTCTCGTCCGCTATTTGTTTAATTTACACTCTACTAACACTGCATAACAGCTGACCCAGAGGTTGATATGGTCTCAGGAAAATCTAGACGACAAAGAGCATACGGTTGTCATCACACACGCCGACTCGGATGGAAAATACGCAACTCTAGATTTCTTCATGTACCTCCCAAGGTTCGTCAAACTTGCTAATAACACAGGTTCAATCGGTGACTTACGCCTCTTAGCATGAGCAGTAGCGTTCCCACCGATTCAGACACACCTAAAAAACATGTCCCTTCCGTGGCCATTGCTGGAGGTGCTGCCGGTGGAACAGTTTTGTTGATCATTGCCGCAGTATTGATTTTCCTGTTCTTCAAGCGACAACATCGTAAACATAAAACACCAGGGAACCTTGATTTATTTGACGATATGCAGCCCACCCACCACGGGCAACCCACACATGCTGAAATCCATTCCTCATTCCAGGCCATGCCATTCGCTCACACCTCCAGCCCGGACCAGTCATATCAGCCATACCATCCTTCCAATACGCCAGGTGCAGGGTATTTCGAACGTTCACCTGTGGTATCGGGTGAGTTTGATTTTCCGTCATACACATTTCAAGCTTCACGTTGTGACCTACCTTGCCTAGAAGGAACTACTCCGCAAATGCAGCGGAAGGTGGGGATGGGCTACCTCACCCCCACTACCGTTCCACCAGGCGCATCCACATATACTTCAGCCAGTAGCTCGGGTACCTCAAGCTCTAGGAGTCGTGATGATGCGCCACCTGCGTATATGTAGTTGCATATACGTTTATGTCTTATCTGCCGAACAGTGTATTTAACTCTCACTTGGTAGCTGTACATTCTGTCAATTTCCGTGCCTCTTATGCTTGTCGTGTGTAATCATTATTTGTGGTGCGGCGGAACCTCTCTTGTCAAAGCCGAATACTGTAAGTAGCTATACTGATCTTCCCGAGGTGCACCACTCACCCTCCCAAAACTGATATTTTGGCTTTGATATCATTATGGTAAGATGGTATAAAGTGAATGCTCATCAATCGGTGGCGGTCCCCACTAACAAACACCGCATATATGTAGGCGTTGGCGGTGCAAGTGCTATACGCTTACTCCGCTTCGCCCGAACTTGGCGCCCACATCATGTATAAGCTACCGTCCTGCCATCCTTGAAAACCTAGTTATATATACGGCAGACAGTGGTTATTGTTGCGCTAATACCTCTTTGTGACGGCCGTCTGGTCATACACGAGTCTAGGGCCATGTTTATAGGCGTCAACCCAAAACTCTTGCACTCAGTCTCGCTTGTGTTATCTCTGTTATATCAGCTAGTGTCTTCTCAACAATCCAGCAGCCTTACGATCGATGATAACTATTTTTACGCCATGACGAGGCCCGATGGAATACAATATTCTCCTAACTGGAATCTCCTAACAGGCTTCAACGCGCCATCTCGAACAAACAACACCTACCATTACTCCGTTACGCCACAGTCCAATCTAGTGTATTTTTTCCAAGGTAGGTTCTTTATTTCTCTCGCTGCGTAAACCACATAATAAAACTTACTCTCCTGGCAAGGCGATGCAATATACTACTATGCAGATCGAAACTTCCCACATGGCTTAGCCAGCGTAGCTATTGACGGGGCGCGATGGGACGAAGTGAACTCGACGTCCCCCTCTCTCGAGTCCCAACAACTGCTTTGGTCAAAGACTGGGTTAGGAGCAGGGGACCACCAAATCGTAATAAGTCATATTGGGACCCAAGGACAATACATCGGGCTTGACTACCTTCGGTACATGTGTGATTCTCTCAGTAGCCACCTATTTCCTAACAATCCACCACGTAGAATCGAATCAACCCACGGATTTGTTCCTGAGAAATCAGGACCGTAAGTATCACAACCAATAGACTATTTCTTCTCTAAATATCTTCACTCATGTGTAGGGCTGCATCAAACGTGCCGGCTGGGGCGCTCATTGTCGATGATACTGATCCTAGCGTCAGTTACTCGTCAAATTGGACCATACCAGTGCGTTCTTATAGAACAACATCTCGAGCATGTGCCCTTTTACCTATTTGGTATTGCGTCAGGACTCCAATCTGGGGCGGGGCGCCTACTACAGGAACACCCTCCACGCTACCCAACACCCTGGATCTACTGCTACATTTAAGTTCAAGGGGACTGCTGTGTGGTATTTCTCGGATATAGATGTCCCACACGGCAACGTACAAATTAGTGTGGATGGAGGATCCGGAAACACAACAAGCGGATACTCCAGTGTTCAGGTAAATATTTTGCACGTCGTCTTTTTGGCGGGAATTTTATTGACTTCGTATCACAGCTAACCCAGAGACTAATATGGTCTCAAGAAAACCTAGAAGACAGGGAGCATACAGTCGTGATCACGCACGCAGACTCCGATGGAAGCTACGCAACCCTAGATTTCTTTATGTATCTCCCTAGGTTCGTCGAAATTTCGCATGAACGTAAAGTCAGTCTGAAGCTTACGCTCTATGTGTGTAGTGGGGTCTCCCCAAAACCAGGAACAGTCGAAAACAGTGTTTCTTCCGCAGCTATCGCTGGTGGTGCCGCTGGCGGTGCAGCTATATTGATCATTGCCGCAGTGTTGCTATTCTTGTTTTTTAAACGAAGGCAGCGTCGTAAGAACAGGAAGTCCGGGAACTTGGACTTTTTTGACGACGCGTCGCCCGTCCACCACGGGCAGCCCGCAAATGCGGAAATCCAACCTTTATTCCAGGTCACGCCATTTACCCACACCCCCAGTACAGAACAGCAATGTCAGCCATACCCACCTTCCGATACGCCAAGCACCGGCTATGTCGAACGTTCACCTGCAACACTAGGTAAGCTTTCTTTTTCATCATACACGATCCAAGCCTCATGTTACAACCTACCACGTTCAGAAGGAACTATTCCGCAGAGGCGGGACAAGGCAGGGATGGGCCACCTCTCCCCCACTGCCGTTCCACTAGGCGCTTCCACATATACCTCCAGCGGTGCCTCTGGTGCCTCGATTCATGGGAGGCATGGCGACGCCCCGCCTGCGTATATGTAGACCCGTACATATATGTTTTTGCCCCGCCTGTTGGATGGCATATTTAACTCGCATTTAGTAGCATATATTCTGTCAATCTTTGTTTTTATTATTATATTTATCGCGCATATTCAATCGGAATTAACTCAGCACATGGTCTCGTCTAGCTGCTTTGTGATTATTCCAAGTACAAGTCGCCAATCCTGACAATCCTATAAGGAGCTTTCTCCATTCCTCGCTCAATTCTCGAAACAAAGCGTGATGGAGACATTAGATGACTGAATGCACTCTCGTTACATGATAGAGTGATTATTGTTTATGTCGCATTTTATGACTCCCACTGGCCCCTGGGCTGAAGTCCCCAATTCTTCAGCCAAGCAGTGAATTTGGCTACGACCTGCTTATGTCCCACCGTGTTTGGGTGGGAGTTATCCGCATACACCTACATCAACGGCAAAATGGTCAGATCATCGAAACCGAAAGCGCTCGAGGATTAGAGGCATAGCAACTTACGCCGTCATACCCCACCCAACCGGTCGTATTTACAAGGTGAATGTGCTTATCCCCAGCCGCAATCCTATGATTTACATCGGTTAACCAAACCATACTAGTTTTGAACAACCACGCACCTCTTGTTCACAACACTACTGTATACACCATCGTAGTACAGCCCAAATGGAGAGACACCATCACTGTTTGGCCATCCCCAGGGGGTGAAAACAAATATGGGCTGCTTCGGGTACAAAGTGCGAAGTCGGTCGACGAAGGATGACAAGGTGTTAGTAAAATTCGCCGATGTGATGCTGTATGCATTATCGTTCGCCCTATGTCCAATAATAAGGCTTTCAAATTCAATGCAGATAGAAATATTACGCACCCAATAGCAATGACGATGTGGGTAGGTGTAAGATCCTTGCGGAAATCCCATGGTGTGGTGTAGTTGTGGTCAGTTGTATAATAATAGCCAGTATCTTCGGTCTGGAAATATTGATAGGATATGCCGTGGTAATTGCCCCAGCAGAGCTGATCCTGAAATACTCCGTGAGTTAATTCGAAAAGAACCAGAGCTACCGAGCAGTACTCACGGTCAGGCAGGCACCAGGTTGAGCGTTGATACTATGTTCGGCCTTGAACTCTTGAGCGGTGAGGAAGGTCCATGCATCGTTGACACCACGAGTGTTGTACTGTCCCGCGGAAAGTGAGTCTCCAATAAACTGGAAACGCAAAGGCGACGGCTTGTACGGCTTAACAACTGCACCCTATAAGCAGTTATAATGAGATCGCTTCATGTCCAGGGAGTTCGAAGTAAACTGACTGTATTGAGCTCTATTTTTTCAAAATGAATCCTGTTATTCTGCCAGCCTTCAACATTGATGCGGACGACGCGGTTCTTCCCCTTGGCGGAGGCAGAAGCAGCGGGGATTGGAATGTCGTTCACCCCGGCAGTAACGTTGACCGTAACGAAATCGGCGTAGTCAACGCTCAAAGCAACCGCGGCCTGAGGTGCCGTAGTATGGTTTCCCAAGTGAAGCGCAAACGTAGTCAAGCCCGATGCCACAAGCTTGAAACCTGACCCAGCCCACCTGCATAACAGCTCTAATAAGTCAACCAGGAAACCAAGATTACGCTGGAATGTGAACCTACCAAGTCCCAGGGGCTGCGTCCCATCGACCATGTTTGTGCAAGAGAGGAGCATTCGGAAGTAGCACCACCGGCTTGCTAGAACCTGGCGCAGCAGTAGCGCCGGCAGCGATAAAGGTAACAAAGATCAACAACGAGCTCCGCATTGCAAAATTCTAAGAGTGGGGATCCGCACAACGACTCACCTTCTTGGTCTTCCCCCCCTTCAGCTTTATATAATTTCGGTTGTAGTTCCAGGGCGGGCTCCCGTTCACTGAACCCGGGTGTGCCAGCTGGAATATAAGACGACATTTTGATCATCCACCTTCTCAATCTCAAGAGTCAAATTATATAGGTCGTCGAACCCCACAGTTCAGACCGGGAGCACCGCCATTGGAGCCGACTCGCTGAAGGAAAAATACGGAAGAGTAAATACACGCATGTGACTATCCTCCAAGTATATGATTGTTTAAGTTCGTGCGAGGTTATCCCGCAGTTACAATTGAATATCCCAGCCAATAAGGTCCGGTTACGTAAGCGTTAAAGTCAATGTCATCGGTTCGGAATCGCTCGAGGGAATTTAAAAGGCGCCCAAAAGATGCGAAATAAACAATGGATCTAAACCATTAAGCATGTTATCCCGCCCACAATGCCCCCTATCATCAGAGTAAACAGCGCAACTGCCACTCCGGAGCCGAACCCAGGCTTAGGCGACCCAGAATTAGACGACCCAGGGCTACCCCCAGAGCCTTCGTTGGCACCAAGCGTCCCGACTCCGGCCCCTCCCGCAAAATCGCCCTTGAAACCAGTAAAAGTAGTAGTAACTGCGGAGCCAGCGGTGTAAACCGCTCCTGAAACCGTGATGACTGCGCCAGATTGGATAATAAAGGTCTCAGTCGTGCGAATGGTGCTTCCGCGCACAGTCGGTGAAGGCACAAACGGCGTGCTAGACGCGGTAGGCCCAGCCCGGGTTGATGACGAGGATGGTGTACTGGAGATACCTAAACCCCGTCATTAGCCGGTGAATAGGTCTAGGTAGCAAAACCATAATGTCGTACTTGTCTGACTAAAAGTGTCTGTGGCTGAAAGTGCCCTACATGCTGCCTCTTGATCTCTACTTGCGCTAGTGGCTGCACTACTATCGCAGTTTTGAGAATTGAAGCAGGCCTGCGCATTGGACAAGAATTCTGAGCTAAGTAGCGTAGTTCAGATTATATGAGATTCAGGAAAGATAACGAAACACATACCTAGCGCATGTACACACCGTGTTCCCGCTGTTTCCGCTCAATTTACTTGAGTTTTAATGGCATCAAATTTTGGTACTCACGAGCTGCTACATCCGACGTCAATTGCAGCCTGGGCTAAGCACTGCTGAATGCATATTGCCGCTACGCCAGAGGGAATGGACGACGTAGATGTTAGGGTACTCGACGTCACCGAAGTTACCGAGGTTATTGTGCTATCTGAGGTTATCGAGGTTTCCGAAGTGATCGAAGTTTCCGAGGTGATCGAGGTTTCCGAAGTGATCGAGGTTTCTGAAGTGATTGAAGTTTCTGAAGTGATCGAATTTTTCGAGGTGATCGAAGTCTCTGAGGTAATCGAGTCAATCGAGGTTGTGGAGGTTTCTGGGGTTTCTGAGGTTTCCGATGAAGTAGCCCTAGCTGTTGTAGTAGCCCTAGCTGTTGTAGTGGTCCTGACGGTCTCAGAATCCTTTGATGAAGTCGTCTTAGTAGGAGTGGGTGCCCTCGACGTTATAGGAGCAGCGCTGGAGACGGGAGGCTGTGACTCAGGAGGGTCTGCCGCGGATGTCGGCGCAGCCAAAGCGCCCTGCAAACAGGCCAGGAAGAGACATATGAGCGTAAAAATGTTCATCAGGGTCGTTACAGCTCAACAATAGTGTGTTGATGACAGGCGAGGAGAGGAGAGGGAGCGCTGCCAGCTGTTCAGACTCGCCAGGCCTCGAGGTTATAAGACCCCTATAGGTGCACTGCTCAGGTCACTCTCGCAACGTGTTGGGGACCAGTGTACCTGGCCTTTGACCAAATGCGTTGACACAACGAACATTCAACGTCAAAAAACCTGTGCTCGAGCACTCCATTTTCGGCTCCGAACTGATCACCCAAGATAGCACTGCCTGAGCAAAACAGTACTGTGAGACTACGCCCGGCGGCTCTTCAAATCCCTATTTTGAATATCATAGCAGAAATTTGAGATGTTATCTAGTTACGGTCCATGTCCAAATCAAGTCATAAATCTCGTTCAAAGTCCAATTTAGGAAGATTTCAGTCAAAAGAGATGTCCAACAGCTACAAACTTCAGCCTGTAGTTCTAGCAATAAAGCGTCCTCAGCACGGATCATAGGACAAGCATGGCTCCCAACATAACACCAATCGCTCCAAATACAAACGACAACTCAAACCCTGCTCCTATGCTGACCGCCCCGCTTCCAACCGCGCCTGGTTCACCTCCGGAACTATCCTGCCTGAGTATAGTTGCGACCCTGGTCGTTGTAATTCCCGAGTGCGCAGTAAAAGCGGTGCTTAAAGTCCCACTGACTTGAAGAGTGACTGCTTGACCAGACGTTAACACTAGAGTCTCAGTCTCAGTTACTGTCACCAATCGAGTTGACGGGCGCGTGCTGCCGGATGTAACAACAGGCGTTGTGCGTGGTGTCGTTTGGGTTGGGGCGGAGGGAGGTGGGGTGGGAGAAGGAGAAGGAGAAGGAGAGGGACTGGGGGAGGGACTAGGAGAGGGACTGGGAGAGGGAGAGGTTGGAACAACTGGTGGGCTACTGCTTAAACCCCGGGTGGATTCGGGGATAGAAACATAAATCGAGCTGTCGAGAGAAGGAGATGCGGAAAGGGCTAGTCGAAGAATTGTGCCAAGCCGAGTGTCAATTTCATAACGATAGGGGCGCATATATGGTGCTCACAACTGCAGGCGTCTCGCTGCTCTTGATCTGCTGGAGATGAGATGCTAGGGTCACACTGTTCGTTTGCGTAGCACGCTTGCGCAGTATTGAGGTACGCGTCAAGCCTGCAAACAACTGCGGCGTCAGTCTCAAGAATATTGTAATGATGGACTTGACATACACTGGACAAAGACAATCCCAGGCCATGCTACAGTAACATTGAAACGTCATCAGTTAAACAATCCTCAAGCAATGGAATCGATGAAGCGTACTAGCCACATCCTTGAAGGCTGCTCGCGTTTGCAAGACACTCCGTGACACATTGTGGGCTGGGATTGGTCGAACTGGGGTCTGTAGTCATTGGAGCAGGACTGGATTGTACGGGAGTACTCGTGTCAAGGAAACTAGTAGTATCAGTCGTAAAAACATCAGTTGTTGGAGCCTCGGTTATCAACGGTTCAGTTATTGAAGCCTCAGTTATCAACGGCTCAGTCGTTGGAAATTCGGTAGTGGGTGTCGGTGGGGCATCGGTAGTTTGGGGCTCAGCAGTCGAGGACTCTATAATCGTAGCATCCTCCGTTGGAGTTGGTTCGAAGATATCTGAGGTTTCCGAATCAGTAATCTGGCCAAGTACGAGGGTAACGCAAATAAGATCCAGCAACAGTAGTGCAAAGACCGCATGTCGGATAGGTCGTAGAGTAAGTTTCATGATGATTGCAACTACTCTTTGATTCTTGCCGGGGGAGGAGACACCAATATAGTCAGGAGGGTGAGAGGGCATAATATACATAGACGGTTGAGCGCTAGGGTGTCATTGTCATTGCTGATGCGGGCCACGTATCGACTGGCCGACTCGGGCCCAAGCGCACCCCATAAACCGTAGGTATGGCCAACACGAGTGTGCTGCCAGGGAAGGTCCAGACAAATGTCAAGCGGGAGTAACAGTAAAGGTATTATACAAACACGGGTGACGCACTTGGACACATCTGGGGTGTTAATCGTTATACAGGACGGCGCTTGTGTGGTCATCGATGTGAAAGTCTGGACCATTCCCTTGTTCGGCCAACAACAAAATCGTCAGTGGCTGCGACTGTACGAGGCACTTGCGCTTTGGATTGTATTACCGAGATTGTTCAGGTACCAGACGAACCGACATTGGAGATATGCAGTCAGGAGCGAAGATATTAATAATCCAACCTATTGTAACGCATATAACCAGTAATGTATTTAACCACGGATTGATATTTACTCTGAAAGAGAATTGAATCACACATCGACTAAGAGTTATATACTGCCACATAACATCACAAGTATCCAGACTTCAGGTCGGGTCTCAAGTAGAATCAAGGTTGGACAGTGCGTAGAGTTTCGCAAGTCTGTTCTGGCCTCTCACCTTTGGCTCATACTTGAGGTGACAAAGAAATATATACATCGATTGCAGATATTGTTAATTTTATCAATTAATGCTGAATAACAGCGCCGTGTCGCCCAGGGTATACCCTAAAATAAGCATAAATGTCACCCGACGACATTTCTGCAAATCCTGGCGCCTAATAGAAAATGTGACTGCAACATGCAAATTGGATACCAGACTATACAACATCGTCGAGCGTAGGACAAAAATGAAGGGAGGAGCAGCATTGTGATACATGTAAGATGCTCCTACAACAAGGTCACCACCCCTCCGAATACTGCCATAACTAACATGCTCCCGACCAAGTTCAACCTTGGGCCTGCTCCATTCGAATTCGATGCCTCTCCAGGTGCACCACTACTAGTAGCTGCTGCTCCAGTCGCAAAGTCTCCGAGTTCACCCGTGCGCACTGTGGTGAACCCGGAAGCAATTGTAGTCGGAGTACCGGACACTGTAATCACGGCTCCCGAAGTTAGGACCAGTCGTTGGGTGGTTAGAGCCGTGAGTGAGGCAGGACGTTGGGATGTCCGAGGGGCGGTAGGCGAGGGTGGAGTCAAAGTTGCTAAAACAGATAGTTAATAACCTTCGATTAGGGGTTAGAATTGGATAGATATGATGTCTAACCTTGACCACCCCGCGAGGTTGTAACCGTCGCTCCACAGATCGTGTCGGCCTCACTCAACGCAGTCGATATAGCTGATGCATCACAGTTGTTGGCGCTAAAGCAAGTCTGCGCATCGCCCACGTATTTTGAGTTTTTACAAACACACGATACGTCTGCGCTATGTGGTAGAGCAGGATAAGCTTGGTTGTAGGCTCGGTATTTTAGGGCTCGCACCTGCTACTGCATCCGATTCCTGCTGCTGCCTGAGACATGCATGCTTGTACGCACGTTGCACCTCCACCACTTGGAGGTGCGGCGGTACCAACCGAAGTGGGAGCGGCGGTTTCCGATTCGGTCGAAGTTGGGGAAAATGTAGGTGTGATAGTTGGGTCATCCGCCGTACTAGTCACAATCGTAATAATCGGCTCGGAGTCGGTGGGCGTTGGTTCTGGCTCTGGTTCCGGCTCCAGAGTCTGCATCTCCGTTGGGTCTGATTCTGTGACCTGAGCGACGGTGATGTTGATTAAGAGAACAAAGATTAAAGTGAGGAAAATATGGAGACGCATGGCGAGCAGCGCGCTGGGTCAGAGATGTGGAAGAGAAAAAGAAAGAGAACGAAAACTGGGCCAACATGGTCGATTTGACGTGCCAAGAATTTAATGTGTTGTGAAATGAATGATCCTCCTGGACCCTGATTCTCATTTCCATATTTGGACTGTTATTAGCTAGCCCAGTCAACAACGCTGTCACGAGCGTGCCTGAAGCTGTCAAGTTAGTGTGCCAAGCCAGGCTAGGCTAGGGGCTTGGCGACCTTTTCTCCTTGTCTCCCACTCTCTCCTACTCCCTCCTCGCGTTGTCGAAAAATGCCAGCTTTCGAGTATGCGATTACAAGGTATGTTCGAAACGTCGTTTCTTTTCCCTATCATACTTAATACATTTGCCTCGACAGACCATATCCATGGAGGTGGACAACAACAGCAGTATCCCTTTGCGCTCTTATTGTTCTTGTCGGTCTTGGATTATTCAATTGTGGGTCACAGCCCGATTTTCTCGAGTTATGAGCTGATTAGTCTTTAGTCGCGGCTGTCGGATATGATCGACAATCCTCGTACTACGACGAGTTTATGTCACCAAATGACCTTGGATGGAAAAATAAACTGAACACCGACTATACTCGTAAGCGATCCTACAAACCTTTTTCAAGCCTGAGCTAAACTTGTGCAGAGAGTCGAAGCAGGACTTGCGATCCTAACAGCCTAGTCCTCGGTGGCATCTATAGGACGCAGGTAGGTTTGATCAGCATCTGTTTTGGGTTACTTAATCATGTCCTCGAACAGAACTCTATCTTTGCGCTGAATGTCGAAAGCTTGCGAGACCCTATCACTAGCGCACCTCTCGGGAGCGCGAACTATAGCGGAGACGTTCTCGATAGCTGCCGGGTTAACAGGATATACATGTGGGGAGATTTTACAACGCACGAGGCCACCTTCCGCGTGTGTACAATTTACATTTTGAGTCTGCATGTTCCTCAGCTGTTTACAGGCTCAAGTGGCATGCCGAACGCCAAAGACGTTGTTCGCCAATTTCACTGTCGAGTCGGTGGTTACCCTTCGCTCTGGCGTTCCTAATGGCATTGTCAACTCGGACACACTCGGGGTGCTCGACAACGAACAGGCTCTCCCGGAAGCAGTAACCACATCCGTGCTCTACGCTCTAGGTATCGACGTTCTCGCTGGGCTATTCTTCTTTGCTCCTCCAGTGCCGTCTTCAGACAGGGTCCAAAATATGTCTGCGACTACCGTCTGGGCGGAGTGGGATCCTCTTGCAACAAACGCGGACCTTCCCCTAGTCCTAACCGGCATCGCAGCTCCCAACGGAGGATACGCTCAAAGCAGCAACGTGAACACTTTTGCCGGACTTACGGTCACCGCTCGCCGTGCAATCCAGAACTTCGCCATCGCCTTCCATAGCGCCATCCTCGTCGACCTCGGGTCCACAGCCGCGCTTGCCGCCGGCCTTCCAAACACCAACATCCTGACGAACCTCACAGCCCTGCAGACTCGGATCCAGACGTCCGACTTGCTCACGTCGTTCGTGATCCAGACGAACGGAAGCGCCAACGGAGTGGACTTTCAGGCTCCTGTTGCGCCGTACCTGCTTTTGCACACGACTGATTTCAGGTTGCCGATTGGTGCACGCCGATTGAATGCTGATGGGGCTGTGTCGAGCGGAAATGGAGGGGACCCTGGTCCGGCGCGGTTGGTTCAGAGGTACTTGTGCCATAGTTTGGTGCTCAAACCGACTTCTACGCTGGTGGTGGACGTGATGGTTGCGACTGTGTCGATGTTTATGGTTGCGTGGGGCATTGCGCAGATTGGGCTCATGTATGTCGCGAAGGAACATACTACGAATGGTAAGTATTCATACTTTTGTGGTACCGCTCAAAGCCCTTATCTTTATTCTGCTTCTTAGGTCGATATTGTGCCTGCCCTGCGTGCGACACTTATACACATGGTCTTATCCCTAATCCCGCGGCTACGCCTGGTGACAAGGATCTCCACACCGTGGATTATGCCTGGTCTTCGACCGGACCAAGCTCCAAGTGATATGATTTGGATGTCCTGACTTGATTTCATGTTTTTCTTCGATTCTTTGGTACGTTTTGGGCATAATCTTAGTTTATGTATTATCGTTATCTCAATTTCATCGGGATATATGCGGGCGTAGCTAAATTAAGAGTTGGCCAAAGCTGTGTCTATTTCGGGTACGGGCGCTCAATGAAGGTTGTACTGGACAGCTTGTCCTTCGACTCACAAGAGCGCCAATCATGTTTGCTTTCCGCTCTGACCAGCTCCCGTGTTATCATTGAGTATTTTATTCATGCGCATCTCCAGTGTGCCAGCCCTTTCATTTGCTCTTCACGTTTGTCTAGGGTTTGCGCAAAGCATAGCGACACGAGGTGAACTAACGACGAGTCAGAAGCATTCAACTCACTCTCCCGCGCAGACTGGGCCGCTCCCCTCGAAACAAGCGCTCACACACACTGTTCTCGCCCCTGCGACAGCTCTATCATCTATCTGAGGGGCGCTAGCTATTTTTAGACGTGCATAGTGCTGGCTACTGCGTTTGTGGGCTTCATGGTAGGTAGGCTCACAAAATCGTTAACCTATCGGTTTGCCTCAAAACAAAATGTATGCTATATTTTATCTCTTCGATTGCAGTTCTAGATTGCGTTTATATCAGTTGAGTTGATATTCACTAACAAAGATAAAAGTTCTTCGGGTAATAGGAATCGTCTGCTCAAGCTATCTTGCCAACGCTCAAGTCTGGTTTGAAGAGCTCAAACGACAAGAAAACATATAAACACCACATGCGGGTCGATTAGAGCCAACCTTCAAGTACTAGATGCTGGGCGAATTCCTCCCTTCAGTTATATAGGTTCTAAGTATATTGCAGGTGATTTATCCAGCTCGGTATCCCTACACGTACACACCCGAACTTAAGCCCTCAGACAATTATCATCACCGAAGCGCTTGTGCGACATCAGGCGTGGTGTTTGCTCTTTCTGAAACTGCTATATTCGTTACCTCTGGGCCCATAGGTAAGCATACCGAACGAGCCGGAGGATTATTGATCTATTATCTGCCACCGACCCCTGGGAATATTACTCTGAGTGGTACGGTTAGGAAGCGGGATATCGTGGCGACTGCACAGGCTAGTGTTTGTTTCGAGAACACTGTGCAGACTGTGTAGTAGAACAAATTTGTTGTGATGCCATGCAATTAATTTGAAGATTTTTTTTACTTCCTGTTTTTTGAGCGACTAGATAAACGGACTGGGGGGCGGGGGCATTTGAGGATGTACAGTTCCATGTTGACTAAATTAAATCGGTGGTAGTGTCGGGGATTTAGGAACAATGGTTAACTTGGCGCCAAGCTAGGACTGATCCACCACCGCTCCAAGTGATCTCACCCACATAAAAGCTGGATTTTAACTCCGTCAAGCTCGGGTTGATATCCTCTAACTGGATCTCACAAAATATCTTACAATTTCACGGTCTACCTTAGGAGATGCGGTTCTTATTTTTACTCGCCGCCGCCCTGGCTTTACTCACTGGAGTCGCCTTTCCCCAAAGCATCGAGCCAGACGTAACACGCAAGCCCACACTATCGCAGAGTCTACCGAACCTCCAGAGGTCATCAAAGTGCTGGAAATCACAGAGGCTACTGCAATACTGAACCAGAGACAAACATTTCGGCGATAGCTATTCTACCACCTCTATCTACCGAATCACCTATTGGTGGAGGTGCGATATGTATATAATCTCTTGCTTAGCTCGAGCTGGGACTGATATTAGATGTAGTAGTAGGTAAAATGATTTGTTACGTGAAGGCTAGGCAAGTGGCCGACTTTGCGAATGGCACTGCACCTGCGACGCCGAGTGTTAGATCCCCTACAGGTCGCATTTTCACGAGATGGACCACATTGGGATCTATGATTGGCTTAGGTGTAGTAGGTGGGACCATGGCGTTGGGATCTAGGTTATGTGACTTGCGTCTGTTTTTCACTTGGTCGAGTATAGAGGCGATGATTCTTATTGTGCTCCTTTGCGCAAAACCCCAAAGATGGCTTATTGTTTATCGAATTATGATTCGTGTACCCCTAAACCCATTCTTCTTTAATTAACTCCTATTACAGTACCTTTCCTTAAAATATCTTTGTATAAAATGATTTGAAGACAACACGGAGACTAGTCGTTACTGAGCTAAGTCTCACGTGACCACACAAATAGGGCGACTCTTCAGACTGTGTGCATATTTGCAACGCGATAGGCATTGAAAATTTGGGAAGACTCAAAGTTTCTCAGTAAATTATTACAGGCTGTTTTATCTGGGTGCCCGGGGAACCTATGGTTGAGACACACGACCCTTCATTATCATTGTAGCGGTATGTCGCACAAGGTGCTGATCGCGGAGAAGGAATGCTCCCAACCCTTTAGTTCGTCAAGAATCACGATGTATGCGTGGTATTCCTAGGGATTCAATAGCATAGAACCTGTGTGCTTCTGCTTGCACAAGCATTGTGTTAGAAGACAGGATTCGAAAAGACAATGGAGTTGAATGGCAATTGAGAGGCTTTTGCAAGTCTTCTGAGATTTTTGATAGAACCACCATACTGATGCCATCACGAATGGCCTCGTGATGTCCTCTCACATAAACGTAGGTAAATCCTCCGAGGGCACGCAGAACAGGCGCGTTTAACAGTGATGTTTCAGGACATGGAGGCTAATTCTGCGAGCACCTTATCTGTACTCCGCCTTGGTACAATTCCTGAACTTCTTTTTATTCAATCGTCTTCTACTATAACAACACCAGCACGAATGCCCAGAAGCGACCATGTGTTTAGTTGGTTTGAGTGGATTCAACTAGAATTCATCAAGAAACGTGGGGGGTTGACAAAATGATATCCATGGCAGATCATATTGACACGGCCGTTTCCCTTACACGGCCGCTCGTAGTTGATAAATTCTAAATCCTAAATGCTTGGGTGTCAACCACGACATCCAACCAACCTCCCGTAAAGATGGTAGCAAATTGCTCAAGATTGCGTTGGCTCTTGTCTCTGCATCTGCACTTATCTGTGAAGTCGCCTGAACGCACAAATCGCAGTTGTACTTTGAGCTAAACTCTGACTCGGGGTCTTCCTCGTGCAGGATGGATATCATCTGAGGAATTGTCGCATCAACAGGGAGGATGCCCGCTGGCTGTTGCACGAAGGACATTGCTTGCTGCCAGGTGAGGTTATCGGGAGAGGAGAGGTTGCGTCTATGGTATACTCGGTGTGCTAAGACAATCGTCGAGGGAGAGAAGTAAAGCCCCATGTAAAGGAGCTTCAGGTAGCGCAACGGTACCAGTTCTTGGACCAGAGAATGCTGGACAGATATTTTTAGTGCTTGGGTGCGTAGGGGGATTGTAGACGAAGGGCTTACAGCATAATCGTCAGTTCCCTCGGATGATATGTAGGAGTCATGGTCCAACGGGAAGCACGTCCAGAACTCGCACGCGGAGGCTCGGTTGAACATGGTGCATCGCTGCAAGGTAAGCCTCTCAAGCTTGAGGCAGCTTCTTTTTACTATCTTTATCATGTTTATGTCGGGACCGTGTGCATTCTTTATGGTGAGCTCGCGCAGCGAGGGTGGAAAGGCAGCTACGAGACCGCGGTAAGCAAATTGGCCGTTCCTTTGGCGAATGACATCGTCGTGTGCGTCGATTATCACAGAATAGAGTTGAGTGAAGTGGCAAAGAACTTTCTTATAGAAAGGGTCACTGAGTGTACCATCAAGGCAGTTGATTTCTCTGCAAATACGAATCGATAAGCGTGTCAGTGACTACTGCTTGAGGTCATCAATTATCGCAAGTACTTACTGTACAAAGCGTGCGTCAGGCAAGAGAATGTCCCAATCGCCTATTTCTTTCACAGTTACCGCATGGATCCATCGTATGAATCCCATTCGGTGAAAGCTAGGGGAGGTAGAGAGAAAGCCAGCCACGTCGCACCATGCGGGCTTTAGACATAATGTTCGCGTAGGGGTAGTTGACTCTAACACTTGTGGCTTTATTTTGAAAAGGGCGTCAGCAATTATCTCGATCACTTCGTCGGATAGCGTCCGCATTTGTAGCGTACTATCAAAGTAAGAGCGGATGCTTATCGCGGCTGGTTGTCGCTACCTGAGTCCTAGTCGTAAATGTATATGGCTGTCGACGCTGAGTGGCAAAACAGGCGCCAATCGCTGTATGAGTCAGATTACCTCGTTTTTTATGTAAGGTCGGTCGGGCGGAAGACGGGATACTAGCCTTTGTATTCGCGGTCCAGGTGATTCGCCTTTAGTGAATACCATTCATTCGAGAAGAAATGCAAAAGGTCATGTGGCCTGAGTTTATGAAGATCAATGGCTCTTCCAACAAAAGACCTAGGGTCAAATATTGGGCAGCTCAGCCGAATCTTGATTTGTCTATGGGTGTGCGCCTAACCAGCATTCTGCGGTTTGTTATGGAGCGCGCCATGCCCACAGCTATTCCACGAGATTCTACCAAGGCCATTCGAAGGCATCAGTCCAAACTAGGAGTCAGTTTAGCAGCCTATATGCGCCCCCCTAATAGGAACACCTAGCGTTAGCGCTGTGCATAAGCGCCATCCCCGCACATGTTTGACAGCTGCCAAGTCATACCTCCTCGGGCATTCACTTAGACCGAGCCCAGTGAACAGTGCTTTATTTAGCCTCGCGTAAAGTATATTCTCATAAGTTAAGATCGGCGCCCCAATTATAGTGGTCATTGTCCTGGCGCGGAGGAGAGCTGGTGACAACCTCCTGTAACACTTTTAACAAATGGAGTACTCGATATATATCCTTCCCTCCTCCTATACTCTATCTCTCAAAATAAATGATTCTGTTTCCGTTTTTATCATTGCAATTGAGGTTTCTTTCACTAGATGATGACTAAGTGGAATGTGACCTACATTCATCCTCCCCAGCCAACCGCTCCACACTTGGTCGTTGCATATCTGGAGCTCCTGGTATTTCTTCCAGCCGGTCTACATAACAGGATTTTTACAACAATCAGTCTACCGTGTAAGAGATCCTGGATGCATCTTGTGGCTCTCCTTGCCTAACCGTATCTTCGTGTCGGAGGCGCATCCTCAACAAAATCCCGCTAGGCTCCGGAGCGCTCAGGAACCTAAGGAGATTTCGCCGATGTAGTTTCGATACCATCCTAGTCTCTTTAATCCCTTTCTCTTCTATTCCTGATGGTGCAATCTTATCCAGTTCTCACAGATGTTGTGGATTATGGTACCCAACAATTACTACGCTAGCGTCTCAGCTTGCGTTCCGGTAAGTTAGGAATGTGAGGGACTGCGCTGGTATGCCAACTTGATCCCGGAATCATGTGAGTAGATAGCCCCACCATGTGAAATGCGCTATGTCAGCTCTCAAACTAATGGCATTCATGCGGGGATATTTGCTCACGTAGCTGACTCCAGGTTTCCTGCTCGCCGAATAATGTTGAATATTGATTTTCTCAATGAGACGGTGGGTTGCAGATGAGATCTAATGGAATCAGACTGGATATACATAGTTCTCATGGTGTACTCGCTCCTATTTCCTGAGTGCAAAGCACTAGATCTTCGATGTCATGACCACAAACATTTCGAACCCCGGGTAATCTGCTGTACGAATGCGGATTTATTTTCAAGATGTGCTTGGCACTTTCGGCCCGCCACTGCCCGCATAGCGCATACCACCTGTGATTTGTCATCTATCTCCTTCTACATTCAGCCCCGGCGGTAAGCCTAAATCGGTACCAGCGCTAAGGGTAATTAATCCGACCTTGCAGCCGAATGCGGTAACTCAGTATACGTGGGTTGTTTGGACAAACTTCGAATTCTCGGCAGTGGGTCACCAGACTGTCATTCGACGGACTTCGAGCGGTTTCTTCTCTGGCAGTTGCTAATTGGCGGCCCGGTAGAGGGTATATAACATATAGTCTAGCAGCTGTATCGCTCTAGCTACAACTATGAAGTTCCTTCATACCTTTACGATAGTGTCGCTTTATTCTTTATGTGTTTCCGCATTCACTAACCCAATAAAGACAACCGACGGTTCAGATCCTTATATCGTAGGTTTCATATCACACACTTGTATTTAATCTGAATTGCCCGACATTGCTTGTCTTAGGTGTACTCGGCTGGCTATTATTACTTGACAAGTACGTATAACTTATAGTATTGGTCATATTGTCTAACCGTGAAACCTATAGCTACCACATGGTCCAACATTCAGATCACGCGCGGTACTGTGAGTTTATAGGGTTTTGTCCTAGAATTTAAAGTGGCTTACTTGTTACTTCTGAAAGACCATGGCAGCACTGAGGACCGCCACACCAAGAGTAGTCTGGACAGACAGTACCGCCTCTAGATGCTGCAATATGTGTAAGTTGCATCATTAGTTGACAAGCACAATTGAAACTCAAACGTGAGGATCAGGGGCTCCTGAAATTCACTGGATCGCTGGACAATCATCTTGGTACATGTGCGTAGCTTGGATTATTTATCGCCATGTGCTCTTTTCTAACTAATGGGTACCATTGAGCAGCTATTACTCCGCTGGGACCTCTGCCAATTTCGACGGCCAGCGTTTGCACGTACTTAAAGGAAGCTCCACGGATATCTGGGCGTCGACATGGTCTTATGCTGGTACGTGGTTGCCCCATTATAAGCTGTGGATATTGTGCTCACAAGAAGGTCAAACGCGACAGGGCGACTTGCTGTACCCAATCGAGATGTGTGGGCTATCGACGGAACAGTGCTGTTCCTCGCTGCCGGACCATATTTCGTTTTCTCGAGTTGGGATGGGGACCAGCAATGCCTCTGGATCTCGTAAGCACTTTTTTCAATGCATGAAAGAGCTTTCCATCCATGAGTTTGACCTTGCAGGAAAATGAACTCTGCTACGTCTCTTGGAAACGCAGTCAAAATCTCCGCGCCTACCAACTCCTGGGAACAGATCGGGGCCAAAGTAAACGAGGGACCGGGTGAGTTCCAAAATTTAGCTCTTTTCTTTAACCACGCACTCACTAGAATAATCGGCAGCCGCACTTTATCATGGCGGGCGCACTTGGATTGTTTGTAAGTCGTTGGGGTTAACTTGCAGTTATTGGTCAATATTAGCTAACCTTTCACTTAGATTCCGCCTCTACCTGCGCTGCCACTGGATACTCGCTTGGCCGACTTGAGCTCACTGGCTCCGATCCGCTCTCTGCTTCATCGTGGACTAAATACAATACCGGCCCAATATTTAGCGCCGCTAACGGGAACTACGCTGTGTGCAAATTCATTTTTCTGTTTGATATCTCATCACTTACCCTGTTTACATGCTCAGCCGGGACACAACGGGTTCTTCACCGCGTGAGTATATCCACACCTTTCTTAGCTCTCCTAGACCTAAATAAAATCGTTTTTCGAAGGCCGTCTGGAAATATTTACCTCGTAAGTTCTGCCTTTCTTCACTAAGCTCACGCATACATGCTCAACGTGCAATCTCCCAGGTCTATCACGCCTCCCCGTCGTCTTCTGTCACTTGCGACGGAAATAGGCGTACGATGGTCCAGGCGGTCGGTTGGCATAGTGATGGAACGCCAAACCTGGGCTCTCCGCGCGCATTGACCGATAATGTACCTGAGCCTGCCTAAGCTGCTAGCTCGCTAGCCCACGTATTTGCATGGTACCTTGCAAGCTCGCTTTCAACATGATTATGTAAATTCTACCTTTACTTTGGCTGTCATTTGAATGGCTCAGTAAGGCGCTGATGCGGGGTCCCTCAGATTGCGTGGATAAACACAACTAGGGCGGGTTTGCTTCGTATTCTTGGTGTTTCCCTCGCTATTTAAACGTGAGGGCTTATGCTGAACCAACATAAGGACATAAGGCATTCCCAAAATTTTGGAGGTCTCCAGAGAAGCAACATAAAACAGCTGAAACTGACCACGATAGGCCTCCACGCAGCAGGCTGCGTAACGCGCATACAGTCGAGGCACGCAACGGTAGCAGCCCGCACTGCACTCATATTCACGTTATGAGCAGGTTTTAATGTTTGAACGTTTTGCATCGGATCAATGACATTTTGGACATTTGGCCCATTCAAAAGAAATACTTTGATAATTCTGTAATCTCGAAGCTGGAATTGTAGGTTACTCTCCTCTCTTCATTTCCTAGACGAAAGCAGGGTTCTTCTTGCGCGTGAAAGTCTGGATGTTTGTATACGCAAGCACCCCATTCAGTCCGTTCTCGACGCCCGCACCCGATTCCTTGTGGCCACCAAATGCCTAAAATAAACAAGCGATGTAAGAAAATGAAACAGTTTGAAGCTGTGCGAAGGCAGACATACGGTGAAGGGGGTCGCGGGTTGAAATTCGTTCATGCATACCACTAAAATGATTCGCCGTTAAAGCTAAGTGAAAAACAAAAAGCTCAGCGAATTGGATACGTACCTCCAGCTTGAATCTGTCTTGCGATCCTCTCAACAGCCTCGAGGTCCTTTCCCCACACAGACGCCGCCAGTCCGAGGTTTGTGTCATCTACACAAAGCCCACCGATATCAACACCCGGATCCTAGAAATCAACACTGGACAAAAACAACTCACTAGCACGCTTAATAACGTCAGCTTCGTCACTCCACTTCAATAGGGGCACAATTGGCCCAAACGGCTCCTCTTGGACAATCTTTGAGTTGTCTGGGGGATTATCCACGAGCGAGACGGGGATGAACAGGCCGCTCGACGGATTGGGATCGATGGTGCCACCCACGGCAAATTTGTAGTTGTTTGCGTGGGCATCGTCGAAGAAGGTTTTAATCTTCTGGTATCTGCCAGGAGTGAGTTAATTTCGGGTGATGGTTGGGTTATGGACGAGGTATAGTAGTGTCGCTTCGGGAAAACTGAAGCGGGGATTACATACTGTGTGATATTCTGGACGGGGCCGAGCTGCGAGTCGGGTTCGGTGCCGTTGCCGACTTTGACGGTCTTACTAAATTCGACAATCGCGTCGCGGAATTGGTCGTAAATCTTCTCATGAACGTAAAGGCGCTTGGCTGTACATAAAAATATATAGTGCATGCTTTGATATAGATAGTAGGATAACTTACCGGCTGCGCCTGTAAGTAAACCACCGAGGAGTTAGCTCTCGTATATTAATCTAGGGTGTAGAATACTGACAAGTCTGGCCGTTGTTCTGAAGACAATAATTAATTTCACGTTGGCTGGGGATCCCCAGACACTGAGAGGACTCACTACAAGTGCAGCCCAAAAGACCTCGCTAAGCAGCAATTGCTCAGGAACGACCTCAAGGTAGGTGTATCAGCCTGAACTTACGGAGCAATTTTGGCGGGGTTCACGTCAGGCAAGATGATGAGAGGGTCATTTCCGCCTATAATATGCTCAACCAAAATATCTACGTTATAGGTAATTTGGAGAAAACTCACCAAGCTCTAGAGTAAGACGTTTCAAGTTGACGCTCGCGCTCTGCATGACCCTCTTTCCCGTCTCACTTGAGCCAGTGAAGCTGACCTATATCACTTGATCAACTACCGTCACCAGTTGACACAAAACATACATACCTTGTCGATACCAGGATGAGCGGTGATGAGAGGTCCAAGTGAATCGTCACCGCTAAGAATATTAACAACACCAGGAGGGAGTAAATGTTGAATGTCTTTGATGAAGCGGAGGGTAGTAAGAGGCGTAAAGGGAGAGGGTTTGAGAACAACAGTGTTCCCGGCTAGAAGAGCTGGGGCAATTTTCCAGACAGCAAGGTTGACAGGGAAATTCCTATAAATCACAACTCATGGTTAGCTCGAGTAGAATACGAAGGGATGGACGAACCATGGGACAATGCCCGCGCACTGTTTGAAGACTATAAGTAAGTCGTGGTTCCCGCAGAAGCGAAGTAAATCTACTTACCACGCCGATAGGAACACGACACTCGGTAATACGCATGGCATCATTGTCCACGATGACTTTCTCAGGCACACGAAGTTTGGCAGTCTCGCGCAACCACATAATCACGCCACTCAACTCCATCTGTGAATTGGATAACTGGAGATGATATGCCCACGTCAAATAATGTAACATACAAAGCAAATCGAGAGTGGATACTCACAGTCTTGCCCTGCTCCGAGGTCAGGATTGACTTGTACTCTTCGAGATTCTTCTCGACGATCGAGGCGATTTGGTTGAGAACCTCGGCGCGCTCATCGAAAGACTTGGCGGCCCAGCTAGGAAAAGCAGCACGAGCGGCGGCGACAGCTTCGTCAAGCTGGATCGGACGAGGTCAGTACCTCGTCGAAGAGGTTAATACACAACAGCGCATACCTGCTCCTTAGTCGCAACTGGGACCTGTGCAACAACCTTTTGAGTCGCAGGATTAATGACGTCTATGTGCTTAGACGAGGTAGCAGGCTTTCCATTGATGATGTGAGTATAAGCAGACATGGCGGGTAGGATCTGAGCTAAAAGATCGGGTTGGTGGGACAATCCACGCTAGCTACCTCGCTTTTTATACACGCTAGGCCCTCCAGATTCGCCTCCACCGGCGCAGAAGTACGAGGCCTTGCCAAACAGCCCCAATACCCACAACGCTGCAGCGCGGAGATCAGATAGAAGCTCACCTGACGTGCGTTTCATCGCCAAGGTCAGCAGGGGCAGGTAAGACTAGGCATTATTGCTGCGGCATGGCTATGCAACTAAATAGGTCTCCCTAATTCATTGGTGCGGGCCGTTCCACAAGAGTGACGATAACTAACGGCCGGAGACTTGGGCCCGTTTTATTGGTGGATAAACATATCCGAAACGGCGGGGGGTGCCCGAGAAAATCTCCAGAAGATGGTCCTCAGCCGTGCGCATCAGTCGAGGTCAATATGACGACAAGATGAAGGCAAGAGCGCAGGAATGGGTTCGGCTTGTATTCGCCGCTCGTGCTCTGGCAAGACGATCAATCGTTTCGGGCCACCGGACAACACCGAGCCGGAGAATCACGTGCTGATTGGGAATTAGCTAATGCGTGTGGTCAACAGACCCGCACTTGGTCTACACTGCGTAGAGAGGCGGATTTTGCGCGTGTGAGAGATGCGCGAAAAATGGCCATTCTGCAGACATTTTCCCGGGATTGCACCCGAATTTGACCAAATGTAGAATACATGTCGAATGACACCTTTTTCGGACATCTTATTGATATTCTACCTGACATTTCTCGCGGATATCCCCGTTCCGACATTCTGGATTCCAGGCTTCCAGCGCCCGCCCACCCCGCCCCCGCCATTCTCGTTCAAAACTCTTCGTTATTCGACGATCATAATATTAATTCTGCACGGTACAGGTGTAATTACATTGACTAATATGTGACGCAGATACACGCTCCTATACGAACCTCCTGCGCTGGTCTCACGACCTCTCATCCCTTGCCTCTCGCTGCTTTCTCTCCACCCCGCCCTCTACCTTGTAGCCGCTTTGCCTGGTATTGCTCTCTTATCAGCGTAATGGCATACGTAACCAAAAACTTACAACGCTGTGCAAAGTCATGCCTCACTTTCGGGGATGATTGAGCGGGCGTGCTGTTCTCAATTGTCGCAAGACACGAACGTTTACACTACGACGGAGAGCAGCTTCACTTAGTAAAGGAATAGGTTCATGGTACAACTTAGGATACAAATACGACGTACCATTGGCAGGCGATGCTGCTCCACGCCAGCTCCTGAAGCTCTCTAAGTACTGCGTGAAACCCGAATAATCAAGATACTGTGAAGTGCGATTAACTGCAAAGGCCAAATTGGGGCGTCACAACAAGCTTACCAAACTACTGCATGGAGGATAACCTTTCGTCGGAAAAGGAGAGCCCAAGAAATACGTGGTACTGTAGACACTTTAGGTCCCACTTTAGGGTTTAATTGTTCACGTACCGGTAGAGACACTAGAAACTATTGTATCCCCAGAGATCATTTGCATAGCGGACCCTAGCACGCCCAAGGATGGTAGATGTCGCGCAAACTTGAAGGGTAATGCCACACGAGGTGATAATTGGCCACAGTGGCAACGAACTCTGTAGTTAACTTCTATCAAAATTCAATTAAATGCCACACCTTACCATTGGAATACCATTGCTTGAGTAACGCTTGTTGTGGCCCGAGCCTGGCTTTCTACAACGGAGCCGGTACTACGAGCACCAAGATAACAAACAAACAAACAAACAATGCTGCTAGCGGCGGCTCATGTAGCGCTTGAAGTGTTGTAGAGATGAGAGTGAGGGAAGGTTTGGATGTGGTGGTCAGGAGCGATCCAGCCTTGCAGGGGTTAGGGCTTTCTGTTTAGGGGCGGCAGCAAGTGCCTTGAGAACCAGCGCGCACACCCGGGCCCTATTTGGCCACTTATTTTCCCGAAATAGAAATCTCGGCACAATGTGCCGAATTCTGGAATGAGCCAAATATTTCAGAAACCTGTATTCAGCCGGGATTTTTCGACATGTAAAATCTGCGGCTCCACACAGTGCTAAATCATTATGATCAAGTGATTTTAATTAGAAAGAATAGAATGTAGTAATAAATGTGTATCATCAAGTCAAGCCAGCTCTATCATGCTACGAGCTAGCGAATAATGACGTCAATCAAGCTGCCACACCCAATAGTTTTGCAGGTGAGACCACCGTCCCACTTCCCTGCCATCTATTGTTTTTGGTACAGCCATGATCAAATAATAGCAGGCCCAACAACCCCGTTGGAAGGGCACAGAAGTAGTTTGGTGCCACTTTGGTCAATGTAAGCGATAATGATTGATGCCGTCTCATGGTCCAAGGTATGAGACAATCAGTTAGCACAGGGCCGGAGCATCCTGGCTTGGACCACAAGGGCGCATCTATTGCAATTGAGAGCCACCCGCAAAGTGGTTAAAAAGGGAGTAGAATACTCACCCAGTGAACCAGAGCCATTTAGTTCTTACATTCATATCTAAACGCACCTTCATCTCTACCACCAAGATGGACTCCCGCTTTAACGTTTCCTCGGCCCAAACTGCTGAGCGCCCCGCCGAGCCTGTTGAACAGGACAGCAGCGGTAGTGGCGGATTTTACTGCGTTGTTGCTTGAGGTAGGTTCCATAATATCTTTGCTTCTTCTTCATGGCTAATTCGGTCCTGAATCTAATTTCAGCAGACTCAAAACGCTCCATGCTGCCCCAATATATGCGCTATGTTATTATGCCATCCCACCTACTATGTTCAAGTGATTACATCTTCAACTATGTTCTGCTTTGGGCTTTTGTTTCCCTTGAGGTTTTAAATGTTCCGTACTGTACAGTAACCGCCGTTTGACAGCAAAAATAGACTCCTGTACAAATTTTCATTTACGACTCATGTAAAGACATGGTGTTATCCAAGAATTGCTGAAATCATTGGTAATTGGCGGTACATGTGCACGGTCATATCATGCGGGCTCAGGTACGCTATCCGTCAACGCGCGCGGAGATCCAAGGTTAGGCGTTCCATCGGTATGCCACCCGACTGCTTGGACCATTGTGCGCCTGTTTCCATCACACGTTACAGATGACGTGGGCGAAGCGTGGTAAACCTTGGGTAGTGTATGTTGAACTTGTACGCTTGAGATTAACTAAAGGAAACACTCACAAGGTAGATGTTTCCGGACGGTCTTTGAAAGACAATGTCATTGCGAGCCCAGAGAAATTACTGAAAAAGTGCATATACTCACGCGGTGAAGAACCCATTGTGTCCCGGCTGTGCAAGTAAACGCGTTTAGCGATGTGATGTTAGATATTTACATAGGTTTACGTACAGCGTAGTTTCCATTGGCGGCGCTGAAGATTGGACCTGCGTCATATTTTGTCCATGAGGAGGCAGACAACGGGTCGGAACCGGTGAGCTCGAGTCGACCAAGCGAATATCCGGTGCCGGCGCAAGTAGAGGCGGAATCTCAGATAAGAGGTTAGCTTGTGTATCAAGATATGTAATCCAAACCCGGCAACTTACAGACAATCCAGGTACGCCCACCATGATAAAGCCCAGCTGCCATTGACCCGGTCAACAATCAAAATATTAATATGCAGCGGTGAGAACAAATGTCTCACCGGGTCCTTCGTTTACGTTGGCCCCAATTCGTTCCCAAGAGTTGGTCGGTGCAGATATCTTGACCGCGTCCCCAAGCGAGGTGGCTGAGTTCATCTTCCTGCAAATTGCAAAGCATTAGAGTATGAGTCTATATTTCATCAACATAAGTGCTCACGAGATCCAAAGACACTGCTCGTCCCCGTCCCAGCTCGAGAAGACAAAGTAAGGACCGGCGGCAAGGAACAGCACTGTTCCGTCAATAGACCACACATCTCTGTTCGGAATAACGAGTCGACCTAACAGGATTGCACTTTAGTTTTGAACAATTGATTACTAGGAAATAGGGACACACTTGCGTAAGACCACGTCGATGCCCAGATATCGGTGGAGCTGCCCTTGAGTGCATGCAAATGCTGTCCGTCGAAGGTACCAGAAGTGCCAGCAGAGTAGTATCTGTCAGACTGGTCAGTTATGAAAGCCAAATTTGCAACACGACTGGATGGGTTACTCACATGTACCACGAAGACTGTCCGGAAATCCAATGAATCTCGGGAGCCCCTGTGTTAAGGCTTAACATTTGAGCTGCTTTATGTGGGTTTCTCGTTACTCACACATGTTGCAGCATCGAGAAGCGGTGCTATCTGTCCAGACCACCTTTGGAGTAGCCGTTTTCAGTTCAGCCATTGTCTAATCCCAGAAGTTTTAGAGATTTCAAGCTTTGCCATGGCGCATCATTTGGCTCACAGTGCCACGAGTGATTTGGATATTTGTCCATGTTGTTGCTGCACATATACTGAAATTGATAACACACGTGAGGCGAAAAGATAAAGCTGCGTACTTGTCAAGTAGTAGTACCCTGCTGAGTACACCTATATAATCAAATTCAACGATAGTATAAAAGCTTCCTTGCGCAGACATACAATGTATGGATCGGAGCCGTCTGTAGCCTTTATCGGGTTGGTGAAGGCTGAAACGGACAAATGATACAAGGAAAGTAGCGCAAGCGTGTAAAACAGTTTCATGGCTGTTGCATGAGGGAAATATACCGACATGGCCAAGTACGCTGTACATATACACCTTCCCGGGCCGATATATGGTGACTCTCAACTTCATGTCTTAGGAAGAAAGTACTGCGGAGGCCTTGTGACCGGTCACCGGGGGGTCGAAATTAGAACAACTAGGCCTTGCGTGTTAGAAGTAGCACATACTGGGTATAGCCCTCGGTCAATCAACCATGTAGATATGTATGTTTTGCTATATAAGGTCTTAGCTCCTGTGATCTTAAAATAAGTAACGAGGCATGAGGCCAGTGAGCTGGCAGTAGCGACGGGCCGATCTAAGGTGACGGCTTTTAGTCAGCAGACCTAGTGGTTCCTAACATCGGCTATACTGAAGCCTTGGCTTAAACCCAAAAATACCAAATCCACAGCTAAACTCACTCCCACACCTACTGCTGGAATGGATCCTCACTCGAACGTTGCTTTTGCCCAAACCACAGAGCGCCCTTTGGAGCCTGTTGACCAGGATAAGCATGGCAATGGTGGATTCTACTGCGTTGTCGCCTAAGGTGTGTTCTACAATATTTCTACTTACCATTTGTAGCTGATTGGTTCTGAAACTACAGCAGATCTACAACTTCACATTTAATCGGGATATGCACGATATGGCTATGATATTTTCCCTCTATGGCATACGATCCCGTGTTTAGATAATGTTATTCTCCGGGTTCTTAAATTATTCATGGTGTTGGATCTTCGTTTTGTGACTGCCGTTTGGTAGCAAAAGTTAAACTTTCATCTAAACTTCTTTGGTAATTTGCATCACGAGACATTGAGACGCAAGGCCAGTTCAATTCAGCGTACCCGCTATACTCCATATGTGTAATAACTTTAGGCAGGCTCGGGCACGCTATCTGTCAACGCGCGGGGAGATCCGAGGTTTGGTGTTCCGTCAGTATGCCACCCGACCGCCTGGACCATTGTGCGCCTATTGCCATCGCAAGTGACAGAGGAGGATGGAGAAGCGTGATAGACCTAGTAGCCCGAATGTCACATCAATCTCAAAGGCTACGGACACGTCAGAACCTGAATACTCACCAGATAGATGTTACCGGAGGGTCTGAAAGTAGCAGGGTTATTCAAAGTTTTCAAGATATACTATAAATAGTCTTACGCGGTAAAGAATCCGTTGTGTCCAGGCTACACACATGGCAGCACGTATGAGCGAGATCAGTATCTGAACCAGTCGAGCCGCACATACCGCATAGTTTCCGTTGGCTGCGCTGAATATAGGGCCCGCGGTGTATTTGGTCCACGATGAGGCCGACAGTGGATCAGACCCCGTTAGCTCAAGTCGGCCGAGTGAGTATCCGGTGCCAGCGCAAGAGGAGGCAGAATCTGCGAGTCAGTTTTGAGTAAGTCAGACAAGCCCCGTTGACATGTTTAAAGACGTACAAACAATCCACGTGCGGCCATCATGGTAAAGCCCGGCTGTTGGTTATATGAGTCGCTAAGCTTGACATGATCCATATCAGAAGTGCGGAGGCTTACCGGGCCCTTCGTTGGTATTTCCGCCAATCCGTTCCCAAGAATTCGTAGGCGCAGATATCTTGACCGCGTTTCCAAGTGAGGTAGCCGAATTCATCTTACTGAAAATTGCAAGATATCAATACGTGTGCCTACTCTTTTATAAAGTAAGATAGCTCACGAGATCCATAAACATTGCTCGTCACCGTCCCAGCTCGAAAAGACAAAATAAGGCCCGGCGGCAAGGAACAGCACTGTTCCATCAATAGCCCATACGTCTCTGTTTGGAATAACCAGTCGACCTGAGAGTATTTCGCTTAGGTTTCGAACCCTTGATCATATGGACGAAATTACCCACTTGCGTAAGACCATGTCGACGCCCAGATATCGGTGGAGCTGCCCTTGAGTACATGCAAATGCTGTCCGTCGAAGGTGCCCGAGGTTCCGGCAGAGTAGTATCTTCATATCAGTCAGCTTGAAGAAAAATTGAATTTGAGAGATAGGTGGATGGTCACCTACATGTACCACGAAGACTGTCCAGAGATCCAGTGAATTTCAGGAGCCCCTGAACTTGGATTTAGCTCGTGGGCCCAGTTGAGTGCATTTATTTCTACCCACATAGGTTGCAGCATCGGGAAGCCGTGCTGTCTGTCCAAACCACTTTTGGAGTGGCCGTCTTCAATGCGGCCATCGTCTGACGACATATATTAGAGAGATTAAAATTTGACACTGTACGTTGATTGGCTCACAGTGCCGCGAGTGATTTGAATGTTTGTCCATGTTGTTGCTATGTACACATTGGTATCGAAAACAAATGTGGGGAAAGAAGATGAAACCACGTACTTGTCAAGTAGTAGTATCCCGCAGAGTAAACCTGTAATATCAAGGTTGGTTTACAGCCTGAAACCTTGGACGAGCATACATACAATGTACGGATCTGAGCCGTCTGTGGCCTTGATAGGGTTAGTAAAGGCCGAAACAGATAAATGATACAAGGAAAGTAGCGCAAGCGTGCAAAACAGTTTCATGATGATTGCGTGGGGAAACTTTACTGGCTCAATGGCGTGGTACATATACTCTTTCCCGGGCCGGCTCCTAGCCACTCTCTACTCCATTCCTCAGGAAGAAAGTACAGCGGAGGCCATCTGACCGGCCACGGAAGGACTGAAATTTAAATAAATAGGTTTTGCACGCCTAAAGTGGGATATTTTAGGTATAGTCCTTCGGTCAATCAACCAGTTTGATTCTTGATGTTGGATCGACCGCAAATTGATATATTCTATCCCCGAATGGATAGTAAAGCCCGGAGTCGGTGAGCTGGCAGTAAAGGCGGGCCGATTCGAAGTTAGGTAGATAATAATTAGTCAGCGGACCTCGCGATAAGCTGAACCTAACTAAGCATCAGACTCGCATTATTATGTATGCCTTCGTGAGAGGCAAAATGTTGGTACACATATGTCCCAAAATAGCATCCGCGCGAATCTCGAGCAGGTACAGCCCGGAGGATCTGATCATCGTCTCCTTTTAGCTCTTTCCTTGTTTGAAGTATGTATCATCAACTTCACAATTTTCCTAGTTGTTCAACGCCACTCGCAATATTTGAACAAGAGCACAGATCCCCCTTCTCTGAGTGACAGCAACCTTCTGGTTATTTCGAGCACTTTAAGGCAAGGCAATGAGTGATAAGCGCACCCCAAACACCTCACTTGTGCTCCGCCTCCGGAACAATTCAGCAAAAAAGGGAAATACAATCATCTACAGCACAAATCTTCAAGGATGACCATTGGATTAGTAGATGTTTACATGTCTATTGCTGTTTTCAATTAACTTTACTAACCACGAGTTCGGTGTTTGGAGAAAAGAAAAGAGGCTACGGAGCGATTTGGGACATACAAAGCATATAGTCGGAGCCTCCTCGTCGAGTCGCAGGGCCCGATGTACGTTGCATAGAAGTTGAAATGGTACTATATCACCCACCGTAGCCTGTAAAGTGCTAGGATCCTGTTCAAGTCTCACATAAATGTACTAATACTGACTAAAAGTCCCTGGACACATCACATGAGCCGTGAGGTTCTCTTGCTCATCCATTCGCCATGCCTACTCTCCGCTCGGGTTCACTCTCTGAGTTTGATCGAGGTCGCATTATTGCTCTTCGCGACGAGGGCTATAGCTACAGGCAAATTGAAGACAAACTGGGGGTCTCTAAGTCTGCTGCAGACAAAATTGTTCTCCAATACACTAAATACCATACTGTTGCTGTTCGACCTCGATCTGGCCGTCCCTCCATTTTCAGTGACCGCACGCGACGCCTGGTCATTCACACGATACGCGCACACCGTTTTCAGCCCTATAAATTTATTGCTGAACTTGTTGGCTCTGTAAACGAGCGCCAGGTTCGAAGCATAGCGCAACTGGCAGGCTATCGACGATGTCGGATGATATGTAGGAGTCATGGTCCAACGGGAAGCACGTCCAGAACTCGCAGGCGGAGGCTCGGTTGAACATGGTGCATCGCTGCAAGGCAAGCCTCTCAAGCTTGAGGCAGCTTCTCTTTACTATCTTTATCATGTTTATGTCGGGACCGTGTGCATTCTTTATGCTGAGCTCGCGCAGCGATGATGGAAATGTAGCCACGAGAACAGGGGTTTTTTACAGTACAGACGTAACATAGATACATGGGACGTCGTCAATTGTGATAAATACATGCACCTGGAAGTCACCCGGAATGAGCAAGGCTGCTGAAAACGGGTGATATCCATGCGCTGGAGAGAATTGCGGTTGAATGACTATGGTCGTAGCATGATACAGCTAATTCGTGTTCTCATTCGTCAACAAGAACGGGACGGCCTCCGTAGAGCGAGATGAGAAGAGGAGAGTGAGCTATTGGATCAGGTGCTGGGGCGTGGTTGGGGGGTTGGGCTCCAGGATGTGGGCCAATCACAAAAAATAGCATTGGGACGACATGGACCAGAGCCAAAAGGAGGTCTAGCAGGTTTGAACTATAGTTGGCGGATGTTTTTTAAAGCACGGATAGCAACAAGGCAGGTAAGTGTGAGTATATGGTGTGCGAGTTGGGTATCCAAAATGCTCACCCAGGGGCAGAAGTGATTGAGAACGGGGTTTCTACAACTGATTGATTGACACGAGCCATACTGACTGAATAAGTGAATGCACGAGTAGGAAATTCAGAAGAGAGACTGATGGTGGTGAATGGGAGGGAGGCTGTTGTTAAACGCCCAAGGGTTTTAACCCTTCTGGGGGGAATAGCCCCGAGGAATTGCGAGAAACCAAGCATCCACATGGCCTGATATACAATACTTACAATATTTGGCTCATAGCATTGGCTTAATCACCAGATCTTTCAGTTTTTGACCATCTCCTGAGTAGGCTAGGCTTGGGCAGTGCGTGTCGTGTAACAGGCTGTCTTGCGACTGTTGGAAATTCCGAAGAACTCTCTCGAATGACGACTCGGCTGCTGTTAAAACCATTCTCATGATTTTTTTCGGTCGTCGAGGGTGGAATGGATGGAAGAATATATATAGCGTGGTCGATAAATGTATGAGGAATAATTGGTCAGGATAGGATAAGTGTAGGTAGTGGGAGGCTGGACCTTGAGGGCGGCATCATGGTGGTGCACGGGGGCCGTCCATGAGTACAATCCAGGATGGGCGGTCAACCTTAGTCATAGGGGCCAAAAGGAGTGGTGGGCGGGTCTCGTGAAATAATCACACACCAAGTCTAGATGGAGACTGGCAAGAGGCGAATAGCAAGCAAATTCCAAATCCTTTGCGGATTTCGCTCGTAAGGTTGAGGTCACCAACCCTTTGAGCGCCCAAATCCTAGGGATCCGGGTATCAAGCATTTCCACTCGGAGATGATCTAACGATATTTCTATTGACCTAGGCATATGTCAGGCCTAACCGGCTTATGATTGGGGGATTCGATAGACTTTGATATTATTTCATCTTGGAGGCTTTGGTGTCTCTGCGTTATAACCGAAAGGCGGCAGGTACCCGGAAAAGAAAGGAAAATATGCGTATATTCGATTTGCAAGTCACTATATAAAATACATACAGACGGTGAGAGCACCGATTCAAAGAGTTCGCTATATGAGACACGCAGTCGCAGACTGTATCAATACAAGTTCGATATGTATCACATCACCCGAACATGTTCTTTTCATAACATTTTCATAACATTTTAAGCCTCGGAATTGACGTTGGCTAAACCCAAGAAAGAAAGTTAGCGTCAACACTCAGTCATGCTCAAACAGTTTACTCACGTTCACGCTTCGCGCTCTTCTTGGGCATCAAGCGGCTCTTGATACCATCCTTCATCCACTTGGCGGTGCGGTACGGGCGCAAACCTGCGATTCCACGCTGGCGGTTATGGAGCTGACGCTTCTTGGCTGCCTCCAGTTCTTTTTTCTCCTTCTTGTCGATCACTCCGTCATCCTCAAAGTGGGCGTTGCGCTCAGCAATCAAAGCCTCGCCTTCAATATGATCACTACAAAGACAGTCAGCACGAAACATATGCTGACGGAAGCTCTAGACTCACTAGGCCTCGAAAGCATGGCGACGCGCCTGACTGGCAGCGTGCGTCTCATGGTCCTATACAACACCAAAGTCAGCAAACCATCATTTCAAATAGGCGCATACACCCACCTCATCGAGCCCACTGTCGAGCTTCATCCTCACAGTCAACCAACCAACGATCTCGTAATCGTGGGTCTTCTTCGTCTGGTCCGTTAACGCATTCTGCCTCAGCATCCTCAAATCTTTCCCAACCACGACCGGGACCCTGACGTCCGTCTCCTCATCGTCCACCAGATCCTTCAACCACAGGACAGCCACAGCATCAGGCGCCCCGCCAATAATCCCACCTCCGCCAAACTCGAAGACACACGACGAGTTGTATCGGCTGTATACAGGCAGGCGGAGTTTGTCGAGCGAATATGAGTGCGAGCCGTTCTCGAGACTGGCAACCTTGGCAGAAATGACCTCGGTACTGTCAGTTGTCGAGACAGTAAGCTTGGTGGGTTTAGCTGGTAGCTTGGCGGACGAATTGGACTCGGGGGTAACGACGATATCTGAGAGGAGCTCGACGGTACCGGTGTCCCAGCCGAGCATGTTTCGCGGGAGGCTGGCGTCGACACACTTGAACAAAATGGAAACGTTCATGCGACTAGACACAATGTTGGGTCGGTCAAGCGGTATGTAAAACATGCTATCCGACTCACCCGAAGCCAATTCCTTCCTGAATTGCGAACAGCCTGGTGACTTCAGAAGACTCTGTCAACAAATGCTTAAGATCCAAGTTCACGATACCGAGAATCGGGTCCTTCTCGCGCAAACTACACCAGCTCGATTAGCACAATGACTCGATACCGCACCGACCAACAATACTCACCGAGAGTCGCGCACCACAATTCGCACCACGGTGTTCTGCCAGTCCCGGACAAATGTCTCAGTTCCGGCCTCGAAGAACGGCTGCGACGTGTATTGCTTGACGCGCCTTCATCAACCACCAAAACGTCAGTTTCCTCCAAGTTGATCCCAACGTCCATTACTCACGTCTTGTAAATCATATCGTCATTAACAATAAGCTCGCAATACCCGCTCGGCAGATTGCTACCCTGCTCGCTAGGCTCGTCTGTATCTTGGCCAGCTTGACCTTCGCGAGCGCTTCCAGAAGCACCAAACAAGTTCTGACGCTCGAGGTTGTTGATTTGATGGACGACGACTTTGAGAATTCCAGACGGGAATTTTGGGTCGGGCGGGGTCCGCGAGACGTCGGCGGGTGGTGGTGGTAGATCGCGCCTGGCTGGGTTGGGTGCCTTGTCGCCTGGTAGCATTTCCATTTCGGGCGCGGTCTAAAGTTGAGATGATAAGTACGGGCAAAAATATATGTGCAATTTATGAAAGGAACGAACTTTAGCCACGGGAGGAGGATTATCGAGAGGTCGCTCAAGCGCCTTGTTCAGCGGAACCTTGGGGAAGTACCCAATAGACCAACTATGCTCAAGTCTATTAGCGGGGAGTCCCACCCAACGGCGGAATAGACACGTACTGAAGTTCACCCGACATAGCGGTTGCATCTTCGAATCCAACAAGCTTATCCGTCCGACGGACAAACTCGTTAGGTTTGCTCATCAGCTCCTTGACGGGGACTTGTACGCGACCAATGAGGTCACTAGCGCTAAAGTATTAGTCACCGGACATGACATCATAGACAAAATACTCACTCTGCGCTGCGCTTATCACTGTCCCATAACATAACGCCCAAGTCTTCCTCGGCCTTCACTTCTTCCTGGGAGACTAGCAATGCCGCAGTCTCTTCAAAGACGGGGTTCAAGTCGCCGAGGATAATTCGCGTAGAGTACAGTGGCTTGCCAAACTGCGAAGGATAAAATAAGCTCTTGGCATTCTATACAACGACGACCACAAACCTTGGCATATGCCAAAACAATATACGGGTCAGACTTTCCGTTCCTATCTTGAGCAGAAAGTCCTTCAGCGTGGTGGATGGTGATAAGGAACACGCCCGTGGCAATAGTGTCTGCCAAAATAATGGTCGTATCAGAAATTCGTATGCCCGAGTTGACAAGACGCACCTCCGACCGCAGGCCCACTCAACATCTCTTGCAAGTTGAGCGTCATACTCTTAGGCGCTACGAGTTCAGCAGTCTACATCGGGAAGAAGCCAACTTCGTGAGTAAATCGATAGTAGGAAAGAAATATGAAAGCATACCCCGGCCGCAATCGCCATTTTAACAAAGCGAGAAATCAGTGGCAAATCTAAGAGATTCGGAATTTTCTGGCTCATGGGGATGGCAGAAACCTCAACACCGGGAACACCCATGAGCGTGAACGTCAACTACAAAAATACTAGTTAGTTTCGGTCGAAACTCATGCAAGGGAACTTTACTTACATTACGAACGAACGGAGGCTCTGGGATAAATTGGATACGCAGGCGGACCGTGCCGACAATTCCTTCAACTTGGATCCATATGGGGACGGGAATATGGAGCCAATCGTAAACCCCAAGGAAGAATTCGATCAACAAGCTATGAAACGGTAAATTAATATCAATGTCAACGATAATACACGCGTCACCCACTGGATGTTCTTGCTCCTAAGTTCATCTCCCTGACCGGGTAACGCAGAGTAGGCAAACGCGACTTCGAAGTTGACGTAGTCACCAGCCTGGTCGGCGTCGCGTCCTGCCTCTTGTTCTTTCTTGGCCCGCTCCATAAGCTCGTTAGTGCCTTGGTCGATCCATTCCTCGCGGGGGTACCTGAAGTGAAACAATGAGACAAGAATATTAAGCGAAAGTAGCAGACCCACTCTTTGTCGCCTGGCTGATCAGGCAAAGCACGCATCGAGATGATGCGGAACGGGTTTGTCCCCTGTCCAATATCCGAAATCCTAACCGCATCAACAAACCCAGGCAACGATTGCTAAACTCTCGAATAAGTTTAGGTGCACCGATCCCGACGGACATGACGTACCTGCATAACATCCTCGATCATATCCGCAACACTGACAAACATCTCAGGGTTGACAAGGCCCCAAAACGTTTTGATGAACGCATTGAGCCATTCGACGCTCTCCGGGGTTGGCGGGGAGAATTTCTCGCCACGTTGGCGGTGCATATCGAGACGGACGCGCTCGACTTCTTTTTCGAGATTGCGTTGGGAGAGGGAGGCGAGTGTCGTGAGGCCGAATGCGGAAGCGCCGATGAGAGTGCTGCGGAAGAAAAAGCCAAAGAATCCATGGCCGAAGGCGGTGAAGAACCAGATTAAGGCGCTTGAGGCCACGATTGCTGAAGAAAGAGTTAGATTCTAACCAATGGCAATACTATTTAATTGACGCACCGATTTGCAAACGATCCAAAGTGCCCAAAATAGTGGCCATGTGAGGGGGAGTGCTTGGCGCGTAAGGTTGAAGAGAGATATTGCTGGCCCGAGCGGGATTTGGAGCAGACTTGTTCGCGTGAAACTTGGATGGAACATGAAGCCTATGATCTTCGGTCACCGGTTGAAGCGAAGGACCAGCTTCGTCCGACGCAGGGTCGAGTTCAGCCTGGCTGGGGAAATCTACACAGAGAGTCAATACGAGTGGACTATTGGTTCTATAAACAAAGTCGAGCGTGCCTTTGAACTCTGCGTCTTTGATCAAGGTTTGCTGCCCAGTAACCGGGTCCTTGACAGTACGCTCCCCGCGCTTGTTCTTCACCTTGTCCGTGGGCTTCTGGTTCGGTCCCTGCATACGATCCATGACTGCCTGCTTCTCCGTTTTCTTCGCCTCTTTTTCATCGCCGACGGGAACACCTTCACCCGCATGCGCAGCGTCCATATGCCCACTTCCGTTGGCAGCCGTGTTCTGCGCCTTGGCCGGATCGTCCTTCTCGCCTCGGGGTGTCTTCGGCAAATCTTTCATCGCGTCGAAGGACATTCTAGAAGGAGACATCGGCTCAGGAGAAGTAGACTTCTCGCGCGCCTTGACCTCGGCCTCATACCGCTGGATGGTTGGTACGGGATTCGCCTCGCTGTAGAACGCCAGTTAGTTCGTCGTCGCTGCCGGGCACAGCGAGGAAGCACACCTGTAGCCTTGTCCCGCGTGGTGCGACATGGTGCGATGAGGCAGAATCTACCATTGGGGTGGGTACTTATGGGGTGGACGTGTCGGCGAGGTCATCGATGACGTCGTCCCAGTGCGGAGGTCTCACGTGACTTTCTCGATCAAAAGCGTCATTGACCTCGAAATGACCCCGATCAACAATATAACGTCATATATGCGTATTGAATTATTAAACATCAGAAGAGACTTACAGTACCATGAAATTTACATACGGGATTAAAACAGAAAACATGTCAAGAAACACAGTTACACTCAACAGGCTGCACTCAAACCCCCATATGGATGTACGGAACCCATCGGTGAAACATCTTCTCTCCAATATCAGCTCGTAGCGCTGCTATTGCGCTGTGTAGTGCCCTTGCCGATTTATTCGACTCCAGCTTCCCATCCTGAATCAACTGGCCATACACCTCATCGGCGACTAAAGGTGCGTCATGATCGTTGATGGACCACATCGTAGCAATGACGCTTGGATATCCTGCAACGAGCATCCCAGCAGCTAGGTGAACCGCTTCATCTGGCAGGTTCTCATTCCCCGCTGCTGTCTGGCACGCCGACAGGAAAGCTAACCCCTTGCTCTTCAGCGACTTTTGAGCAATTTCAGCCAGGCTCAGAGTGCCGCCGCTCAGATGGAAGCAGCTTTCCCTAGGGTTGACTGGATGCTGCGATGCATGACACGCCAAATGAACACACTCGTACTTCTCCACAGCTGCTAGAACGGCCGCCGGCGTGGCATCGCTATTGTCGAGCTGCATGTAAGGTAGACCTTTGACGTGCTGCTTGATGCGCGCCAATTCGTGTTTCGTACCGGGCAGGTCGGAGCAGCCTGGCGTAAACTCTTGGCTGACAGCAAGTATTCCCCCTAGTTTGGCGGGAGAGTCGAAACCGGGAGGTAGTAGGACACTAAGCGTGGGCGCGTACGATGTAATGGCATAGTCGAATATATGATCGCCCTGTGAGCCGTAGCAGCCTGCAGCGTGAATAGGTAGGAAGGAAAGTGCACCAGTCGTACACCACGTAATATGGGGCAGCTTATCCAGCGTAAGCTTCTCCTATTTTTTCATAGTTAGAATAGGACCATGGAGCTTTTGATACCATACATACCGTGTATCCGAGATAGTTTAGTACTGGCTTCACGAGCTTGAACCAGAGCGCTGCCAAAACATGCGCAAAGTGATCACAGCCTCCCTGCTCTGGTTTATGAAACTTGCGTTCTCGGACGGATTTGGATTCAAGAGATTGTTGCATCTTCCTTTGGAGCTCCTTAATCTCGTCAGAGGACAGGTCGGGTAACGGCATATGCTCGACTATATCGCTCTGAGCATGTATCACGAGAGCATCGCATCGCCTGGGGTGGACTGTGACAACAACAACAGGTCCTGATCGAGCCGCAGCTTTGAGCACAGCGGCCTTCTTAGGGCGCATGAAGTCGTGGAATCCGGGCAGATCCCGAGCCTGGCTGACCAACGAATTGAACTCGTCCACAAGGCGGTGGTGCTGAATAGTCGTCTGCTCTACGACCATTGTTTCGCTTTGAAATGGCATTAGACTCGGCATGCGTGTAATAGCTTGTTCGAGCTCTCCCGAGATCCGCTGAAGATTTCCTGCCAAGACAGGATCCACCTGCCCCAAGTCGTCGAACGGCATACGGAGCTGGGAAATCTGATTCCACACTATTGAACGGCCTGCTTCGAGCCACTCGAGTGCGAGCTCAAGTTCATTCGCTGATATGGCAGCAGCAGCAGCTTTAATGACTACCTCGCCGACCTCGTGAGTACTTTCATACCGACGCCCAAAGGTTGTTCCCAGCCAGACTACCTCAGGCAAAAGCATCATTGCCACCTGGTATGCAGACAGGGATGCCGAGCTGCCGCCTATGGAGAGCAGTTCTGCCCATGCAGTTGAAGCTTGGAAGCGGACAACTGGTGCCCCTATAGTAGAGCACGCAGCCGTCCCTAGGTGCTCAAGGGCTAATATCAGGTCACTAGAATATCTTGAGTAGCCCAGGCGCATTCTGTACGACATCCCAAGGTTATAATGAAGCAAAACGATGTCCACAGAGGCTTGAGGGAGTAAATTTAAAGCCTGAGTCTGAGCTTCGATTGCCCGGTCAAGGTCTACTAGGTGACCACGGTATGAAAACCTCTCTCGCAGTAGGTTGCCAAATGTATTAAACCGATGGGGCATTTCTGAATGACCGCTAGGAGTGAGGGCGATTGATTCAGCGATGTATACAACTGCATTGTCGATAGCGTCTATGTTTCCTATCTGGTGAAATTGGATATATAACGTACTGCTTAGACTGTGTAGCCGCGTTGGCTTGGATGGATGACCTTCCGCTGTTAATTGAACAGCCTGGGTCAGACACTCAACAGCCTTGTAGGTGTCCTCGTCCCCCACCGAACTGCTAGATCGATGGTTGTAACAGCGACCAAGATCATGAAGAAAAGAAGCCTTATCGGGGTGCCCTTCTGGGGTAAGTAGCATAGCCTGAGTGAGGTATTCGATAGCATTATGTATGTCTTCCGTCTCCCTAAGCCTCCCATAACGTTGAATGTACGAGTTTCCAAGGTTGCCAATCCAGCTTGGCCTGGCTAAATGCCCTTTTGGAATAAGGTGAACTGCGCGAGTCTGACACTCGATTGCCTTGCTTATATCTTCCATTAACCCCAGGCGCTGGAAGCGAAGACGATAGGACGTTCCTAGGCTGTCATAATCGACGTGCGCGTCCGCGAGTCCTTCTGGGGCGAGTTGGAGTTCCCGCGTAAGGCACTCAATTGCCATATTGATATCCGCCATCTCCCCTAGATGCTTAAACCGACATTTGTAACAGACTCCGAGACCTGCCAATACTCTATGCGGAGATGTACGCCCTTCAGGGGTAAGTTGAGCTGCCTTGGTGTACAAATCAATCGCCTGGTTGATGTCTTCCAATTTTGCAAGGCGGTTGAACCGACATTGGTACAATTCCGCCAACTTAGTGATCAACATTGGTAGGGCTATGTCTTCTTTTTGCACAAGCTGGATAGCCTGTTTGTAACATTCAATCGCCCTACCCAGGTCTTCCATCCACCCCAAGCGTATGAATTGAGACATGTACGAGGCGCCAAGATTACTAAAGGCGAAATATGAACTTTCAAGCCCTTCCGGGGTAAGTTGAATCACCGGTAAATTAGGCTCTAGTGCCCTGTTGAGATCCTCTATGTCCCCCACACGTTTATATCGATGGAGATAAGAGCACGCAGAGTTACGAATGAAGATAGACCGGTCGGTATGTCCCTCAGGAGCGAGTTGCACAGATTCTGCATGGCAGCTAACTGCAGCATTCAAATCCTCCATCTCCCCAAGACGTTTAAACCGACTCAGGTACGAGTTACCAAGGTTGCTCAGACAACCTGGTAGGATATCATGCCCTTCAGGAGCGATTTGGACTGCCCGAGCTTGAAATAATATCGCACTCTGTATGCTATCCATGTCACGTAATTCATCGTATTTTATTCCGTGAAGGGTGCCCAGATGTCCCAAGAAGCCTGGGTAATCCTTGTGCTTATCCCCAGCAAGAGTAGTGGCATGCTCTTGACAGCATATAGCAAGATCAATATGGCGTAGCTCCCCCGATCTCTGGAACCGTACCAAATGTGCAGTTGATAATTCATGTACAACCCAGATGTGTGTATCATCGACTCCAGGTTTGACCTCAGCTGCTTTTGCCAAATATGCGATTGCCAAGTCAGCATCCGAGACTGAACCTAGAATTTTGAGTCGATCTAGTAGCAATCTACCAAGATAGAGAAGCCTAATAACTGTCCTACTGTCGCCGCCGTCGCTTAATAGATCAGCTTGACGAAGGCACAAAATCGAGAGTTCAAGGGCAGGAACATTGGTACCGCATCTGTAGGGTGGACCGCAGGAGTGGCCCATTGTATCCAGGACGTCAATAGTTTCTTCACGGCTCCCCATAAAACTGCTTCCGTCTTGTTCGATTCCATGAACTATCTGCTGCGCCATCATTGCAACCGCCGTAGGATCCTCTAAACAGGTCCTAGGGGTGGTCCGGGGAAGAGTGTTTGCGTTACTGCATTGGTTTTTATAGCTCAACTACACACACCTTTCTAACAATTGTCTGTATGGACATATCTCCTACAACAAATCAGCGATTTTGCAGAAAGTTGTGATTTCCAGGCGAGAGAGGCTCACCCTTCCAGCTTCAGGACGTATTCCAGGCACATGTGGTGTATCGTTGCACCCGCACGTAGCGCGTTCCATTGAAGAATCTCCGCTCACACTAGGAACCTCTCGAAGGGTGGTAGAATCGGGAGGTAGGTCAGATCGCTAACCGACACGTTTTTAACTCAATCATGTCGCCGATATATGGATATCAACGTACCAAACTTGCAGTTAGGCAACTGTAAAAAATCGCTTGTGTCAGTTGAGAGATGTGAAGTGTAGACCTAACTGACTTCTCCGGCAGCGTCCTGTGGTGGAAGGTTGGTTCGATAGGTTTTATCCTCTGCACGTGCTTCTATTTAGTAGAAGATGGAAGCTTAAGTGCTAAATATTTGATGGTATGGAGGCGATAGCTAAGGAGTCTCTAGTCAGACCTTTTTCACTACCAGCAGCAGCGCTCTCCAGGGTTCAAGAGCAATGCATTTGATTGACGTTGAGCTTCAATCGCTTATTGTAACAATGCAATGGAAATGGACCGCCCATCGGATTGGCATTCCAAGAGCGCCGCACTGGTGATCCGCAGCTCAAACAATAGTGCGGAGATGCCAATTACCGTGCTTGTCGTTAAACTATATAGGGGTGTGGTATTCTTGTAGTTGCGACTCTTGATCTCTTCATGGCTCAATAATTCAAATTGCAACCACACGTTGCGCATAAAAACGGGCAACGAGGCAGAGATTCTCCACGCTTTTGAACTTATCAAGGAAACTGAAGCAATGCAACGCTCATGAGCAACTGGGGGTCGTTCAAATGAACGAGGATATTCTTAGCCACCCCCCCACAGCAGTTCACCTCAAATCATCCACAAGGCATCCGCTGCGGACGAGAGAGGATGGCGAGAGGATTGACGTCGGATGGTGGGCGGACGTGGGGCGGATGGCGGTGAGCGGATGAGAGCGGATGAAAGCGATATGTGCGGCCAATCGCTTTCATCCGACACGAATCCGCTATCGTCTGCTGACGTCTGCCGGTGCCACATTGCTTCGCACCCGATATCATACATAATACACGTGTACATACAAATGACTGCCAAATGAAGAAATTTGACCAAGTCCAATCCCGAATTCGACGCGTCGGTGCATATAGTGGGATAAGTGGATTCCGGCTGGAAACCATCGTGTAAAACTATCTATAGCCAATGTCTAACAGTAGTTTGAACCGGGAAATTTGGTAGACTTAGAGAGCCGGAGGATGTTGCATGCCGGTTTCTACATTGGTTCCCAGCTTGGGCACACGGGTTGGATATTGATCGGGGGTGCTGTCCTGAAATACAACTGTTTCAAACGTGAAAGTTGCAAGCAAGTGTGTAGAACACGTAGCAATACGAGTTTATTCTTAGAAGTAGCGTACTAAGTACATTCAAAATGAGAGTCACAAAAGGAGCAAATAAAACCAGAGTAGTTTGAAGAAAAGAAAGAAGAAGAAAAAAGGCATCGTTGAAAAGGATGTCAGACACATACGCGCGTTACTTGTATTATGGAGGTATCAGCGTAGGCATGAGGTACAGTCGGAGGCAGGTTCGATCACTTCAGCAACTTGTACTTTCTTTTTTCGTGCAACGGGAGTTCACTGACGCAAGGGTGTTGAAGGTGAGGGCGCTGGCCGTGACGGCACGGCGTTAAGGGCCTGATTGCCCGATGTGTTGTTGGGATTGAAGGCGTAGAAGAGGTCGAAAGAGTTGAAAGGGAGGAGGGGTCAAGGAGGGGAGCTCGAGGTGGGAGGTGGTCGTCAGGTTGATGAAGAAAATGCTAGTTACGTGTCAAGTTTTGACTCGTCCCTGAGTTTAGCGCTAGCGCAGTCTTGATTACCTCTCGTGCTCGACTTGACATGTCTGCAAGTGCGATGGGGTTAGTCTGCCCTAAAGTGAGACTGCGTGGCCTTTAGCGACATAAAGCATAGTGGCAATGATCCCAAGCATCATGCCAGCTGGAATCAAGCCCGTATTCAAATTTAAGGAAACGTGCGGTGCGGCATGGATTGAAACCAACCAACAAATGAGAGGAAGGCACTAAATCAATCATGTGTGGTATTCTGGCCATTTACATTGAAGAAACCCGGTGAGGCAGATGTAGAAGCACAGGTTGCACAGCCCGGCTTGAGTTTACGCCGGTGAAGGTCTGCAATCAGCTCCGATAAATTTGGAAATAGAAACAGCTGGGAACCGCCTGGGTTTTCGCCAGCTTACCAGACCCGGACTGAGGAAATTTCCGGCTTTGCGCCTCCACTCGGAAAAATGTCAACCATTGGGGCAGCCGTGTACGGAGCCCTACCACTTGGTCCTGTTTCAGAGTTAAGCCACGTGAGGGGGGACCCCCCAGCATGGTGTCCAAATTTTGTTTCCTGACTGCCTTTCAATTTTTTGTCAACCATCGTTTACGACATCGGCTTTTATCCTCTCAGAGTGTTTAAGTTCGACAAATGCCCCATGGTGCTGTTGATGATAGTCTAAGTTACTTCCTGGACCCCCGTACTTCAAATTGAGACCTCGGTGGATCTCAGTCACGCTTCAAGTTGTTGACATGACGTCCCTTCACACTTCAACCATTGAGCGTTCGAAGTGTTAAAATAATTTATATGTTTTATGGTCTTGATCATATCAACAGAAGCTCTCTCGAGTATGGGCTCGACGAAAGAAACGACCAAGCAAAACCCTTTTTTTGTGCGGTTACGAAAAACGCATTCGCAAAAGGCTAAAATACCTAGTCAAAGTCCCAACATCCGACACGGGTTGAATTGAATCTTCGAGCTGGAAATTCGTTGCTCACTTGAAACTCTTCATAGAATAACTCTCTAAGAAAGCATTTACTCAGAATTACTAATCATATGGTATTAAACGAAAGACTAGATAACGAGCAAAGAACCAACCCTAATAGACAACAGGCACGATATTCTAATAGCTCACGCGTATAACATGTTATCGTATGTGTAACACAACCTGCCTCCACTAAACCCGGTCCACCTATCAAAATATCGTAAGTACTGAAATTCATGATAAAACAACGGAGACTCACTTGTTCCGATAGTTACTCGTAATGCTCATCACCTCCTCAACAGCAACGTCTGCCTCCTCAAGTCCTGATACGGGGAGCAGGGACTTGGTGTTGACCATAGGAGGCTGACCGGTAGGCCATTCATCGTAGACCATAAGGTTTTGGAATGACCCGCCCGAGAAAGAGCCGGCGTTCTCCGGGTGCTTGGCTTGCCAGAGTGCGAACACGCGGTCCAACATCTAGATAGGGCGGTAAGACTGGCATGAGACATAAAGAGTACAACCAATAAATTAACACTTACGCCATGATGCAGCCAAAACAAGGGATCAGACGGCGTCGGCGACGGATCAGACATATCTCTACAACCACACAACAATCAGCAACCCACACCTCAAAACCCAACACGCTCACATACCCTCCCATAGCCAAATGCACCGCATTATGCACACCCTGCGCCCTCGGTCCCTCCATAGCAGCAAAGAACGCATCCGAGTCTCCCCGATGGTTATCAATCATCTCCTGCATCGCCCTATGCGTAACAGTCTCATTCGCCCACGCCTCTTTATCCGCGTACTCAAACGGGAAGATCAAGTTGGTCCCAAACGGCTGGGGCGTCCAGCGACGGCGGATGATGTGCGGGATGGGGTAGGCGCGGATCGTTTCGTTGAATGCGCCGTCGGTGACGTGGTATTCGGGTGCGGTACCCCATGTGCCGATGCCGTATTCGGGGTCGGATTCGAAGATGGGAGATTTGGAGAGGTCGCCGGCGTCTGGAAGTATGAAATAATGAGTTGGGTTTTTAGAGTGGGGATTGAAGAGACTGACCGAGAGACCAGTTCCAGTAGGGCATGGTACCGTTGAACCCGCACTTGGTTATGAGAACGCGCTCGAATGCGTCGAGATACCATCGGTGCCTAGAGCCAAGTTATTTAGACGAGTTAGATGGGCCGGTGAGATCATATGTACCATGGGAAGAACACTGCGGGGTCAGGGCACGAGTCAGCATCGCCGCCGGTAATAGACAGATGTCACTTACAGGCCGTGATGTGGGTCTTGACATTCGAGTCCTGTCAAGTAGAGATGAGATGGGCTAAAAATAGAACCTGGGTTTAGGTGCGTACCACGTGAAGATAGGTCCAGTCGTCGTAGTGCGTTGCAGTCTCGTTGATGAGAGGAACACCACCAGCAATACGAGTCTTGTACAGCGAGTTTGTGTGGGGCATCTTCTCCACGCACTGGAAACTTTTGTTAGATATATGATAGACACACAAACAATAATAAGGCCTACCTTGAGCGCATCGATCCACGCCTTCTTGTCCCATTTGTTGAGTGTCCTCCACTCGCGGCGAACCACAGGCTTGGTGCACTGACCCGGCTTCAGGAGCGAAGGCGCCGCATAAATCGACTTGCCAGCATCTGGAGTATATTCACCGGTAGTGCTAGGCGTGACCACAACCTCGTCTTTGGGAGACGGTGTGTGCAGTTCGTATGCAGAGACGAGAGGAAGAGCAGCGATAGCCAAGAGAGAGAGACGCATTTTGGAGAAAAAAGAAGGTTGAGAAATCTAGGAGAGGAAAGGAGCTGAGAAAGGTTGGACGTTGCGGACTAGGATTTATACGATGCGGGAGTACCTGAGGTACAACCTTGAACGCGAATGCCGAAGCGAGCTCTCCGAAACATGACGGTGTTCTGGACACGATCAATAGTTTCTCCACGAAGTTGCGCGAAGAGCGCGACATGCCTGAGAAGAGACAAATTATCTATGCCATGGGCGGAGAGAGCGCGTAGAAACGTGTGGCGGAGAACGGTCGATGCGGTGTTCGATTGAGATGTCACAGAGCTCTCAGTTCCCGCCTAGCAATGAGCTGAAAGATTTTGGAGTGTTCGGGGAAGCCGCATCACTGTCCAGTAATGCGGCTTAAAATAGCAGGTGACAAGAGTGCCAGCCAGACGTCAAAGTTGGTCGGCCTTCTGAGATCAAAGACGAACAAGGATGACGACACAGTATAAACTCTCAGATATTCATATATAGCTTTGGTGACCGCACAAGTACTGTCAAAGGTTTCCAGTCACAAGAGAGATTCATCCCAACGAAAGAGGTGGTCGTTGAAGGCGGAATCATTTCCGTCAGTTGCTGACCAATAGGGTCCGAGGCCGCGGAATCAAATTTCCCCGCCTCTCCCACCGAACGTCACTCACCCGTCAACAACACCACCCAGGCTCGCGTTGAGACACGGAACAAGCTACCAGTCAACCTTTACCACAATCGAGATCATGTCGTTTACGATGGAAAGGAAGCGGAGAAGGCGGCTTCCACTGGATATATAGCACGACTTTGGATGGTGCTGGAGCTCAGAATCAATTTCCTTTCCTACCCATTCTCCTCCATCCGATCTTTTATTATGCGTCTTTCCACTCTCACTGGCCTCGCTGTTTTATCGGCGGCCAACTTTGCCTTTGCTTCCACATGTACGAACCCCGTTGTTCGGAAAGAGTGGCGCAACCACTCCATCGAGTAAGTATCTTCTCTTATACCTTCACCCTCTGGTTCTGATCAGCACGTGTCTTTAGTGAAAAGAAAGAGTTCATTCGTGCTCTCAAAGTGAGTACCTTGTTCGCCTCCTACTCGAAAAACCGTCTCATTATCTTCCCTAGTGCATGGCCAACACACCCCACCGACCTAACCTCACCAAGACTAGGATTACCGGCGGCATCGCCCTGATCAACACCACCGCTAACCACTACGACGACTGGGTTTACCTTCATATGGACTCGAACGCGGGCACTCATGTCGTATCCCGTAAGTCGGTACCTTTACTCCAGCCCGATTTATACTAAACCTTATTTGACGTCAGAGTTCTTCCCATGGTAAGCTCGCAAAGTCTATTCACCAACTTGGATTGTGTCTCAATTCCAGCTTTTAGGCATCGGTGGTACCTCCATGCATTCGAGACTGATATGAAACGCACTTGCGGTTTCACGGGCACCATGCCTTGTACGTATTTATCTGTTCAACTTTGACCGTGGACTAATCCCTCACCTTCGATCTTAGACTGGGACTGGACGAAAGGTGGCACATATCATATCACCTTGCTGAGAGGGTTACTCATAGTATTGATTTACAGACGCACACGACGTTTACAACTCCCCTATTTTCGAGTCAGACCCCGAGTACGGTCTAGGTACATGGTACGTTTCCCATCTTGCCCACATTTATCTTCGCCTCCAACTCGTAACTGTCATTTAGGGGTACTGAAGAAACCGGCTGGGTCGTCCCCGACGGCGCCTTTGCTCACCAAATCCGAGCCTACCCAATCCCCCATCTCGTCCGACGCCAATTCACACCTCAGCCTTTCGTCAAAAACCTCATCTTCCCATTCGAGTACAGCAACAAGACGGCATTCGCGAACGAGACGTTTACGCCCGAGGCCATCGAGTTCTTGGTTGATAATTTCGAGGGCGACTCGGCCGCGTTCTTTGCTGCTATGGATGGACCGAGGATCCAGGGTGTGCATAATGGATTGCATATCATGATGGGAGGGTGAGTAGCGTCCGTCGGGTTGGTCTGTGTGTCGCTAATTTGGTGGTCGTAGTGATATGTCCGACCCTTCGCCTACGCCTTCCGACCCCCTGTTTTGGTTCCATCATGGCGTGAGTGGAGCAAAATAATTTATATTTGGATTATACTGAACCTCGAACGTAGCAATTGGATCGTACTTGGGCTAGGTGGCAAGCTCGCCGCCCCGCGAATGCACGCTCGTTCTTCGGTGGTAGCGTCCAAGACTTGTCTCGCTATGACGAGTTCCCTACCGGTATGAATACACTAGGTTAACATGGAACTTTAAGCTAAAACTGTTGTTATTTGAAGGTGTCGGCCCAGTTGCGAACACCAAGATGGAGCTCCCTTCGTCCGGCATGGAAGAGCAAGACATCAGGATCGAGGCTGTGATGTCTATCCAGAGCAACTACAAGAACAAGTACGCACATACCCACTAAATTTCTCATTGCATTTAACTTACTCGGGGCTCCTTTAGGTTTACGGGATACGAGGGCGGCATTCTGTGCTATACTTACGATAACATGTAATCGCCCTTTCATTTCGTACCTTGGATTCTAGAGTTGTTTCTGTCTTTACATGCGGGATGTGTTTATAGTATCAATTCGTAATTCCTAAATATTTAGCTCCCATTGTAGAACTTCGCGTACACGTCTTTTGAGACCAATGCTAGTACAGGAAATTCCTATCAAAGGCTTTGACCCCGTCAAATCTCCAGCATTTCCCAAATCCCCGGCAGTGGAAATCGCCTCTGCGCATGCCTAACACTCGGAACTGGTTGGTCTCTATCACAGCCACAAGCACATTTCAGTCAGCGCTCAAACTAGTCCCTCCTGGAGTGGAAGAGTATGACGCACAGGGGAAGTGGGTGTCTTGAGATATAATACGCCATCGCAATTCTACATTTCGTAGCCTCGCGATGGGGGAGTAGACGAAGGGTAGACATGTGGTAGTGGAACATCCCGGTCTGCATACCGTTGCATATCAGCCCCAGCACCGAGCATAAAGTAAGAGATAATACGTGCATTTTCCGAGTATGGTCGACTCTAAGTGTAAATAGGTCAAGCATACGCTGAGAAAAGTAGAAACTGGACGTACGATTATAACACCACACCGCTTCAAACGGTCCTTAAATGACCCGCCCCCATCCACGCGCTTATCCTTCACCAACATCCTCTTCGGTACGCACGGCGCCAACAGTCTCAGCTCCGGACTCAACCCCGGGTCCCGCGTATTAATGAGCTCCCCTCGTTCATATGCAGGATCCACTAGGACGATGAGCAGAAGCACAAAGAGCAAGAATATGGCGAAAAAGGCTATCGCGCGGTTCACGCATCTTCTGAGAAGGCCCATGATTCACCCAGTTTGTCGTCGTTCACAGTCGTGGTAAGGTGTAAAGGAGGCTTACCCCTGACCCCTATCCAACCCTAGTTTAAAAACGAAACACTGGACGCGGCAGATCTTCCTTTGACTTTGTTTGCACCGAGGAGTTTATTGGAGTTATGTCATCGACCACAACACGTCATGAATTTCCAATCGAACGACCGAGCCACGCTAGGCTCTATAGTACAGAACACACAATCCAGAAGAGAAAACACAAGACAGGAATAGCAGGCGCAACGGAAGCCTTTGAAGACAAATTTAAGAGCTGGAGGAGTTAGTACATAAAAAGCAACCGATAGAACAAGTACGAGAAGCAGGTACACAAATAGACGAGGCACGGGAGAATATACGGGCAGAAAAGCAAGAGCACGGAGCCAATACAGAGAGCCAAGATCCCAAGAAGTTCCAAGGCGAACGTGGGGTGATGTGTGGAATAGGACAACACTCAGCTGGAAAGGGTGAATAGGACGGGGGTCGGTAAGTGAGAATAGGGTAGTATATAGTCGAAACTATAGGTGTTTGTGTTGTAGATATTGCCCGGGGCGAGATCCAAAAGCCAGTAATCCAAGGGCAAGTCTTAGTGCGCTCGGCCAATCTGAGCGTCATCCTCCACATGAAGATCTACAAAGACAGTGAGCTCATGCGCCTTCGCCAATGCATCAACCAAGAAACTCACCAATCGGGCTAGTATAGTTAAGCAACAAAGGATGCAACCCGACTCTCTCCCTCCTTCCGTGCGAACCGGAGCCCCGGACAAGTGGTAACCCACTGATGCTCCCCAAACGGATCACACTTGTCCCGCTCGCCGCAAAGCAGTCCTCCCGCCCAGCCTCCAGTCCCTCTCCACCTTCCGACGTCCCGGAGCTGCCAGAGCGGTTTCGAGATCGGGACCGCTTCGAATCGGAGAGTCCTTCACCTACGTAGGCAGGAAGTTCTTCGTCTCCCAGCACAACGGTGTTGGGGCGTTCGAAGTATTGGCTATCCCCACGAGTGGTAGTGTGTACGGTCACCTGAACACCAGCGCCTGGAGCGTCGTCTGGCGTAGCAGGAGATGCGTAAGGCCGTCGAGGAATGCGCAACGCGGGAGGCTGTTGCGACGATGCCGCAGACGTCAGAGGGTCTCCTCCAGGAGCAGGTCCAGAATTCGACATCGTCCGTCGATGAACCGGAGCAGGCCTCTGAACTCCAGCAGACCCAGGACTCCTCAGCTCTCCTATACCCGGACTTCGAAGCTGCGACGTAATCCCATTGACACTCTGGAAGTTCGACGATCCTGGGCTGAGGGGTTGTGGCGCGCGTGGAATGCTAGTGGTCTGACGAGGCGGCCGAGGTTGGCTTTTAGTTACAGGTGCAGCGCCAGATTTGGACTGCATCTGAGACGTGTGCGTTCGCGCGCGTGTCGCGTAACCTGCTTCGCGAGCGATACTTCGAGGGAAGAATACCTGTAAGGGGGGTACAGAGGAGGTACCATGAAGGTGGTCAGTATCGGCCGGCGGGAGCGACAAAATAGAAGATAGGAGAGTATCAGTGAGAAGGTTCTCTGCAGCGAATCAAGAGCTAGAGAACATACCAACAAAGTAATGACACTTGACACGACACACCCAATCCCACCGACCATCGCTAAAATATCGGCTGCTCCTCTATGACCGACAACCATCAAACAACAACGATCAGTCCGCCATCACCTGCAGGCGAGAGTACAACTCACGCAGTCTTATTGATCACATGTGGGCCGTTCTCTTGCAGCCCATCACACGCCAGTACCAGCAGCGGCAAGACAAACATCAGCCGAAACACAACTCTCAACCTCTGATATTCCACCACGCCAAGACTCGGTCAATACTCGGAGAGACAACTGGTGAACACAGCGGACTAACGTTGAGGTCCTGGAAGGCAACGAGTCGCACGATCACTTCAGGCTCTGCGTCCTCCGCCTGGATCCGCTTCAGGAACGCGGGGAACTTCCACCTATATGACAACCAAGAGCTCGGTCAGCATTCGGAGAATCGTGACTTAGCGTTTTCGGATCGCGGTTTCGTTGGGGAAAGGAAGGGCACTTAAGGTTCTTCATGATGGCTTCGACTTCTTGGCCAAACTCATCCTCGTGAGAATGATGACTGCGGAAGGTACTCACAGAACTTGCATAAACCACAGCGTGATGATCAGACTGCCGACCGACCCAGCAAAGAACGTCCACGCTTCGACCTGCTGCACGTTTTTGCGAGTTTGGATAGTGACAAGGGGAAGAAGGACAATCGCGCCAACGGAGCCTGAGTATGATCAGGATGGTACCAGGGGGAGCAATTAACGACAATTGAGTTATGCGATATTGGCGAACGAGTTTGGTAAAGAAAGGAATATCGACGGGGGACAGATGGGGGAAGGATGAGCACACGTCAGCAGCCTCCAATTGCGCCACCTAGCGTCCCCACTCACCGCAGCACCACAGCTTGTACTCGAAGCTCTTGAACCATGGCCGAACTCCACCCTCGCCCTCGTTCCCTCCCTGCTCCTTGATCATGAACAGCCAGAAACACAGCTCCTCCAAGTGCGACACGATCTCCAGCGCCCACGCAACAGCGAAGATCACATAGAGCGGAAAGATTAGATCCTGATGCGCCTGTGGCCACATCTCCGTTGGGGTGGCGACGATGATGCGCGGCAGGGGTTTGACGGGCGTCGAGGCAGGGTTGGGAAACGACTTGTATCCGGCTTGGTATTTTATCACTGACAGGCGGGACGTGTTAGGCGGAACGAACAGAAAGAGGTTTGGTGGGCGTACCAGCCATGGCGACGCTGTAGGTGACAAGGAGGGGAACACTGATGATGTACGAGAACTAGACACGGGTATGTGAGTTAGCGTGTAATTGGGATTGAGACGGGCAACGCACAGTCATGAATCGCTTGAAGCCGCCGTCCGAGCTCGAGCGCCATTTTAGACACTGCGAAAACAGTCAGCGGACGCGTAGAATGCGACCGTAGGACTTGCCTGGAACCGATCATAACGGTACAGATGTTGCACCAAGAAGAGCAAGAGCTAAGCAAGAGATCAGGTCAGCAAACGAAGTGCGGCAGAAGACACACGAACCGTAGAAGACAGCGTGGCCCACAGCAGCATCGCCTGGGGCGATATCACAGACATGGCGAACGAAGGAAGATTGTAGTCGAGCGCAGGAGACAATAAAGGGCCCGAGTGTGCCAAGGACCGAGCCGGAGGAAAGTTACGAGAGCAAACAAGTGATATCGAGAGAGTTGAGTCCAGCCCAAGCCATCGTCGTCAACGAATTTCCCCGCTTCTCCACATCAACGCCTAGTCCCAACTCGGACGATCACGTGCACAACTTAGCCTGTCTATGTCATCTTGCTCACAAGCTCAATGCGCCAGCAGCTGCCCCTGAGCCGCTTCTGAGAACTAAGCTCGGGAAGACTAAGTACTGCAATCTATACCATGCGAGTACCAAGTATCCTTTTATACATATCATGTAGGCCCTATGGACGGGGCCGTCCTCATTTTGTAGCGTCCTCGCTTTTCAGTCAATGGATGCCAGTCCTTCGACCGGACGCACCTGCTTGACGACGTTTGCTTTTATGACGGTCGACGCTTACGCAACTCAGGTAAAACTGCCATGGCGCTTAACCCGGGAGCTGGAGCGATAATTTGCATTCAGTGTCCTCGACTGTTATTTGAGACTACAGTTCGGTACAGTGGTTTGGACAAGTGTGCGAGCAGCTACACTGTCTCCACGTTTCTGAGGAACTTCATGCTGAATAAACTCAAGACGGTGCGTCGCTCAACCAGATCTATATCTGCGATAGGCAGGCAGTACTTGAGCTGTGTTGAAGGCAATTTGGGGGAGGCGCTTGGCGTTTGGCAGCCGATCACTTGCATATATGCGGTGTCTGTGACCGGAGTCCCCAGCGCGCTGATGAGCACTCGCCTCGCGTTTGACCGCACTGATGGGCAGAGATATTTCCAAGTGCGTTGAGTGAAAAGCACTCAAACACCGACGAGCGCTGTCTCGGAGACATAAGTAGGGATGCTGAGCATTGTTCTCGCCTATATCCTCCAGGTCTCTACAACGCTGCTACACTATCCGGTTCACTGACACGACAAGCAAGGCCAATATGAAGCAAGGTCGCCTGGTCTCGGAGACCACAGAAATCGCAAACAGGCAAGTCTGATTCATGTAGTACTATGCACGCCGTTTGAATAGATTGCGGTTTCGAACAGCGCCTCAGTTGGGACACAGGTGGGCGGTCCCATGAGCGTATGAAGCGGCCTCAATACTGAGACTCCCACAGATACACAACCGTATTCCCACTGCTGCGAAGCTTCAATCTTCTCCCGATACAAACGACAAGCGAAAGTCAACTGAATTGCTGGCTGGTCTGGCCGACGAATTACTGTTGGACCCGACCAATGCGCTTCCAGCAGTAAATGCTCCACGAGAATCGGACCTTGAGAACGAGCACTCGTGCGATGGCAGTGGTAACGTGGTGGTTGCACTACATTCAGACAGGTATGAAGCGTATTAGTATGAGCGCCAAGGTGTCAATTACTCATGTCACTTCAGCGCCTCAAGCCTTCCAGATCGCACTGACGCATTGGAATCATTGCGAGGTCAAATAAACAGTTCAAGTAACCAAGATGGCGCTAAACTTTCAGGCCAACTAGCTCAGAAAAATAACATTGTGACTGCACCTAGTGCCTTCCGTAGCTTCTTCTTCGACGACACCAACCTCTCATCTCTGAACCTGCAGATCCAACTTGTCAGTCAAGAGCATATCTTCGGCGGTGATGACAACCCGGGTCTCCCGGCTAGACTTCTGTACCTCAGCCAACTACTACTGAAGAGGGCTACCATTCTAGACTCGGTAACGGACTTCGATAGTGCGATTGAGTGCCTGACAAGGGCAGCCCAAGTCATCGGCGAGGATCTCATACTCCGAGTTCGGGTCCTGAACTCACTCGCTCTAGCGCATAAGAGGCGATTCATGAGATACGGAGCAACCGCTGATATTAACGCAGCTATCGAGTATCAGTATCAGACCATCAGGTCTGCCGGTGACAAGCATGAGCAGTATGCAATATTTACAGCCGAGTTAGGAAGCCTACTGATGCGACGACACAAGGCATTGGGAGGTTCAGACGATCTGCGGAAGTCGATTGAGTGTCAAACCTGGGCTCTCACTTTCGTCTCCGAAAGTGATGATAATCAAACAACCTTGCTGAACAATCTTGGAAGCGCGCATCTGTGTCAGTTTGAGCGTCTAGGCGAGCTGGAAGACATCAACAAGGCAATCAGCTGTCTGACTCAGGCGGTACGGCTCACATCAGAGGGACATCCAGATAAGCCCAGTGGGTTCGGCAACTTGGGCAGCACGTACGTAAGACGATTTGAGCGTCTAGGCGACCTGGAGGACATCAGTAGAGCAATTGCCTGTCATCGTGAAGCGGTTCAGCTGATCCCAGAGGGACATCTAGACAAGCCTAGTC
>MU132193.1:9892-44050 GCA_015039395.1 Ceratobasidium sp. AG-I
AGCGCCAAATGAATGAGTTGAAGGAAGCTCAGCAGGTCACGTGGATTACGCAATCATCAAAACAGGTGTGACGAGGGGCTGTGTTGAACAACGTGTTGTCACTCACCTCAAGCGTCAGCTCTACCGCGCAAAATCTAGCTTTCGGCATGTCTTCGTCAAAACGTAAATACGTAGCAGAAGGAGTTGTGTTTGATCATGAAACACCACCTAAAAGAGGCCAACATGATGATCGTGAGTTTCTCAAAAACCTCATTAGACACTTTGACCACAGTTCAATATAGTACCTGTACGGATGATTTCCGAATTTACGTTAAAGAGAGGTCGCAACCTTTTGATTTTACCTCATTCATTCGCCGCGCCTCGCTACTACACCGGCGTCAGGTTGATTGGAAAGGTTACCTCACTTGCTAAGGCAGCCGGACCAGCTGCCGAGACAGGATTCTGGGAAATCGAGTGCGAACCGGTTCAATTTGCTCAAATGGAGCTTTCCATAAGAAGTCTTCGAGTGGAGAAATCCCCGCACTTCCGCGATGGGTAAGTGGGTATCCCCTTCCGCGTCAATTTTACTGACCTTCATCCAACATAGAACGCAGTCAGCAATTTGGGCAACGACGACTAGATACCACTATGTATTAGGGCAGCCGTCCGAGGAGTATCAATATATCTGGCAGGACGCGTGCCTTGCCAATAGTTATCCGATTTTTCACGATTGGGATGCTTCTGCAGGGCGGCCGCCATGGTGGCCATCTCACATAGCGGACCGATTCGAGGAGTTCTCTATTCACATGGCCAGTGAAGCAGGGAATAAGGCTTTGGAAGACACCGAAGTCACAGAGCTTGGTCTTCCGCCTCCTGTCGAAGAGTACGTGTACAGCGGGTTTGGAGTCACGGGAGAAGAGGTCATCAACGCAGCACCCGTTACAGTGAGTTGCATTCCTTGAGCCTGGTACGATCATGACTTGAACTTGAAAATAGGACAGCGCTCACTCTAGCCTGATCCTCCTTGATGCGGTTGGTCAAGATGATGCTGCGGTTACGATCGAAAAAAATGTCTACGAGGACGCGATACCTGTCAGGGCAAATGTTAAGACGTCTGCAGCCAGTAAGTGAAACACAGATTATCGAAGGACATAACGGAGACAACGTTTCATAGGTCAACAAGAAAGACCAACGCACAAAGCCACGCCGGACGATTACTCCGAAGATAAGACGGGTGGCGCCGGCAAAGATGCTGAAGGCGGCCGACTTGACCCTTCTACCGGTCAGTAAAAAGCTATATATATATAATGGGTGATGTGTTGAAGGTATCGGAATCATAGGTCCGCAGACTCGTGGCTCGGCCCGAAAACGGTCGGCCGAGGCGGATCTCACCAGCCCTACAAACCGTATCGGGGTTCCTCCCGGCGAAAGTGCTAAGAGCGATATGTTATTACAAGTCATGGCCCGAGATTGGGCTGGCGTGTTTTTGGCTGAAGACCGATTTCAAACTTTGGAGGATTGTGATGTGCTCGCTGAAGTGGATCTCAGCGATGAATTTCCGGTGCGCGAAGGTCAAACGTCGGAGAAAAGGATTTACGGGCACTGGCTAGTGCAATACTCCCAACACTTGAAGAAGGGCTGCGAAGCCTACGTCGAAAACACCCACTGGTCCCTCTGGAAGGCCGCGGAGGGCGTTAGGAGTATGCTCGATTCTTCCCTATACCGATCATCGAACGAATTGGCGGCTGTGTACAATACGCCGGTGATGCGCACGTCATTGTGGAGGCTGTACGTTGGCGCCCTTACCCTCCCACATGATGTTCGAGGTCCATTGCAGCGGCGTTTCCTTGCGGTAGTGGCGATTCACCTAAGGGATGGTCGGATAGATGATGAGGGGCTCGCCATTTGGTACCAGATCCAGATGGCAGAGAACGCGTGGCGTTTGCAGCAGAGTAACGCAGACTGTAGCGCGTTACCCGACTTCTCATTTCTGCAGTTTCAGGAGTTGACCTTATCGACTTAATATTTTCATGTCACTGCATCTCCCTGTGTTTGATTTGATTAATCAAAAACTCCCGATTTTGATCTTATTGAATGCGTAAGGTAACCGGGGCCAAAACGGGCCAACTCATGACCACCTGCACATTTTCTCACCGTCGGCTGGCTGTAGAAATGTCACATAATTATACGGACAGCTTAGGCAGTGGATTAAGTGTGCGTGCCAAAAAACTAAGCTTTTCGAGCAAAGCCAAGGCAGGAGGCCAGCATTTAAGCGTCAAAAAATGCCCCAGTTTTGCATCAGCGAAACCTCCGGATGCTCAGGGTTGGTAGTAAAATATAGGCTAAACGAGCTCACAATGAAGCCCGACCTTCCCAGGTGCTCTTGCTATGCTCCTGAATCTTCCGAAAGCATCATTCGTTCTACCCGCAGCACTCAATGCCTTTTTGTGTCCACCAAGCGACCCCGCAGAGATTTGATTCCGGACTTGCCGACGAACTAAACTAAATTCAGAGGGCCTACCTTCAGTCACTTAGCTTTGAGCTCGCAGCTTTTACAGTGCTTTTAAAAATGGCGTGCACTCCACGATTCCACACATTCTCAGCTCCACAGGGTCGTTTACCTGATTGTCCCACGGAAACTGGCACGCAGGAGAGCATACATGTGTTCCAATGATCGTACTGAGCGTCCAGATGAATGACAGTAGTGCTCAGTAGCAGCTAAATGTGGTTTGAAAGTCCTCTGGGACATGCATATACGGCACAGGAGCGCACGTATGCAGGTTGGTAGTATTCGAGGGCTTTGAAAGCGCTCTAACGTGCTCGTTAGAACTCAATCAGTCATTTCGGTCCCTCCATGAGGAGCTACGAATTTTGAAGTAGCTAATTCACGAGCCTTACCAATGAATCCACACCACGACTCGGATGTTGAACGACAAGCGTCGACTATGTGAGTTGGATCGACCCTAGGGCAACCAAGAGGGGAATTTAGATCTGATTTACCAGGGTTGAGAACAGATTTACGCAAGTTTTATTGCATCCTCCCAAGCACAGGGAAAAGTGATATACGGCCTAGGAGAGGAGATGCTAGGGAGTCAACAGTTGGGTGGCAAATCACGTGCGCTGGTTTCCGTGGGACAATCAGGTAAACAACCCTGTGGAGCTGAGAATGTGTGGAATCGTAGAGTGCACGCCATTTTAAAAGCATTGCAGCTCTTTCGCGCATCGTTTGCTTCCAAAGTCTTGATATGTTACCCCCAATGGAACCTGTGTCTTTTCCTCCCAAAACCAAAGCAATCTTACTCGTGTATTTGGCAAAAGCCTGTGTAATCGCGCCTCCCGAGGTGCATTCAACCTGTTTTGAGGCCTTAGAGGGTTATATGGTGGAAGTGAAATATGAAAGAGGACCTTATCTTATGCACTGGCAGAATATATGGAACAATCGAACACACAATGTCTTGATACGACGCAGAGTGTGATTGTAAGGTTGACTATGTCAGGACTATTTGTCAATAAATGATCGGATTCAGGGTGTGGTCGAAAGTGAGCCAAGAGCCGTCCAAGATGATTGGGTCATTGTGGGTCTACCGATTGATGAAATATCTAATGCTCGGTTGAGCAGCAGTCAAGATGGCTCATGCTAGCATCAATCCTGAACGCATCAGCAAGGCTTTGGGCTGTTCGCGTGCTGGATAGCTAGATCCGGTCATAACTGGGTCAGCGCTTGTACCTCGTGGTAAGTCTATGCGTGACACCGCAGCCTCGCGCTTCGTACATAGATCGTTGACCGTCGCCGCCGAATTACTGGTAATAGCTACTTTCATCATCTAGGTGTCGTGCATGAGCATTGGCTCGTGCCCGTGCGTAGTCTCACCACACCACTGAGATACTGGCTCGTTTTACCTTGGCAGGCCTATAACCAACGCCTCCGGGTCGTCCACGGCAGTGTAATCGTGCACGCGCTCGCGCTCGTCTACGTCGGCCACCCTTTTTGCGCTCTGTACGACCTTTGTGAGTGAACCATCCGCTGCCCGCAGTGTACTTTTAACTTCGAGCTCCATCAGCCTGTCTCTCAAGTCCCGCCCGTGCTACTAAATCTTTAAGCAAAATCAAAGCTGGGAAGAGTGCTACCGCCGATCGCCAAGCCAACGGCCTCCGGAATCACACAGGCGCCCGTGAGACGCTTAGACCCATTCCACACCTCTCAGTTCAACATGAATCGAATCGTCTGGCCACTGGCCATTTTTGCTAACCTAGACGGCACCTACACTCACATTGATGCTCCCTCGAACTCCTGTGAGCTGGAAGCGCCTTAGCTATGACAGGACTGATCTGACATTTCGTCAACAACACAACTTGTCAAGTTTGTCCCCTACGCTTTTGTTCCGTGTCTAATAGCTCACTCTGTTGACACTCACACTCATGTTATACCTTTCCCAGTTCATGGACCAGGTCATGTTGGCTCGTAGTCAGCGAGCCAATTGAACTGTATGGAGGAGCTCCTGGTATGTTACTCATGAACTGATATGTCGAGGTCGCGCCTAACACCTTCGTTCTGCAGTCCACAAATCGCCTGAGTGTCCTGGCAACCATGGGTTGAACAAACACTGAGAGGTTTGCATTGGCGTAACAACGCCCGGATCGGCAGATTCAACTATCGCGTATGGCCCAGTCGGAGGTTTTTAAGATAGCGTTATAGATGTATTGTATACTATAGATGGCATAATAGTTAAATACATTGGTAGAACGTGAGCAATTACATCTGTACGAGGGGAAATCTCAATCAGGAACGTACATGCCAAATACATTGTCACCTTGCTTCCAGCAAGGTCACTCGGGGGGTGTGAATTATTTGCAATCTTCTCACGCAAAATCGTGTAAGGTAACTAAGTCATGTGATGATGCACTGTAAAGTGTACAAACTTACAGTAACCAGCTAGCGCCACTATCCAGATGCGCAACTGCCCCTCCACCTCAGCCAGATTCGCTGAGTCACTTGTCTTCTCTATCATGTAAATTCAACTACAGCCTTGCGCCCATGCGGCTAACCTGTCGGCTAAGTGCGATGTAGAGTATTAAATGGTATATGTTCTCCATTTTCTAGTGTCGCAACTTCTATGACTATGTAGGGTATTTTGGCCTCTGTGAGCGTCAGTCAGTGAAGGTGTACGCCGGGGTTCGCAGTAGCTGTTTTTTGTGAGTGTGATTAACTTTCCGGACGGAGGAGGTACATTAACAAATGTTGCGGATATGGTCTATTCGAGTTGCGCCCTTTTCAAATCCAGGCAGTGCCGTGGCCCTGGCTCCCGTTAGGCAGACAAAAACGCACGCAGAGGCACACTATATGCGTATTCGCCATGACTGGCAATCCACTGCTTACCCCTCAGCGGGGCGGACAGCGAGCGGCAGGGAGGGCGGAACGCTCATCCTGTCCGCTCGTCCCGCCCGCCTTGACCCTCTTGTAGTCACATAGATAATATCTGAATCCATCTCAAATGAGCCTCATGATGCGCTGATATTACAGCAAAAGCGTTACCAATTGACTCAGTTGTCTTATCTCATTAAATTATATATTTCCACGGAGCCTTTATAGCTGGTGTTGAGGTTTGGCCCACGAAGCTAAAGTCTGAATCGAGTTCTGGTTGCGTACATTACGTTATTTTGAGGAGCAAGGTCTGTGGCCCGGTTGCGGGCCGCTTCTAGTAGTGTAATCCTTGGTATTTTATTACATGCCTTGCGCATGTAACCTGTTAAAGCCTATACTATATCTGTACATACATAAAGAATGTTATCGAATGTACTGGGACGATAGGGCACGTAAGAGAACAATCGAATGACTGATATACCTGAATAGGTATACGCATACAGTCATCCACCACCAATTGCATCGCCACCACTGAATGAATCAAATAAAATGCATTGAGTGCAGGGTCTGCACGTTAGATTTGTTTGTACCATTTGAAATGATTCAGGGTGCTGGTGTTGACACTCCTGGGTGAATATCGCGACAATGGAGTGGCGGGATTTCATGATTTCTTGTTCCATGTATTCGAACTGGCTGAAAACGCTGCACGCGAGATTTGGTCGTGGTAGGATCACTGTGAGGCAACCGCTTGAGGGTACAAAAATGTTGAGCTACATGATGGTGGATCACTGTATATGTCCTCGTCATATGTGTGTGAATGCGCCAGATCATTCCTTAGGCCTCTGTAACCGTCTAGAAGGTTTCCTGGCGTGTATATAAGGATGAATGCGAACGGATTTATCCACCAGCTTCCCATTGAATATATTACTGTTTTATCCTTACATTTACCCGGCGCCTCCGGCGTCGCTCTAAGGGCTTACTGCGCTAGCATATAGTATAGTTATACCATTGTATTCTATACTAGAAATGCCCTCGTGCCGCGGGCGGACACCTTGCTCATAAATTCGTGAAGTAGCTGCATGTTCATTCTATTTTGCAGTATCATTTAGGCCGCCTCAAGCATACGATACTGCTGATCTCGTTTTTATACACTTCGCGATTTAAGCAAGTGAATGTGCGAATTCGAGATCTAGAAGCCCGTCATTGGTTTCTATCACCATGTGCGAAATGCTACCTGTAATATCCTCTATAACAAGACTCGCAACATTGATTCATCGGACCTTTGGGGCATGTATGCGACCTAAGCATTGATTCTAGACTTGACCTTCTTTCGTCCGCTATCTTGGAAAGTTCGGTGTGTGGTGTGCGTGACACTCGTAGTAAGTGGGCACACTTCCTACAGTGCGTCTGTAGCTCAGGGATTGAGATCTGATCGCCGTACCCGTTGTAAGACTCCAAGACTGCTGAAGCTTGAGAGCGAGCACGAGTGCCATCACGGTTGCTCCATGGCACACTGATGGTCACGTCATGAGAGTGCCAAGCATCAGAAGAAGGAAAGGGGTTGAAGTTTGATTGGGTGGCAGTGGTAGTAGAATCTAAGTTCACAAGAAGGTCTTTTCCATGTAATTGCTCAGAGGAGAAATCAGGAGCCAGAATGACATCCTTGACTAGTCGAGCGCGTTCGGCGTGAGACTGCTGGTTACTGTTTGTCGCAAGCCAGTATGCAAGACGGAAAGTGCTGATGTTGGGGAAAGGGGCAACAATTTGAGTGACGGACAAGGTTTGGGATAGCAGAGATTCAGGAGCGGAGGCTGCAGAGGGCTGGAAGTAGGATGTTACAGGGACAGCAAGGTCCAGAACAGTTTGCACAAGCCGCGTGTCGATAAATATTTACGAGCAAGACCAAAGTGATTGGAAGGAGTCGAAAACCAAACTAAGGTTAGATGCTGATACGTACGAGAAGGCGAATCAAGTGTTTTGGCTGGAAGTCTGCTGATCATATGTTCGGGACCAGCAGGTGGAATGTTGGTCATTCGAGGAGGTTGGCGCAAAGAAGGAGGGAGTTGAATGTTAAGCTGAAGCCCAGTTGATGCAACAACCACTGGCTGGGCGGAGATCTGGTGGACAAGGTAGGGTTACTAAGTGAGTATCTACGTACGCGAGAGTTGATTCACTTACGGAAGATGCTGATGCGGTTCCACCAGCCTGATTCACCATGGATATGTCAACCTATGTGGTCGGAATTTAGAGCTGCTGTTTGAAGTATTGGATGAGTGACGTATCGTCAAGGATTCAGAGATTTTGACTGGTTTGAGATAGGGACAGAGCTAAGCAGTCGGTGCAGTTTGGCGAACCATTCACCACAATTCGACGTATGGGAATGCCAAAGATGACCAACGTCTTCCTCCGATGTGCCGCACGGACAGACAGCGCTCCGAATCGATCGACAAAACATGAGAGAAAAATAGTAAGTTCAAGATATGAGGCGGACTGGTTGAAATAGAGAGTTTGCGACACGTTTCTATTTCAGTCCTAGTCCTACTTATGTAAGACTACCCAGTAATCGAGATTATACAAAATTACGACTAGAACTAGAATAGAACCGGATCGCAAACTCTCGAATAAGGTTAGTTAGCTCGCCTCATTTCTACTTCAGGCCTTCCCTGTGCCAGGTAAAATGTGCTCCGGCAACGAGCAGTGCATGATTTAGCAAATAGATTCATGCGGGATGCTGACTGTACGCCCGAGCTGAGAAATTCCCAGAGCAGAACGGTCAAGTGCCCAGTCACATAGGGATAAGAAACAAATTAAAGTGTTTGCGGAAGAGCGCTGAGTAACCGTGAGTATTCGGTTCTTCGTGAGTAAGCAAGACCTACTCTATTGCAAATGACCGACGGCATGTTGTGGAGGCGCACCGCAGAGTGCATAGTGCGTGTGGCATACAAGAAGACTCTGCTGGACCAAGCTATGACTTCACAGAGACGAAGTGAACGTCTCGCCGATCCAGTTAGATTTTGGGTGCGATTTGTGAGCCAAGGTACTATGCACTTGGTTTTTCTTATGTCAGCATCCGAACAACGGTGAATACCGGCCGTTACAACGGTTTGAATGCGGTTCGGCTCGGTTGCTGAGGTAAGAACTGACGGTTTTGGCGCCGAACCGATTCAAACTGAATCCGTAGGAGCCCTATCACTGACTCACCTCGAGGATGGCTTACAGGTAGGCAACAAACACTATCACCCAATTTTCACTGTCTCTAATGTTCCCAGGCACGAGTTTACATCGAAAGAGGAAAGGGAGACAGCAATAAAACTAGCTATCCAAGATGTCCAAGCGAGTGTTTCCCTGCGAGACGCTGCAAAGCAGCGTAACCTTCCCAAATCCACCTTTGACAACCGTTTGAAAGGGAGGCAGGGGCGTCATCTAGCTCATGAAGATGACCAGCTTCTTTCTCGAGGAGAAGAAACCGAGCTGGTGGACTTGTGTCGAAAAATAGAACAGTGCTTTCTTCCTGTTCGAATATCTCACATTGTTGCATGCGCAAAAATGATCCTAAGCAAGCGGGAGGGGTCCGAAGACGTGCATATAGGCGACCACTGGGCTGAACGTTTTCTCCACCGCCATCCCGAGCTCAAATTGACAACATCTAAACGCATTAACTTACAATGGAACAACCTGACTCATAAGACAATCAGGGTTTAAGCTCTTAAGCGCCCAGCTGCAACCGGCTGTGACCTCCCGAAGTGAAGCGACCGCAACTTGGCCATGCCGTGGCCGTTTAAGTTGTGTAAGTCATAATTCAAGCCGTATGATACACGGGAGCAATAATGCAATAGCAAGTGAGCTGCTAAACCCAGCGAAAGACAAGTAAATCAGCATTTACCTGATAGCAAAATAGAAATCATGGTCTAATTTGGTGAGTTCATGATTCGTTAACACGTTTTGGGGGTCAGTTAGAGGCTCTCACCCAGTCGCATAGCTTATATCAATAGCCCAAAAGGATACCAAGACTTTAAGGAGCGCCATGAAACCTGAGTTTCAGGTTAAACCCTACTTAAATCAAGCACAGCTTGCTGGCCAGTGACCTAATTCAGGTATGAAAACCTGTCATTCAATAGCTAAGTAACAGGGCTATAAGAAATATTTATTGAGTGAGTCGAAGAGAACAAGGGATTCCGTGTCAAACACTGTGTACTGTCGATGAAAACACCGGAATTAGTCTGTCTCAGTGGACAGATCTCACATGGCTTAGCTCAAGGTGCCATCTGAATGCTCTTGCGAAGTTGCACATATTCTACTATCCACTCAAAGTGTTTCAAACAACTTCAAAGTTCTGGCATTGTGATCTTTGTTTTTATGCACATTTTGTATCATGAAACTGGCTTGGAGGGAAGGACTGCAGGAAAAGCAAAGGGCAAGTGAGGCATCCCACAAAACAGCGACATCAGTAGCAGGCAAGCAAATTAGTTGAGCAAAGGGAGGGAGAGATGGGGGTGGGTGTATGCATTGGATGGAAATGTTGAATGTGTACGTTTTGCGCTTTAGGTTGTATGCGTTGGGGCCATAATTATACAGGAATAACTAATCTATATTTCCATAACTTATTGATGGGTACCTAGACACGGACTCACACACGGGTACTCAAACACAAATTCAAGTGGTGGCTTGGGAATATTTGGTACAGGTATGTCCAGTGGTCTTGACAAGACACTTACTTCGAGGGCCCACAGGTTGCACTGGATATATTAGTCGATTTCTTGGAGATTGGGTTGTATAGATATGAAAAAGTCCCCGGAGGAACGACGGGTTACATACTAGTTGACGAACGACGCGTGATGGCCAAGAATCCTACTAATATAATGGAGTTTTATGTTCTGGTGTGTTCTATTTTGTACCTCTTACAAACTGCCTGATGCAAACTTTGTTCATAGCTTAGCAACACAGTGCGGAAGCTCAAAATTGAACCTGCCAATATATTCAATATGGACGAGAAAGGCTACATGATTGGTATTACTGGTCAGGAGAAGGTTGTGATAATGCGGCGGAGTCGGCGAGATGGCTATGCCGGGGGCGCAAAGGACTGTGAGTACATTATTGGTTCAATAGTACTCTTGAAGTCTGCTCAAATTTAAGGTATTGCAGATGGAAACCGGGAGACTGTGACAACAATAGACTGTATCTGCGCTGACGGGACTGTGCTTCCGCCAATGATCATTATGAAAGGGGCCTACGTGTAGAAGAGATGGATGGCTGATAGCCCATTGCCAAAAGACACTCGTTGGGCTTGTTCACCAAATGGATGGACCGATAACGAACTTGGTGTTGAGTACATTAAAGCATTTGATCAGTGGACATCTCAAAAAGCCTCTTTGTGAAGAAAGTGCCCTGGATTTTGGGTCAAAGTTCGTTTATTTCACTATGTGAGGATAATTTGCCTTAATCTTAATATTCGGGATTGCTGAAAATGACGATGTTTCGTCGTCCGGGACCACGCCGGTCGACATCCTTAAGTTGCGTGTACTAATTTCGCATTGATTGAGCTTGAAATTAGCCATTTGTTCTCATTTCGTACAGAAGCTACATTTCACTTCAATTCAAACAGGCTACCCAGTGCATTCGTGTGACAAATGAAGGGGATTCGACATGAAATGAGGGTCATAAAGTCTTAAAAGGAGAAGGGGATTACGAATGAAATTTATCGTTGTTCAATGGTTTAGTCTACGGATCTTAAATACTCAGCGCGACGTGAAGAATAATTCGAGGACTGGCACACCTCGAGAGTTTCGGTTAGGACAAATCGGCTCAGCTCTCGCGCCATGTACGCTATGATAGACCGGCGCAGTCCCTCTTTGCCAAGCAGGTCTCGGGTAGACTGGGTAGCGCACGGGTTATCAGCCGTGCACATCCAGTACTCCCACAGCGCTTGTGCGCCGCCGAGCGCTGCGTTGTCACTCATTGAATTGTTCCCATCAGGCGGGGAGGGGGTCAATCAGGATCGGTGTTTGAGCAGCGGAAAACAAGTGAAATTGATAATAAATCTTCACGAAAATTGACATGAAATCTATTGAAAGAGAAACTTCAGAAACAGTGATTAGCGGATTGAAGCAAAACGGGAAGCGAGAACGTACCTAGAATCAATGTGGCAGAAAATAGATAGACTCAGCTAATGTCTCCAGGAAATTCACGCGGCCAATAACAGATGTGCGATCGAGTAAAAACCAGTCACCCTGGGGTGCACGCGCGCGCCCAACAAGGCAGTCTATGTCGCTGGCATCCACAATTTTGGGAGGGGTGTGACGGCCCGAGTTGAGCTGGTAATGAACCATATTTGACTCGGTGTGTTTCTTGAAGGTTGGGATCGGAGGTATTATGGCAAGGACGAGGGGGTCGACGCAACGAGCGGGATTCTCTGTATGTGTGGACATATCCTGTGAAGAAATAGTGTCAATAACAACAAACTCTTCGGCACGACCATAGCCACAAGTAGTTCGATCGAGTAGCTGCGGTCTAGATCGATCCCAACGATTAGGGACGGTCTGGTACTATCAATGTGGAGTAAGTAAGCCAGGACAAGCCCGCACGTCATATTGGGGTTGAGTAGTCGTTGGAGTGTGGTGTTGCGTTGAAGCAATTCGCGATGCGCGGCATTACATCTGGTCCTTGTGTGTCGACGGACCGCCTGGCGCGAAATATGCCGGTGGCAGAACGGGCAGTCCATATGCGTTAACACGGCCGGCATGCTGTAGAATGCTCGCGAATCATCTCATTTAAAAGAGAAAGAGGGGAGGAGACAAACTCACGCTATAAAATCAACCACATAGTCTGATTTGCGGCGAAACTTGCGGAATGGCAACAAGACTGTGGAAAATCACGGTCAGTTCGCTTTTAATACTGCTAAAAAAAACGGCAAATGAAAACTCACTTGAAACTATAGCTTCGTCGTCTTGATTTCAAAACATGTGCGTGACATAGGAGATACAAGGCATCGTGCTGAAGGCGCAACACCTCATAGTGCCGCCGAGGCCAAGTGCTGATTCCGAAGCAGGACGCGAAGTGCCACACGCCATCCACAGACGTTGGCACTAAGTGCTGCGCACAAGTGCCGATTACTGAGCGTAAATAATGACGCGTGCCACCTGCCAGTGAAAGCATAAGCCGGTTGTGTGAGCATGCCGACTATGCTCACAACCGGGCAAACAGCACACATCTTGAATGTGCTAAATTAGTACTCCACGCTGAGAAAAATCGAATGTACTCGACTTATCTGTTCTTTAGTACCACGCCGAAATTCCAGTGCGTGGCGTGTAGACAATGCTGTGTCACGATCATAATCTGCTGTGATGTCAGTATCCACTTGGCATGATATGAAAATATCACTCACTTTCTAACGCGTACTTGGGACACCAAGTCCGGCACTGCAGGCAATGACAGTTCGTCCCAATAGGTAGGTATTTTGTCTGCAAATGAGGCCAGATGATGTCCAAGTGGGGCTAAAACAGACAAGAGCCAGTGCAAGTAATGTGGCGAATAGTCAGACAAAGGGGTGTAGGGCGGCGCGTGGCGAGGTGGTAGTGAAGTTCAAGCCAAAGGTGACAAGGCTGAAGTCACCTGATGCATTCCATCCTTCCGATTGGCTCAGCTGCGCTGTCTGACGTCACCGCGGATGCAAATACTCGGAACCCGCCACCCATTACTTGAACTTAGCCACCATTAACGATGATGCGTCAGCCTACTAGTCCCCCGTCTGCCCCGAATCCTTCTTTGAGGCGACACTCCAACGACCAGTTTGTGATTCTATAAGTCTTGCGACGCGTCAACTGTCCTCCCTTTTTTGTCCCTCTCGACATGGCCGCAACAAACCGAAAGAACACGTCCGATAACGGCAAGGGCAAGGCCCCCGCCAAGAAGCGTCAACGCAACGACGACATCGACAGCAACGACGACCGTGTTGGAGGCCAGGCTGACGAGAACGCCAGCGACGCCGACCGCCCCAAGAAGTGCCCACGCAAAGAAACAGCCCGAAAACGCGCCTCTCGCCAAAACGACAAGGACGATCGGAAAGTGCGACATGAGCACCGACAGGCAACCGATCAACGGCGTCAAGAGAGGGCCGACGAACAAGCCGCGTCAATATTTGTCGAAGAAGACGACGAGACCGAACGTGAAACACTTTTGCAAAGTACGTCTATTTTACTCTAATTTTTACTGTTCTTTGCTGATCATCCTATATGGCTACTGTCTTGGATTTGCGAGCCTAGAACGCCCGTCTGGAGGCCGAACTGGATCAGGCGCGTGCCCTCAGCTGCCTCCAACGTCAGTAAGAAAATCGAGAACGCCACCTCGACTGCCGGCGCCTTGGGCTCAGGCTCCTCGGGCTCCGGCCCTGCCGCACCTGCTCCCGACAATGGCGACTGACCCGCAGATGACTCAATCCGTCCGCCGCTTCGTGTGAGTACCATCACTAGGCTGGCGTGGAGGATGACGACATGGAGTGGCTTCGTATCAGGGTGAGACGGTCCTACCTCTTTTTTAATTTTAATTTATTCTTCATACTGACGCGTATCCTAACAGGCTTTGCTACGGGGTATCATGTGTATGGCAGCCCTGGATTTCAGCGTCCCTTGGAAACAGCAGGACAAGGTTCGACTGGGAAACCTGTATACATTAGTAAGAGGTTGACCAATCGAACATGTAAAGCTAACTTTAACCTCCAACTTAGTAGATCTGGGAGCGAATCCCGAGATTCCGCCGGTTTGCCAACAACTGGGCGGGCGAATTAGTGGTCCAGGACGTTTTCAACCACAGGCATACGCACATGCTCAAACTGGAGCGCGAGAGCAAAACCCCCGGCAAGTGTCGCCCAGCTGACGAACATAGCGGTAAGTACAACAATAGCATTGAGATTAGCTACACTTACTAACATTTATGATTGCAGGTACATCGAAGGAAGTAAACTCAAAGAACCCGCAGCGCAATCAAGCCTCTAACCGTCAACGTAAGAACATACAAAGAAACAAACTCCGTCGCTGATAGTGATAATAAAGGTCTACCAGGCGACCACGATGATGACGACTTGATGTTGGATTCCCAATCCTCCCCTGACCGTGGTCGAAACTCCTCTATCGGATGGACTGGCCCTCCTGTCGCCTCTTCTGCCGCCTCTCCTGTTGGCTCTCCTGCCATGCAGGCCGAGAGAGAGCGCTCCGGGTCTGTTGACAACACTACTAAAGAGAATGGAAGCACCCGCTAGAACGATACACGCTCAAGTCAGGAACGCTGCGCAAGAGGAAGGCGAGGGTGTCCCCAGACCTCGCCAGGATGGTGCAGGGTTGAGCCGTGGACAGGCTCCTCGCGAGGCAGAGGCGGACGCGCATGCCACTAACCCCCACCGTAGCAACCGCCGTTCGAGACCTAGCCTGGCGGCTGCTGCTATTGCCGCTGCCAAAGCTGCTGCCGAGGACGACGACGACGCGCGCAAGGCTCGAGGTGGCGATAAGAAGGGTGGCAAGGGCAAAGCGAAGGCAAAGCAGGGCGGTGATCAAGAGTTATACCCCGAGGAGGGAGAGGAGTACAACAACAACGACTAAATGGTGTGCCGTGCCTCTATTTGTCTGTATTTCCCACTCAAATCGTGTCCCCTTGTTCCTCTATTTTCGTGACAAATCGTGTTCACAATCGCAGCGTATCCTCGCTATTTGCGTAACATTTTGTCTATTCCTCGAAACCTGTTTACCATTTTTTGCGTCCGATCAATATCATTTTCTGCCTCTCAAGCAACCGTGTGATATCAAAAAGTAGCCAACCTCAAGGTGAATTTCGGCAAGGAATAACAAGCAGGGTTTCCCCGGTTTTTAAGTCAAAACGTAGTAACAGATGTATATACAACTCTATGATAGCACCCCCTATTTTCGTCATAAAATGGCTCCCATAATGAGATGATCTTGGTCTTCATTTGCGAGCTGAAAGAGTGCAAAGATTGGGGGGAAATGACAGTGCAAAAACGTACTGATAATCGCAAATGAAGCCTCGCGCATTCGTCTTAAAAGAGATACTTTTATCATGTCGAAATTCACGACTCGATATTGGGTGATTTTGTCCCACTAAATTGAGCAATCTCCCCGAAATCTCAGTCAATACAGACCAATATACCGACCCACTTTTTGGGACAACTAGTTCATCAAGAGTATATAGCGTAAGTGGTTGTATTCTAGCATGGTATTACAGCGGTTAAAGTATTTGCTTCACAGTGCAAATGGTGCCTGGCGATGTTTGATTCTGGACGGTCACGGTTCACATCTTATATTCGAGTTTCTACGCTATGCTCTTGACGCACGCATTGTGGTTATCGGACTTCCAAGCCACACAACCGATTTTCTCCAGCCACTTGATCGTGTTATCTTTCGAGTCCTGCAACGCTATTATAGTCAGGGTGTAGCAGAGATGATACGACGAATGCTCACTGTCACGAAAGGCAACTTTGCTCGGTGAGTCAATCAATTTCTTCGCCCGAATACGAGCATTAAGTATCTCAATAGGTTGCTACACCAGGCTCGACAAGAGGTTTACACAACCAAGAACAGATTATCCGCATTTCAAGCAACCGGAATATGCCCATTTGATGTCTATCGAACCGTTGTTATGCGAGAGTTTCGTGACAGAGCTCGTAATGGTAGTATGGACATACCAGACGCACCAGGCATTCGCGCTTCTGGTACCCGAATCACACGCTCCCAGTTGACCAAAACCATTCGCCAGGTGGCTGAGGACTCGTCAGCAAGCCCAGAGGCACTCCGGGATGCCTTGCACACGGCCCTGGCAGTTATTGAGGGTGCTGACGCCCAGACAGTTCTACTGGAGTCGGAGTTGACGAGAGCACGGGAAACGATTCGCCAGAAACCAGCCAGGGGATCACGAGGGGGGCGGGTTGGACGCGCGCGTGTCTATACGCAGGAGGAGGTTGAGGAAGTGCGCAAAACCGAAGAGGCACGTGCCCAGGGTTCTTCCCGCCGTGGACGAGGGCGAGGCGTGCGAACCAAGCAAGCAAACGTTGCCAGCAGTGAGTAAATATATTCTTCGGGTGGCGAAACATCTTCTAACCGGCTGAATACAGAATCATAGCCCGGTGATGAATTATATCGGGGGGATTCTGATTGAATGAACCTAAAATGCCCATAGCTCCCCAACGTACTGATCTTTACGTCTTTTTTTTGCGCGAGGATGATTCGCAGTCCGTTAAAATACATGTATGCTACTTGGTTTCATTTGATTGTGACATGCACCGACAAAGAAAAACGAATGTCCCACTTCCCGGGGTTGTCCTACTTCCCCGGCGCTTACGGTATTACAAATCCACAACGTGATACAAAAATCTGTCTTGTGACAACTCCTTAGGGCTTTATTTGACTTGGTAGAAGCTGATTCGAGAGAGGTAGACATCTTGTTTCTGATCGGCGAGCAAAAAGTGTCAGATAAACCCAACGTTGGGCAAAACAAATGTGGTGGCGAGGTTGTAGTGGCGGGCGTAGTCTGGTCTATAATCACGTGCAGCTCTTCTGCAAACACGTTAGAAACTGTTTGCAAATGTTACAAACGCATGTTTAGAAGTGTCTGTTAGAAACGTGTAAGCCATTTTGCCTTTCTTACCAAGCCCTAGACGACCCTGCTTCCCTGTCACGTGTATCGGCTGCTTCCAGCCACGTGACCCTCAGGGCTTGTTTATAATAGGTCACGTGCTATGTTGAAGCGTCCAACCAACCACCACACCCTTCTTCAGGTGGTTGCCTTTTTCCTGCATTTCCGTTGTTACGAGTGCTTCTGGTAGTGCGATGCATTTTATTCTGTGCCCACACGGGTTGGCGTACGCCCCGTCTCAACCATTGAGCGGCTCGTGTCGGGTTAGTTTCCACTTTTGGCTATCTGGGGTTCTGTCTTGCTTTGAACGTTTTGGCGCACGCCCCGTCTCGTATACAGAGCGGCTCGTTCAGTCAGATACCCAAATTGTACCCTTCTCAACTACCTTTCAACACGCCCTTGAACCTTTAGGTCTTCTTGTGTTTTTTTTTTGCCTTTCTGTCTCTCACACACGTGTTGGCGCACGCCGCGTCTCGAATCCAGAGCGACTCGTGTTTGTTTGGACAGGCAGTTTTATTCTTATTGTTATGACTTTGCAGTAAACAGGTTGGCGTACGCCCCGTCTCGCACAGAGCGGCCTGTTTGCTCAGGGGTAATGTCTTCCGTGTTCTGAGTTGACTGTACTCGCACTTGTCGTAACGTCGTGCACTGTCCAAAGAGTCGTGACGCGCGGCCTAGAATAGAGTTTGTCCGTTGTCCAACTGTTTCGCCGCATGCAGACAGTGTGTTACAAGAGCTAAAGTGTTGTAAAACAAATTCCACCAGTATCTCCCCGCAACTGCCACTTCCTCAACCTTTTGCCATGCTGCTTCCCAACCTCACCACCTGTCGTCTGCCCACGTCTAGCTGTTGTCTCACTCTGGGGGCGCTTAGAACGGGATTTTGGAGGTCCATCCATGTTCATGCCATCAAGCTGACGGTCTGCGCTTGCCATCTGGTTACCTGATGGCTGAGCAGCCGGCTTCTTTGCCTGACCGACCTGTTTGGTACCCAAAGATGTCTGTAGGACTTCTGCGCTGAGGTCACACGGTGCGCACAACCCAACACCGCAATGTCTGTTGGATAGCTAGAGTGGTCAACCGAGGTACACGAGCTCTGTAAATCATCTTCATCCCCACGATCAAGACAACTTGGGCGTACGAGAAGTTCCGATTAAAGAAACTACCTTGCGGAAACCAGGAAAGCGACTCTAATTCGTGCGGAGTCTGTTCGGTCAATACCATTGTGGGGCGTCTTTTTGGCGAACAGTTATGGAAGTTTGAGTTGGCGGCGACGCATCGAGCGTCAAAATTCATCGAGGTGGCAAACAGCAGCTGGAGAACGCAAGCTACAATTTGTCGCACTTGAAGATGGATTTCACTTACACGATTGGAGCAGGAGCTGGGAACTGCATTGCTACCACAAAAAAAGGTTTTGGACAGAGGGAATAGCACAGTCAGAGGCGAGCAACTCGAGGAACAACTCGAGGATATAGTTAGTAGAGATACCGGCGCCCAACAATCACCTTGCTTCCAGCAAGGCCACTCGGGGGGTGTGAATTATTTGCAATCTTCTCACGTAAAATTGTGTGAATTAACTAAGTCAAGTAACAGATCTGTGTAAAGTGTACAACGTTACAGTAGAAATTCAGCGCCGCCACCCTCATATGCGCAGCTGTTGCTTCTGAGCCTCGGCTATCTTAGCTGTAACTTTTCTGCATTTGTGGTTGCCATTTTCCCTCTGGGTGCTATCCTGGATGAGGTACGTGGTAAATTTCACTGCAGCCTTGCGTCCATGCAGCTGCCGTTTCGACTAAAGGTAATATAGGTACCGAGCCGCATAAGTTCCCCATCAATGAACATGCCTTGCCATTATGAACATTATTTAATGGAGGCATACGCCAGGATTAGTTCTATAGTAGTTTTATTTTCGCAGGGTGTGATTGTCCTTCGGGATGCAAGAGGTACGCTAAACCTGCTATGAATATGGTCTATTGGACTTACGATCAATTCGAATTCATGTCAATTCGTACTCTTGGCTCTCTTGGCTCACGTTAGGCGAACGACGGCACGCGCTAAAGGACAGTATATGCGCCATAACTGTCAATGCTCCAGGTCCCCGTCCAACTTTTTCCCTCTTCCTTGGACCTGGTTCGCGCTTCTTATGTGGGTCAGACTTTGTTGTCTAGGCTTAAAATCACTCATATGCTGTAGGTGTATGTCCATGCGTAACTCCTAACCCGTTCGCTAGCAGTAGTCCTATGAGACTTGCGGTAGATTGAACAAATGTATATTATCGTGCATTGTGGGCTACGAAAGCATACGCCTACTGTCCACATCGTCTCCGGGGAGTTCACATTACTTGCTCTATAACGGACGGATCGCAAGCGGCAGGGTGGGCGAAACGCCCATCCTGCCCGCTTGCCCCGCCCGGCTTGACACTCTTATAGGTCAAATGAAAAACAAAACCAAATTTATCTCAAAAGTGTATCACAGCGTGCTGGTATCGCAGCAAAGGAAATATCGATTGGCTCAGTTATCTTATGTTAATTGAGACCTCAGCTCTACCGAACCTCGGTGTTATTTCTCATTAAAGGTTAGCAACATTTAAAGGCCTCGTTAGAGCCCCTTTGGAGGGAATGCCAGTTACAATCACCCCCTGAACTGACGGAAATACCTTTTTGTGGTTGTGGGGATTGAGCATTCTTGTCGCTTATGTCAAAGCATGCGAGGTAATTAAACTGGGTATGTTTTGGCGAGTCAGTTAAGCTCAAGCATACTGTGTGATTCCGCTGACGCTCAAAACTCATGCTTCATGAGGGTTTAAACACTGTTTACGCCCACAAGACCACCAGACAGGCTTCCTGACTGTATGCTGAAAATATCGCCCAAGAGGTTCAATAACTCTTGATTATTCTCAGGGTTAGCTCCCCATGTACTGATTGCGTTATACATGGCATTTATTTCTACTCAAAGTGACTCCCAGGCGTGTACGAAGCAAAATGCCAGTCGGTTGAGCCGATATCAGATCACGTGTTCTGATACTTTCCGATGTGGCTAGTATTATTCTGATTCATAAAGGCCCTATGGCTATTGCAAATGACACATAGCATTCAATCAACAGCCTGGATAGTATCGGCCATCAATGTCATTGTCCGATAGGATTGGTGGTATACTATTCAGAAGCCAGGCATGTCATGCTTGCGAAGACGCTGATTTTAAATTAGCATATATCAGTCATGAAGAAAGACTATATTGGCGGAGGAAATTCTATCACTTAAATGTGTGAATGATATGCATTTACTGTCCACACACTTGCATGGTTGAAAAATAACTTATCCGATACTGGCGTTACTACCGTGTGCAACCGAAGGCGGAAGGGCGAACTGTGTGTCAAAGAAGTTGCTCCTTTGGGTTGCATATTCCTTCATCCCAGGAACTCGGTTAAATGACTGCGACTTGAACTTCCACACTTCCTGCGTGGTTTGAAAATCGCGAGCGGCCATTACTATTTCCCTCTTCAAAAGCTTCAGCTCCTCCTCATCGTTGGCGAGCTCTAAACCACTCAACCCTCAAGGCTCAATGTGCTTCATATTTAGTTAGCATACGAGACGTCTGTGTGTTGCACTCACCTTCTACCTGCCACTCTTCGCCGTTTTCAGCTGCCTTTGTTCGCCATAGCCATGAGATCGCCTGGTATCCTTGCCCAACACCTCAAGAGTCGTCCTCTAAGTATTCGCGCAGGATCTTGAGGTCGTCCTTTTTGAGCTCCAGGTAGGTAGTCCTGTCTGAGTTCAGGGTGCTTGATCTTAGGAGGGCATCTCTGGAATTGTTGTACCTCCATCGGTCGAAGACTTTTTAACAATGCTATGTGAGCGTGCTGTCATCAAGAAGGATGGCGACTCCATCGAGTTAACCACAACAAAGAGGGATTTTTTGAAGTTCAGAAACTCATACCGTAGTTCACCAAAGCAATCAAGGAGGTGGAGAAAGCGAGGTGTATGTGAGTTGAGCATCTATATGTACAAGCCTTTAGAGTGCTCTGCGCATAATTGATGCTTCATGCGGTTTCCGCACATGCTGGTCCAAATTTGAGCCATCATCCGTTTCTGCATAGTGGTCCTAGGGAGACTCTGAGAATCTGGTCCACACATTGGCCCTAGTCTGAGGCTGGATCCAGGATGATAGATCTACTGGGATTCTTGGGGGCCCTCGCCTACCATAGTTGCGCCGAGGGTGGCATTGCACGTAATTTGAGCATCTAACCTAATGCATCACTGCACAGATCTCGAGATCGTACCTGTTATAATCACGTGTGCTTAGAAAATATGTGTCTGCTCTCTGCATCCATACCAGTCTCCGAAATCACCTCGAAAACATGTCCACAAGATATGAAGCTGAAGACCGCACATTCGAAGGGGAAGAAAGTGTTTACGAGATGCCCGAAGGCGAAAGTAGGTCCAACGGCTCAAGTTTTGTTATCTTACCTAAAGACCTGCTGTAGAACAAGTACGAATGATCAGCGGATTTACCCTGATTAAAGGTGGACATGCGCTTGAACTTGGACAGAATTTCGCCAGGAGCTGCCTCTACAAAGGCGTGTATTTGATCGGGACGGTGGCTACGCTTGCTACCAGGGCGGGGCCAGTTGCACAGACCGGGTTCTGGGATAGCAAGTGCGAGCCGGTGCAGTATGTTCCGATGAGAGTAAAGATCATTTCATTACACATAGGGAATATACGGGAGTTTCGCAACGGGTGAGTCGGCAAGATACCGTTTCGATTGTCAACATTGACTCAATCAGTGCTCAGCTCAATCATGACGGTATGGGTGGAAACAGCACACTTCTGCTATGTGATGGGGCTCCTTCAATAGAGTATCAAGATATCTGGAGTGATGTGTGTTGTCTGAATTGATACACCCAGTTCGCAGATTGGCAAGTGGATCAAGGTGTTCCGCTCTGGTGGCCAACCTGGCATCACAATTGGTATTATGTCCTTGAGGCTCACATGCTGGGCACACTGAATCCGGACTCCTATGTTGATGATGGCGTGGAGAACGCAGAACCATGGATTACCGTCGACTAAAACCTTAGATCTCAATGTAATTTGACTTCGAGCGGCATCACAAAATTAGTTATGCTTAGACTGTACATTACAGTGATCCACCATCATGTAGCTCAACATTTTTGTATACTCAAGTGGTTGCCTCACAGTGATCCTACCACTCTTAGAGCAAATCTCATAATGATAGAACATTTCGCCTCTCAGGCTTCACACTAGATCGGCTCGGAAGGACACTGAAAGGAATTTGAGCTTCCTTTTTTGGCCAGTTTCAGACCTGGTCATAGGGACTCATGGCACCCTTAGGTTTGGGTATCTGGCGGAAGAAGTGTTCCAGTCTTGCGCTTCTCTTTCTTCTTTGTCCCCTTCTTTTCAAGATTTGCTTTTCTGTAAAATCGACACTATGCAACAACTACAGCTCTTAACACATACGACATCCTAAAAACTTGGGCTGTTTGATTACCCTGGGTTAACACAGATTTCAGCTCTGGTCGTGTTGAACAGCACCTTGAGTTGTGCTGTTTTCAACATCGTGCACTTTAGGACACGCTTAGTTCGCTTTTTAGGATAGCTTGGGCATCACCATCTCTTGTTTTTTGAGCTGTTTGTGACGAATTTATCAGACTTATGCGATGACAATCTTCTCTCTAATTTGCTGTGTGTTTTGGGAAGGCCACGTAGTTAATATTAGACAAAGAGATAGCAAAAATTTGGGCCTAGAACGAGCAATATTCAAGAGAGGTTATGGGTGAAACTCAGGATGACAAGATCACGAATCTCGCTGCGTTTGTAGGGTTAACATTAGGGTTGAAACATAGTATTCATTTGGGTTCACTAAGAATACATTCGTCACAAAGCGTACGGAAACACACAATGTTTGATAGTAGAAAATAACATTGACTATACTTCGTCGTCATCGTCGTCGCTATCGTCGTCGTCGTTGGTCGGCAATGAACCGCCCGAGCTGGATGACGGCTCGGTGGGCTTGCCCTTGCCCTTCGCACCGCCCTTCCTCTTCGTAGCCTCCTTGGCGGAGCCTTTCTTCTTCTTCGACGTTGGGGCGGGCACCTGCTCCTTCTCCCCACGCTTACGCTTTGGTGCTGGCTTCTCCTTGATAGCGGCAGCGGAAGCATCAGCTGAGCTCCTCAAACGGGTAGACGGAGTTGACAAGGAAGAGGTAGCTGCGGGAAGAACGCGTGTCGAGCGACGAGCGGCAGGATGGGCCGGAGGGGCCGTGGGTGCAATACCCTGATTGGCAGCAGAGGCGCGTGGCTGTGTGGGCGAGCGTAGAGTAAGTGGGGACGAGACTGGAGCAGCTGGCGGAGCGGAAGGAGCTGGTCTGTTTTGGGCAGGTGTTGTTCTAACTGGAGCACGGTCGTTCGCAAGGCCAGGCAAGATGTCGGCCTCACGCAAGGTTTCGGTATGGTCTTCATACGGCAGCTCGCCAAGATTATCGCCATCTTCGCGCATTGTTTCGTTGTGATCGACAAATGGCGAGCCAGCCGTGTCTTTAGCAGGCATGGCAGCATGCCCAGCATATGGCGATGTCGCAGCTTACTCCGGAGACGGAGGAGGAGGGCGAGCGCGAGGACGCGGTCGTGGTCGCACAGCAGGGTTGGAGGCGGGGATGGGAGCCGGATTGAGTGTGTCGTTGTCGGCAGCGGGAGCGGCAGACGTGTCTTGCTCCTGGAATGTGGAACGAGACACATGACTAGGAGATTGAGTGGCGGGGGCAGGGGCAGGCTCTGACTGTCTGTGGGGCAAGGGCAGAGGAGTCTCATCCGATTCAGATGAGCTTGACTCTGACGCTGAACGGCTACATTAATAACAAATTTAAATATGGACTATCAGACGTACAACTAGCTGGGCCTGGAACGATGGGCTGCAGGTCTTCGTCTGCTTGTCTCCAACGACGGGCAGACATCCGATGACCACGCTTGTGGTTGAACGACTCTTGAACAATGTATTCGGCCGCCCAATTGTTGGCAAAAGGGTCAAACTCTGGGAGGCGCTTCCGAATCTGATAGATTTGTCAGTGTGAGAGTCTTTGGGGAGTACTAGACATACCAAACTGTAGAGCGCGCCAAGCTTTGTCTTATCTTGTAGTTTCCAGGAGACAGTTATATCAATACCTGCCCGAGCCATGAGATCGCGTACAATAGCCTGTTTACTGTGAGCCAGATGCTAACAATTTGAAGAGATGCAACACTTACCCGGATGTCGTACCAGCGCTGGTCGTTGGGTCTGTCCTTGCTGGCTTTGCTGTCTTCCGGCAAGCCCATGTACTTGCGGATCAACTCGATGGTGATCTGGCCTTCCTCTCCGGCAATGGAGCGACTGTGGGCATGCCAGGAGCGGGAGCATGGTCGTGTGCGGCGTTCGAGCTAGATCCCAAGGCCCCTGTCGATGCGTTGGCCTCACGTTGTTCCATACGTGCAATGGCGGCACGCATCCTTGAGAGTTCAGCCATCGTTTCCTCGTTGGTCTCTGCAAATTAGACAACACATTAGTTCGAGACTGATTCAGCAAACAGTAATGATAATAATAATTTAGACAATAAACTAACTCACTTCGAAGACGGGCGACTTCTGAGTCATTATCGTCCTTTGCTGCATCCTCGTCCTCGTCCTCGTCGTTGCGTGGGCGCTTTTTCGATTTCTTCGATTTCTTCTTCTTCAGCGCCTTGGCCAGCAGCTGCTGTATCATGCGTGCTTGCTCATCGTCCCCTGAGTCGCTGTTGTCGGAACTGTCATCGTCCCGTCTGCGTCGGTCGTCCTCACCACAGTCCACCTCTTTGCCCTTTGCCTTGCGGGATTGGCCCATTGTCGTGAATAAAGGCTAAGGGATTAACGGGGGAGAGAAGGGTTCGGGTGGCAAACATAATAGCAAAAGTGGTGGGAGCGCGAGTATTAGAGGCAGTTGCGTCGTGGTCAAGTCAAAGCGAGTGGCGATTGTATCCGGGATCCGACATTGGGGCTGCGGCTCGGCTACCAAAGTGGAGCCGGATCCGAGCAACTTGACGTCCCTATTTCCCTCTCAGCCCGATTATCCTTGACCTAAGTTTTGGAGTGTTCTCATAGCAGTTCAGTATGACTTGTCTGAACTTTTGGGCTCGGTATATCATAGGTATGTGTGGATTATTTGTGTAATGTTAGTGACTTGTTTGGCACAGTGATTCCGCCGGCGCCATTCCGCCACAATCAAACTCGCACCTTCAACCCGACCATCACTTGCGTCTGTCCTCTCCCTCTCGCAGCTGTTCATTTTCACCCTGTCTTGGTGGCTAAAATGGCTTGCCAGTCTCCTCGAGTGCTGCTATCCCTCCAAACAAGAGTCAAGGTTATTTAGAAGCCATTAAAGGTAAGTCTTCTCCTACCATTTTCATATATGGCCGCACTCTAACTGTTTCACACATAGCAGAACTAACCTCTCGATTGTGGAGCGCACATTGGCATGCCCATGATCGCATTTGATTTCTACTGTCAGGCGGAATTGTGTGTCGCGACCAAAGCGCGTCATTGTTTGACATGTAACCACATGATACCACCCTCGCAGCCACGATTCACCGGTATTACATATGCTCCATTAAATGCCAGGCAAGTGCTTATTGGTCCCCCATCGCTTCTTTTTTTACTTCCGTGGCATTCGCGTACTAACATAATCCTAAATTGTAGCGTTTTGTGTCATTTTTTGGCAATGCCATAGAAGCCAAGATTTACTTTCCCGACGTCGGGTGATAAGCAATGTGGCTGCGTCTAGCAACACCGAATACTGAAGGTCAGTTGGTCCGTGTTACCCCACTGTGTCGATCGCGCAATGACATTCAAATCAAGCCTACACGTCACTATTTGGGTTACGATGGTGTGCTAGTCGGTTGAAGAACAAATATTGACGTCAACATGTCTCACGATGCGTGGTGCGTGATCGAGCTGTGTATACTAGGTATGTTTATTCGTGATTTTGTCACCAACCGTGTGTTTAATAAATAGGTGTTTCGCGCTCGCCTCTGTATTTTAATGAATCAGTAACTACATCCGCCCAGTGTATGTCCCCCTACCTTCTTTAATCTTTTCTTCTCTCATCTATACCACGTAGTGCCTAATACAGAAAGTCAGAATCCCGAAGAATGCTGATAGCAAGGAATGTACGGCAGGATGCGACAAATTTTTGTCACGCCGCACTATATGCCGACACTTACGCTATGGCTGTCCGGGCTTGGAACGACGCGAAGAGCTAAACCGTGAGGTCCAGGCGCTTCGTGTACGCCAACGCAATTGCAGTCCCTATAGCCCCAGAGACCATCGCCACCATCACCAGCGTAACGCTCCTTCGACTTCCCAATCCCCTTCCATTCCATGTCATACAAGCACTGAGCGAGGACGTGACTCAACTCCAGACCCACCACCTCCCACACACTCTCGGATGTCTGACCTTGACTTAGACGCACGACTCCGACACGTCGACTTCATGCTTGACACTACTGGCGCAGGACCATCCAGCCGCTCCCCCTCTCCTCCTTCCATACCTCCTCCCATCGATACTGCAGCAGCGGGCGTGCCAATCCAGCCTGATGGAAACACGCCATGGTGGTGTGGTGACTTGTTGATTGAAGATCGCTTGAGTCAGGATATCTTTGCTGAACTGATGCGCGAAGGAGGTGAGCAATTTAGGCTACTTGTTTACAATCTCACGCCGACACCACCAATATTAGGTTATGATATTCCCGACTCTGATATGCTCGTGATGCAGGCGTTCAATTACAAAGTTGACACCGACATCAGTGGTGCTGCATTCAGCAAACTGCCTCGCGCATTTCCCACACGTCTCAATGACCTGCCCAGCGAGAAGCGGATTCGTACACGCGTCACAACCCTCTCTGGCATGGAGGGTGTCAAGATTGATTGTTGCTTCAACTCCTGCGTGGCATATACCGGAGCATATCGTGATCTCACTGAATGCCCTTATCCCAAATGTGGGTTATCACGCTTTGAGCCCGATCCCGACAACATCGGCCAGCAGAGACCACGAAAAATGTTTTTCTACGTTCCTCTTATCCCTCGCCTAATCAACATGTACCGCGATCCCACAATGGCACGACACCTCTATTCTCGGTCTCAACGCAAGTGTGCACCTGACGGTGTCAAAGATATATTTGATAGACATTTTTACAGGCGCCTTCGCAAGAAGCGCGTCTCTGTCGCTGGCAAGACTCTCAATCACCGCCACTGTGAACTCCCCACCGACGTTGCTCTGGGCCTCTCTACCGACGGGTTTAGACCATTCAAGTCCCAAAGCCAGACCTGCTAGCCACTCCTTCTATTTAACTACAACCTCCCACCTGCCGTACGCACACGCCTTGAGTACGTACTCTGTCTCGGCGTAATTTCTGGCCCGAACTCCCCAGGGGAGATCGATACTTTCCTTGAGCCCCTGATCAACGAACTCGAGACCCTTGCACAAGGTGTCGCAGCCTACGATAGCGAGCAGGGCCGACCGTTTTGTCTTCGTGCGTTCTTGATTACCTGCTTTGGCGACATGCCTGCCATTGCAAAGCTCATGTGTATGAAGGGGCATGGTGGGAAGTCTCCATGTCGGGCGTGTTGTATACTTGATGTCCGTGAAGGCCCGGATCCCCATCAGAAAACAAACTATGTCCCACTATCTCGAACATTCGACCACACTCCCAATCAGCCCCGCGTCTATGATGGGATGAATCTCCCACGCCGCTCACATGCCGAGTTTGTTGCCCAAGCAGTCCACGTTGGCAGTTCCAAGCACGACACGGAAGCAGCACAGCGCAGCCGTATAACCGGTATCAATGTCCTATCCCCTCTTGCACGATTGTCGTCGATTGATTTCCCCCGCTCCTTTCCCCACGATTTCATGCATGTGATGTTCGAAAATGTGATCCCGGGCCTACTCGACATCTGGACCCACACTGGAAAGTTTAGCACCTTGAGCACTGGCTACGAAGACTATGTGCTGCACTCAGAGCTATGGGAAGAGATTGGCAAGGCGTGTGCCAACAGTGGCGATGCCATCCCGTCAGCCTTTGGATGTCGCATCCCTAACCTCCACGACAAGCGTAGCCAGTCCTCTTCTGAGAGCAATTTGCTCTTTGCAACGTTGCTCGCGCCAGCGTTGCTTCGTGGCCGCTTCAAACGGCCGGTCTATTACCAGCACTTCATGAAGCTTGTGAGGTTAATTAACCTGTGCATCGGATTCGAGGTCTCGCGTGATCAAATTGGCGAGATCCGCCGCGGTTTCGCGCAGTGGGTCAAAGATTATGAACGGTACGTTCCTTGGCTGTGACTTTTATGATATTTAATTGACTAATGACTCGCTAGACACTACTATCACAACCAACCAGACCTCCTACGTGTGTGTACCCTGCCTATCCACGCCTTGCTTCACATTGCCGACGAGATCGAGGACATGGGGCCGGTCTGGTGCTACTGGGCATTCCCCATGGAATGCTTTTGTGGTGCACTGGCTCGGGCAGGCAAGAGCCGCCGTTTTCCGTGGGCGAGCCTGAATCGGCATGTTCTCGAGGTTGCGCAGCTCTCGCAACTGAAGCTCATTTATGGGCTCACCGACGTGCTGAACCTCGAAGAGCGCCAAACAAATATAGCAACTGGTACACGCTACGATGGATACCCGGGTCTAGTTTTTGTTCCACGCCGCCGTCACACCTATCTCCACTCGTCGCTCACGAAGAAGGTTGCGTCATACCTCAGCGCTATCACCGGCCTATCTACCAGCACTGTCCGAGCTGCCCTCGTCGAGCAGCGCTTCGTACAATGGGGCCGGATGCAGCACGTCGACGAATCGAAGGGCGGAGATATTATTCGTGGCCACACGCTCTGCGCAAGTACGAATCGCTCTACACGTGATGCATCGTATGTCCAGGTAAGCTCATTCATATTTGTAACTTACACATGCTGACACTTAATCGATTCAATCCAGTATTATGCCCGGTTTGATAGGTGGCGTTGGGAGCGTCCAAGGGTTCGCGAGCTTGAAGGACAGACAACTGGTTATGGTCGCGTCGGACAGTTCATAGTGATCAGTACTGATTTTTTACAGGAGTTGTCTGACAAAGGTGGAGGCCCAATTCCCTTCATCGATCCAATTATCCTCGCCGTTGTCTGCCCCATGCTGGCGTTTAAACGCTTTCCTGAATCCGGCCTTGTTCTATATAAGCTCCTACCCTGTGGCAAGCTTGGGCACCCCGAAATTATCGACGCTCGAGATGTTGGACGCACTGTTAGACGCGTGACGACTCCCCTCAATACTAAATACATAGTCGAACGTACAACAGTTGTCGGGCGCCTCGATATGCTTGACGTCACAGTGAACCCTGATTAGACCTACGCAGTAAGCCACCTTCTATTAATTTTTGAAGTAAAATTAAATGACATGTCGTGTAGCTTGTTCTATGGCGATATATTGCGTATATCACTATGAACCCAAGGGGTGAGGAAAAACCGACGGGCGAAAACCGCGTATCCTCTGTGCCGAAACCGCAGGGGCAGCCACCAAATTGTTCGCAGGCTGCCCTCGGTTCTGTCTGCGGATAATCCCCAGGCCCTGGCTGCGAATTATGGGCAAAATCCGCACCCGCTGATGTCCTTATCCCTGGTTTTTTTGCACGCTTCCTTCGGATTCAGCCGCATATAGCCTTCGTAAAAAATGCACTTAAATTTACTTGATATAATCCGTAGGATACACACACAAAGACCGAATCAGACACGCGAAAAGTCCAAAGCCGTGATGCGAAAAGTCCAATCTAAACATGCACAAATAAAAACCGAACGCCAGGTCCGGAAAGTCCAAAAGCACGCTGCGAAGAAACACGCGTGCTCCGCGACGGCACCGACAAATCCGGGTCGTACAGGCAGTTTATCTGAAGGAAACCTGTGGGAACATTCGCGCGCTCAGTACGGATACATCCAGCCAATGAACCCACTTACTGAGAACAATGCGCGAACGACAACAAATAACTAAAATGAAGCCAGGAGGGTATTTGATGATTAGCTAGTCTTGGCGCCCTTAGCAGCCCTGCTACGCGTATTCCTAAAGTCTACTAAGTACAAGCCGGCTGCAGTAAGACTGAAACTTACTTTACGGCTTTGGTGTTGCCCATCTCAACTGCGTCGACTAGTTCGGCCTTAGCGTTGCGTGTGGTTGTTGGGGCGGAAGACTCTTCGGGGGGAGGCGGGGGTCGCATCTTGGGGCGAGGACGCAAAGGCCGAGGAGCAGTGGATGTGGATGGCTCCGACGGCTCGAAGGGCGTAGACGAATCGGGCTCGGGTAGAGCTGCCTTCGACGCCTTCTTCTTGGTCTTCTTCTGAGTCTTGACGGGCGGTAGGTCGTTCAACTCTTGCTGGTAATCGGCTGCCCAGGAATCAGCTCGCGCGGGAGCCGCTGACGTAAGTTTGGCCGCCTTTGGAGTCGAATTTGCCTTTGTCATATGATGAATCAGTACAAGACGCAGCTGGGAAAGAAATACGTACCTTCTGCTTGGCTTGCGTGTCGACCGTTGTCTTGGGCTTGGACTGAGTCTTGAGCTTTTTTGCCGGAGGTTCCTCGGCTACCTCGGGTGCGGTCCGCTTCTAAAGGAAGATAAGGGGTCGAAAATTTCAGACATGTCATGCTACGTACCTTTGCTTTAGCTGTGGTCGAAGCGGCAGCCGAGGGACGGACAGAATCGGAGACAGGAGCAGGAGCAGGAGACGAAGGTAGCGACAAGGTCGAAGATGAGGACGAAAGGGGACTGGGAATGGAGGGTTTCACGCTCGGCCTAGTCTTGCGTGGCTTCTAAACACAATAAGTCAATGGTTAGATGTAGTTATAAATCGGTGTATGCTGCACTTACCTTTGACGAAGTTGGTGGGTTGGTAGCAACTCCATCGGAGCCCTCCGGAGCCCCGTGCTTCTATCAAGTACAACTTTAGTATGCGCATAAAGGCTTTGTGAGTACGTACCTTGGTGACACCCTTGGCTTTTGTAACAACGGGCGTGGGGATAGACGGCAAGGGCGAGTCGGGAGCAATCGTCGGTTGGGAATCCTGTTAAGAACAGTTAGATGTGAATTACAAAGAAGATAAACGGCGCACGTTCTGACTAGAAGTCGATTCAATAATCTCAACGGCTGACGAAGACGCGCGGATCGTGCTGGCTATAGGCTCGTCTTCCTCATCTTCTTCTTCATCACTGCTGTCGGCGAGCACATTTTTCTGCCAAGTTGGATTAGGTGCGAGGGCGCCGGATGTTGGTAATGTAACAATATGCGTACCTTGTACTTTAGCCTCGGAGCAAACCGCTCGTCATCGGTCTCTTCCTCCTCCTCATCTTCATCGCCTTCTTCAATCGCTAGCGCCTTCCCCTTCCCCTTGCTGGTCTTGGTGCGGTCGTGGTCGTGGTCGGCATCATCGTCCTCGTCCTCGTCCTCATCCTCCTCATCTTCGTCGCCGTTATCATGGCTGTTGTTACTAGGGTTAGCGTTACTATCGTTGTTGCTATTGTTGGCCTGGATAAACACATCTTCGGCTGCGTCTTCCATCTGAATATCGACCTCGGCTCCATGCGCAGGCTCGTCCTCGGTCGTAGCTATAATGTGGGATAAGTTAGTATGAGATAGAGGGCAATAGCGCTCGATCAACTGACCTATTGGAGCCTCCTCTTGACCTCCCTGTCGACGCCCTTGCTTGTTCGTCTTTGTGTCACGCGCGTTTCGGAGTACGCGCTTGAACATCTCTTCGTACGCCCAGTCGCAGGGAAAACGGTAACCATAAGGGACTGTGAGCTTAGTCTGCAGATCCGCGTGCGTCAACAACCTACCAGTCCCAAAGCTAGGAATTCCTACCGATGAAATCACACTGTGCTTCTCTTCGATAGAGACAGCGTCCCACTCTTTGTTCAGTCTACCTTTCAGCGTACTATGTGCCGCCAAGCGAAGATGAGCCTGGGAAGCGGGTAAGCTAAATGCTGGTATGATATACAAATAACGTACCCGGACATCCAAATAAAATGAATGCGGCTTATCGAATGTCGACCCGTGACCGCACCTCATGGCTGCCTCGAGGTTGTACTGCTTCTTCTCTTTCGTGACCATCGGCTTGTGGACAATCGACCACTTTTCGGTTGCGCCATTCGGCTGGGTGATCTTGATGGATTCCCCTCCATTGAAGTACGTGATGATTGCTTTTAGTCAAAAATAGTTAGCAATCGCATCCCGATCGATATGAGCTAGACTTACTCTTTGGCTTCTCGTCAGGTGCTTCCTCAGCGGTGGCTCGAGTGGCAGTGCGTCGATCATTGGCTGGTACCGTGGCGCCGGACTTGGTCTTGACTTTGGTGGACGGCATTACTGATGGAATAAACGCATCAGAATGCTTATTGAGACTTAGAAACCATGTAGAACAAGTTTTAACTTACTTTAAATAGCATACACTGGTCTGACGCGTGTCGGCAGTTTGGTGTAGAGGACTATACACGCCACCACAGCTTAGCCAAAACCTAGAATATGACGTGAAATGAATGTGTTATCTTACCAAGTGAGAACGGGAGACTGGCTAAAAGTTTCATAAGAGTGTAGAAAATGGTGGTGGCGGTTGAGAGGAAGACGGGATGGGTTGGAGGGGACGGGATATGGGAGCGTTGGTCGGCGCTTAATTCGGCGCTTAGCACTTAGAGAGAAATTTTGACTCCGTTTGTTCACTTGCCATTCCTCCTAGGATTATACTTGGGCTTTGTCACTCATAATATGGCTAAAGCTAAGCGTCGTGTGAAATGTCTATGTACATGTGGAAGACTGGTTACGACAGAGACTCAGAAACGACACTTGCGGGTGCGACATGGAGAGACCAAGCCAGCTATACAAAAGCTCAAGTGCGTTACCGTCGTTATATGCTCATAACATCTACTTTATATGCTAAAATCTTATTTAAGAGCTCGTCTTCGCCGTATAGCTAGCCAAGAAGCTATCAATTCACATCATGCGTCTGCTAATGCGATGCCTGAGGATCCCCTAGCGCTCCCAGTTGTTCCTGAAGTTGAGCAGCCCGGAATAGGCTGGGAGCTCGAGCGCGAGGACATACCTGACACTGAGGTGGACCTAGGTACTATCTGGGAGGAAGTTTTTCGCATGTACGCACCTATCGAAGTCGAAGGCCAGACAGCTAGCTCTTTGGATGGCACAAATAACGCTGGATCGTTTCAATCCATTAGCGACTCACAGCAATCCAGCGAGTCGGAAAGCGATGATGAGGTTAACATTGTTATTGATCCTGCGCCTGGTGGGATATCGCTTGAGTCAAGGTTACAAGAGAGGTTTAGAGTCGAAGTGGCGAAGACTGGTGAGTGAGCTATTCATATTTTGAACGCGTTATACAAATATGATGTAGCTCCGGACACTTTTGGACCTGAGAACTTAGATTATATGAAGACGTTCAACTTCTTTGTCCAGAACAAACCCTCTCTCAATGCGTACAAATCCCTCCAGCAAACCTTTGTCCACAAGGATACCCATCTCCCGATCCCGACCCTCAAGGCTATCCGAAGGCGAGCGCTGGCGCTCTCAGCCGTTAAACCCGTCTCCTATCATTGCTGCAAGAACTCCTGCATCTGTTACGCTGGATATCTGCGAGATCTAGCTCAATGTCCTCACTGTGACGCTCTACGGCTTAATCCGTCTGGGAATCCATATTCGACATACGAGCACATTCCCCTTATTCCACAATTACGGGCGCTATACTGCAATCCTACTACTGCTGAACTACTAAAATACCGGGCGGACTATAAAAGCGACAACTCGACGCTTGAGGACATCTATGATGGCGATCGCTACCGGGAGCTCTGCAACACTTATGTGACTATTGATGGTGTTAAACAGTCCTATCGCTTTTTCGAAGACAAGCGTGAACTTGCGCTAGGGCTTTCTCTTGACGGCATGTGTCCTTTCAGACGTCGAAAGAATACTTGCTGGCCGGTTATTCTGATCAATTATGGGCTCCCACCCGATGTGCGCACGCATTTGCACAACATTATCTGCACTGGTGTTATCCCCGGCCCTCACTCGCCCAAAGATCTAAACTCGTTCCTTCAGCCTTTAATCGACGAGCTTCTTGAGTTGGCTAAGGGC
>MU132193.1:46373-88158 GCA_015039395.1 Ceratobasidium sp. AG-I
AAAGTCCCCGGGAACGCATCAAACAAGTCACGCAAACTGCTCCTAGCGCTGATACTCGAAGCGCCGACAGTAGTAGAATCGACCTACGAATATCAGGTTACCTCGTATCGAGGTGGTCTTTCAAAAGGCGAGGTGGTAGACGCATCGACCATTCAGTGTGCGGTTGGGCGGGTGTTTGACAGAGATTCATGGTGGATTATTGACCGGGCCCCCGAAATATCTCGTACCGAATATGTATGAACTCATTGCTGCCTGTACAATTTATTTTACATTTTCAGCGAATTTCTAAGTGCTCAAGTTACTTGAGCCAGTGGCATCTTTGTCGGCCTTAGCGAGTCACGTGAGTCACTGTTCTCTCACCACTCCCACCACCACCCTCCACGTCGAAAAGAATCTCCACCTAGAAGCAACATCAATCTTACCGGAATAGAGAATTTATAGAATAGGTCATAGCAGGTCAGTATATCTTCTTATCTTTTCTTCCACCAGAACCAATTCGCGCACACTCTCACCATTCTACCGTACCACATCCCCATTCCCCCACCACGCGTTTTACCATTCCATACTTCTCTAATACCTGCTAACCGCCTACTCTTCTCATCTAATCACTAGTGATGTGCTCACAAAGCTTACCAAGAGCAGAGGCGAATTGCTAGAGGTGAGCAACATTGCTCATTCATTCATGCCCGAATTCCCTTCACTCACAGACGTACTCCGCTGGCTAGATGTCCTATGCTCATCCAAAATTGCTATTCTCCGACTGTCGCGCCGAAACTCATCTGCGTCCGACGTCGCCTGCGCCGTCGTCGCTGCGACCTGGGTCTCCGGCGCACGCTCATTCGCCGTTGCACAATGACTTGGACGCCTCCTTGCCGTCCAGACTTGTTGCCACCGCGCACACGACCATTTCACCTTTTGTCTCAAGTCCGGGCCGAGAACCTGTAGGGAGCAAGGGGAATAACGACAAGCAAGGTGGGTGTTTGGTCTCTTCCTGCTTCAATCTCATCACAAACTCGTCCAATTTGTAGCACAACCACCTATACAGACAATACCTAACTCTGAGTCCCCATCGCGTGCTGATTTGGACGCTCCCACATTTGTCACCGTCTAAACCGCACCTCCCATATCTTCGTCTGTAAACCAGCCCAAACCGCTTCCGGCCGGCGATCGACCACCGTCACCTTCACGTCACAACGTCGGCCGACGACTCAACGACGTCACACCTCGGTTGTCGTCTTATCCTCCTCGCTTCCGCCCACCTCTTCTTCGTCGCCTATCCCGACTCCACCTACTCGACGCATCGACCTTCCAGTCTCGCCTTTCGCACTTCGAGCTTGGGGCGATACCGTGTAACGAACGAGGCAAGCCAGAACTGAAGTGACGAGCGAGAGTGCAAGCCAACCTTCACCAGGTCGGAGCAATCGTGCGTTATCGTTCTTGCATAACTTGACGAAGCGTGCCTAGCCGAATTTGGGTACATCAAACTCGGGAGCCAGGTGGAAAGGCGAGGCGACTCTCGGAAGGAGAGCGAGCAGGTACTTCGAAGGAGGTACGTATCACAGTATATGTTTTATTCAAAGTACTCACTTCATTTGGGAGTAAATAGCTAAAGCCGACATAAACACATCTTCACCTCCGCCCCCTCCAATCATCTCCACAGCTAGCGCGCTCGTCCAGTATACTACTGCTGGCACCATCTTTCATGGACCCACGACGATAGCGACCCCAACGACAGCACTTCAACTAGCCATGCCCGACCTCGACTCGCTTCCTCCGCAACCTTTCGAGGTGCTCATCCTAGCAATTACAACCGCTCCAGGGCCGGAAGAGTCTCAAAGCTTTTACTCTGCCGCTTCTCAAACTCCCTACTCCAGCACGCCCCACACTCCGCATCCGCCATCACATCACCATCCCACGCTGCTCGCAAATCAACTCGCGCGTCAACTTGGCAACCCAATGAACCAACCCAGGGTTGGAGCCGGTCCTATAGGAGCGAGCGGGAGTGCACTCGTAGGAGCCGGTGTGCCCGGCGAGGTTATCAAGTCGCTGAGGAAAGCAGGTACTCGAGGCGCGTGGGATGTTGTTGCGGCTTGGGTCGAAAGATCTGGCAAACTGGGCGAAAACGGGGCTAGGAGGTCTGGAGAGACTGGAGCGGAAGGAAAGGGTGGTGGGACGACGATTGAGCGGGCACTCCTATGATCTGTTTTAACGGCGGACGATGACTCGGCGGGGTCTGATCAGGATGAGTGGGCGGAGAGGGACAGGGCGGCGCGAGCTCTTACGAATGGAGGGCGAGACGTGTTAGGTTTGCGTCGGTTCAGTGTATCATTTCTTCACGACTGGACGAAGCGCGCACGGCCGACACTGGTGCATCAAACTCAGGAGCTAGGCTTAAAGGGGAGACCACGGTGGGAAGGCGAGTGAGCCATCCATTCGAAGGAGGTATGTATCCTGCCGCTCTCAATTTATTCAAAATATTTACTTCACGCCAAAACCGCAGGGGGTTGTGTCACGCATGTAGCAATAGTCCTAATGATATTGTATTATTTGCTTATGCAACATTTACTATTGAAGTCCAGAAAAACCGCAGTCCGTCACTCAGTCCGCAACCAATCAAGCCAGCGACAAATCCGGAGGAGGGTCGGGAAGTCCGCAGATCCGCTTAACTTCCGCAGGCCCTAGGGTGCGGAGAGCGAAAATTGAGGGCGCGGAAACTCCAAACCGCAGGTCGAACCTCAAGTCCGACCGACGCTTGGTTCCGGTTTTAAGAGCGTCCGCAGGCACCCGTCGGTCTAACCGCAGGATCTGGGTCCATAGTGTATGCGCGGTTATTATTAGTTTACATGTTTCTTTCCGCGATGTTTCGTCTCAATTCTTTCTATTTCCCTAGAATAGGAGTCGAGTTGTTCCCAGGAGTGTCCGATTTTAACATGTTGAAGGTCGATTTTTCAGGTGGCCTTGCTCTGAATTGCAGTCTGAATGAGCCTCACTCCGAGTGTCGACATTCTAAATATCCGTAGGTCTCGCAAGGGGTTCCTCAGAATGAAACGTAGCAATTCTCGGGACTTCAACGTTCCAAAAAAGCCTATCCACAATTTTAAAGTTGGCCATTGATATTTCACCCCTCCCGACATCGTCAAAACAACATGATTCAGGGGGACATAGTAAATTTTCAAAAAACCACCCTAACTTCTAGGATGTAAAGGTCGTACAGAGGCAGACCTATCTTGATTTTGAGAATGATCCAAACTCCATGCACCAGCAGATTGAATATGTTGAATGAATGCTATTGTACCCTTACGTAGTACTTAATAGTAGCAGTAGAAGAGTTGGTATTGACTACGAGAATACATGCTGGCTATATACTAAACTACGGTAGGCGCGATAGGCGGGGAAGAGCAAGAAGAGCGTGTGCGATGAGCACGTGATGAGCACGCACTGCATACGCATAGATGAGCACGAACACAGTAGAACATACGAGTCGTACAGCTTATACAAACAACAGAATACCTCATGGGACTTGCTGAGCCACCTCTGCCGATAAATGCCTTAGATGCAGCCCGCTTATCAATTGTGAATGGACACACATGGTTTCGAGGGAAGTCAGGCGTTGTTAGTGAGGGTCTCGAGGCCCTTGGTTCTGATCATGCAGGCGCAATCAGTGTGGAGATTCCTAAAGGTCGGTCCATAATCTCCGATCAGACATGTATTCAGCTGATCTGGCTTCATCAGTTGGCGAATTTCCTTCTAGTCACCCTGCATGGGAGCGTGTTGCTGCTTTATGCTTCAGACAACAGGTAGTAAGTGGATTGGTGATTGTCTGTCTCTGGACGTTGTTTGATGGATTCACTTAGGCCAAAGGGAATTCGGTGGCTTGGGCGGGGAATATCATCCACCCAAAGCTGTAGCAGATATTGGTGGTAAGCTCAGAAGCTATGTATTTATCAAAACTTGCTAATGGGGTGGGGAAGTACAGCAAAATCTACGCTCAACGCTTCAAATGGGGCCAACAAGGGTAGGATGACGTGCATTGATTATATATTTGATCTGATCTGGTCATAAATAACACATTTAGGCGCTGAACCGGCAATCAACTTGAAGATTCAGATTATTGTCAACGATACCAATTTGAACACCGAGATCTCAAGTGACACCAATCTAGCTATCACCTTTCAGACAATCTGTGGCAAAGTAGGACCCATCCCTGAGGGTGCTAGTCTGACCTATAGGCTTCCCGGTGATGCTGCACGTAGTCCAGTTCGTATACTAGCTTCAAGTGCCGACATAGCTACTGCGATGGACCTACTTCTAGGCAAGACAAAACGTTCTCGGGGTGCAGAAAAGATTATGAAAGTTGAAATAACTGTGCGTAGCAATTGCTAGTGGCAGCTTGTACTGACATGGCTATTCTCGGGGTGCTCGGCCAGCTTTTGGTGGAGATGTAGTTATTCGACGTGGGCGTGTCTCAAATCGAGTCGCTGACAAGAGAGGAATTGAATCAAAGCTTGCGGAGGTGCCTGCGGAGCTTCACAGTAGTTTCATGACGCTCTACTCCAAGCTTGTGTGCCACCATCCTGGCCACACCAAATGTTTTATTGACGCTGACGCCCATCCCCCACACCATAAACCTGTCTCTATCCGTGATATTACTTTTTGGTCACACCAAATTGTGAGCGTACCATTTCTTGTGCCTAGGATATTGTAATTGTCTAATATTATTGATTCAGACCCGAAAGCGAGCTACTCTGACTACTCCCCCAAATGATATGTGCTGGGATCATGAGCGCTCTGTGCCTCACACGTCCACAGCTTCAGCTGGATCTTCTGCCATGAAACCCTCTTCAGGGGGCCTGACTTCTCTCTTTGGTAACTCGCCGGCCAACACTATTTCAATTGCATCAACATCCACCCCAGGGACACTACCTGCTCCATCGAGTCTACTTGATCTGTCTGATCTACCTGATCTGTGATTTCCCTGATCGTACGGCTCTCTCTTGTACATATCTTACAGGTACAATAAATTATAGATTTATTATACCAATCGTTCATTCTTGCTACGTCAGGAAAAACCCAAATGCCAATTCAGCATCATTATGCCAGATTTACCAGTTTGCTGAGCCCCGAGTTATGGGCGCTAATTTGCCTAGTTTGCCCCCATTTGCCTAAAGCAAATCAGGCAAATCACACGTAATTTGTAACCAGCCAGGTAAACGGCCGGTAATGGACGCGGTTTGCCGTTTGACGGCAAATTTGCGCTAGGGATTTTTCCTGGCGTAGATAGCGCGGAACGAGGGGCGGAGACCCAGTCGATTGCTTTGGTCTTTTTCTCACGAACCGTTCAAATAAGATGCGCATAGAATATAAAATTTGGTGTGGCTATTATCCATGTAGCATACGTGGAAGGCTTATAAAAACTATTGAAGCAAAAGCCATGAAAGTAAAAGAATCAAGAAGAAAAACAGGTCACGTTCACCTATAACCTAGCGTTTACGCTTTTGTAAAATAGAAGTGGAAGGAGTGGAAATATGTGGAGTACGAGGTGGACGGGGGACTTGGGGAACGCGCAGACGATTCTTCATGGACTGCAAAGTGAGGTCAGGAAGGGTTGCATCTATACTTAACTCCTCAAAAACAGATTGATGAACAAAAAAAACATGCGAATTTCTTTGACAACCAGAAAACTTCTCGATCTGGTGTCTCTGAGCTGTCCCATCAAATGCAATCATGGTACCAGGCTCAAACCTCACCAAAATGTTCATGTCACGGAAGTAGATTGCGCCGCCCGTGAATTCACCTCCAGCCACAATAACATCCCAACCTCGACGAAGACCAGAGACGTCAATGTGCTCCCCACTCTGTTTATTCATCAGGACAGCATGGCCGAAGAAATCCGAGACCCAAATCGAGTCCAGTACTTTGTTGAGCACGCGCCGCACAAGACCAGGACGAGCAGACTTCATCAAGTTCGACAGCTCAGGATATGCTAGTGATACCCAGTTGTTGATCCGGCGATCAAGGACACCGCGAGAATCAATAAACTGGAGGCGTCGGGCAATTTGGACATTGGATGTGTGGCCAAGGAGGTCTCGACTGGGGTTAAACGTGTCAGAGTGCTGGCAAGAGCATTGTATCAGCCTTTGTTGAATCGCCAGGCGAAACAGACAAATACTGACTTTATGACCAACTGGGTGCCAAGCAGAAACCAGGTGACGAACGCCATAGACACCAGACTTGGTATTATATTTGTCCTTGCAGTTCCGCTTTTGAATTGTCTTGCGGGCTTTAGGGATAGCATTGGCAGCAGGGGGAGCAGCAGTGGGAGCAGCAGAGGTGGCGGAGCCAGCAGTAGTCGTGGAGCCAGCAGTAGTCATAGAGCTAGTGGTCTTCTGCACTCGATTCAGAGTGGGAGCGCGACGCATGTGAAGCCGATTTCCTGAGCGCACCTGTGGAGGTGTTGGTACCCCCTTGCGTTTTTTGCCGGGACGAGGGTAACTTGCCGGTCCATTCATCTCATACTTCATGAGCTCTTCGGTACAGTAATCTAGGTGTGTCTACCATTTTTATTTTTATTTTTTTGATTCCATTCTTTTTGTCTATGAGCCTCGCGGCTATGTAAGACATTTACAAAATAATAGTAAAAACTGTTCCCGAGAAATCCCAGCGAGGCCTCTTGGTACCCATGACTACCCAGACGAGCTATGCCCCCCTGCTGTCCGGCCGTTCCGCGACCGTTTAGGGCTCCCAATATCCCCTGCCTGAAAAGTCCCCTGCTCTGTTACGGCGCCACTGGCGGTACTCGTCTCTTCCACACCCTTCCGTCTCCTCCTTCCTCGTTAACCTCGTTTGATGTTCGGCATTCTTCTCCCTGTGGGTCTACCACGAAATCAGCAAACTCTTCAATAGATAAACTACAAATAAATACTCACCGCAGATGCCCCTCAAACATAGTTTGGTATCACAAGAAGCCCCACCACATCATCAGATCCAGTGACAACCCCGCCAGCTTTTCTCGTCCCCATTGGGAGGGCCAAACTCGTCTGCTCGGGCTTGATGTTCAGCCAACGAATACTTTGGAAGAACCACTGGAATAAATGCTCTCAGCATATTGCAAAAGGGAGAAAACACGAGCAAAATTACTCACCGACATTGTTCAGGGCTTGCTTCAAGGACCGACAATTTTGAGTCTCCCAGCACTTCCACATATCCTCCTGAGGGACTTCATCAACTAGCACAACATTGGGACGATCCTTAGGATTGGGTAGCATGATGACAGTAGAGGTGGGAGCAAGGCTTGGCAGGAATAATGGAAGAGCGGCGGTAGCGACTGAAGGAGGAACTGCGAGGCCAAAAGTAAAAGGAAGGGGTGCGGGAGAGGAAAGACTAGGTCTAGGAATGCACAATAATGATACTAGCATAGTCATCAACAAACGAGGAAGGAGAGGATAAAAAAAACAAGGCGCGAAGAGGGAAAGGACGAAAAACTTACTGAGAAAGCGTTGGGGACAGGTGACCGCTCGTGGTAAACTAAGGATGTCGCGCGAGCAACCCGCACGCGGGAATGCTCGCGTTCGCGGGTACAAACACCCGCAAACACCCGCATGCGAGCAGCGAGCGCGGGCGCGGGTTAGAGATTTTCGGTGCGGGTTGCGCGCAAATTCCCGGCGGGTTACCCGCACTTAAGTGCTAATATACCCGCAGATTCCCGCAAAAATCTGCGGGTAAATCGATAAGTAAACGCACAAGATCGTGCAACTTTACTGCTCGAGGGGGATACAGAGTGCACGCTGGGCGGAATCAGTGTACCCAAAACCCATCACATCCTCCTCAAACCAGGCTCATTAAATGCGCAAAGATCGAAGCTCTCGTAATATGTATATAAGAAGCCCAGAATAAATTATCCTGGGGGAAAAATACATGATCTATCGCTGGGAGGAAATTTACCCCTGAAAAGCGTTACAAGCACTAAGTAATCTCACCAGGGAAACTTCGCTCCCTTATGCTCATCATATTCTGCCATGTTATATCACTCTATGCAACAAATCCCAGCTTATTTGGGCCACTAGAAGGTGCTCAAACAGGGGACACAGTGAAAATAGGGGCCAAAACTCGCATAAACCCCCCCCCCCTACAGTGTGATTGTGAGTTTTATAGAAGAATCCAATGAGTACAATGTGTTCAGAATACTTTATTACCATAGTTCGCTACTATGGAATCTATCTAACTCTAAGACATGGTGAATCATACAAGGGGGATTCCCTCAGAGCTTGTGGGTACACTTGGGCTTTAGGCCATACCAGTTCACATGAATCCTAGGGTACTATAGATGGGATTCTTTGTGGACAGAGATTTTCGGGTATGTTGAATCTTATGTATTATTCACATTTGCCCAGAAATCTCTAGTTCTATTACCATTGCCAAGGTAGGGGGATAGGGGGATGGTACCCCCTTTCATTCCATATATCAATATCTGTTGATTGAATTACTTTCAAACTTCTTGTATAGCTTCATATATAATAGGGGCTACTGATCGCTACACTGGACCTTTAAAAAACTTTGCCTCTGGGCTTCAGTAATGTCTGTGATGGGAGAGGATTATCCCCCAATTGTATTTTGCGTATTTCTCCACCTAAACAAATTATCTCCACTAGCGCGAAAGTAGATTCAGACTCCTCCGATTTATGCGCATCTAACGAGCCATACATCATTATGATGTGATGGGTTTTGAGGTCAGTCATTTCTTATGTCTTGCACTCGAGTCCCCCTCCCAGTTCTTACAGACACGCTGCGGGTGCGGGAGCATGCGGGAATGCTCGCAGTGTGCTGTAATTGCGAGCGGTGCGGGTTGCTGCGAGCATTTCCGGCATTCCCGCGTGCGAGCGCGAGCGCTGGCGCCGGTTTCCCGCATGCGGGCGCGGGAATTGCGGGAAATGCTCGCGCGACATGCTTATTTTTACATCATTCGTAAACCCCCATTTGAGTCTATAACCCTAACGCTTCTGTGTAGTGACAAGGCTTTGCTGAGTGCATATATTTGAAGACCGAAATTGCACAACTTACTTAGTGGACATTTGTGTAATTCAAGTTAGAATGGTGTGGTGTAGTTCCCAATGTTTACACGTTCCGCTTCCAGGTGATGCACGATCTCACATGACTTACAAATGTGAGTACAAACCGCATAGGCTATCTTGATTAATCTATATAATACCTTGCAGTGTTTTTCTATGTTAAGACTCGACAGTTAAACGACAGAGATATTGTTTTCAGGATTTATCGGAAGCAACAATCATGCTACACACCAATACATCAATATAACTATTATGAATAGTAATTAGTTAATCTAGAGTACTCCAGAGGGCAATTGCCCAAGCCACTATTTAGCCCATTAGCGGTAATGGGCTATCGAAGATCCTCCCATGATAGAAATACATTTGTGATAGGGCACTTGATCTGACCACCTACTCTCCCCCTGCTAACACACTAGAGATGCTATTTCTTGTAAGACAAAAATGCCATAACATGTGATACACTCCTCAATCCAACATTCTCACGATATGAATGAAATAAAACAGCAAGCTCGGGCAATTAATCTACAGGCCCAGCTACGGGGTTGCAGTATGGTGCGGTAAGCAGATATAAAACTATGGGTATCAAAGAATCGAACCGACCTCTGCGCTTGCACTGGTTCTACACTGGCACCCGGTATCTATTTGGGGCGCCTTGAAGCTGGATAAACCAGTTGTGAGCCTGGCGGACTACACTTGACCCTCTAACCTGCAGGAGATTGAAGCCCCTAGTGTTCGCAGTGTCAAGACGGGTCGCAAGGAGATCACAACCTATGCCGTTAAATATGCACCATCGTTGCGCCGCCAGTACCTCTCGCTGGAGATCATCCATGCTACAATAGTGGCCACCGAATACACTCGGATCTGACAAGTGATTTGGCTCTTCCGGGTACTGGATGCGATACCGTCGATAGATCGAATACACATCGCGGCCGTTCTGCGAATCCTGAGGGAATGATATATTTGCCAAGCGACTCATCTTTCGCTGAAGTGTTTGACAAGCATCTCGTAGAGCTGCGCCCGCATCGTTTCCGATGTGGAAACACGCTGATCCGCCGCAGAAATGATGGGTGACCTCTGGCTGGCGATAGAAAAGACGCTCTAAAATGTTCACATCGCAAGCGAGATCCAAACGCGAGCCTTCGTTTTGGAAAGCTGCGTATTGATCATGTATCCTAGCCAGGTACGCAGATATGCTGGTACATGTATCCGCATCGAGGTTAAGCATAGTTGTACCGGGCATGTGGAAGAGAATCCAGATTGCTCTCTCGATCTCGGGACTAAAATAGAACCTTGACACGTTTTGCTGCAGTTGACAGAGGGTTAAAAGAGAAAAGATTGAGCGGAGCTAAGAGACATCTCACGCGTGTAATATGGGCCTGGTCGTCAAGACATGAGTAAGTTAAAAGATGAATTGCTAGCGTGGAACTGACCATAGTTGGTGTAGAAAAATAACGGTCCTTAATCACGGAGATGGTGTTGTAGGAAGAACGTCTAGAAGTCACTCATAGTGAGTAGTTAGTCAACCAAACTAAAGTTGCCCGAAGTCGTACTCAGCAAAAACCGGGTTTGCCCCAGCTTGATCCGGAAGCTCCGTTTCTCATGGGAGCCTCCTGAGCACATGCTCTCCGGCGCTCCGGAGGCTCCTGTGAGAAACGGAGGCTCCGGATCAAGTCGGAGCAAATACGGGTTTTGCTGAGTAGTTTTTTTTACTTACATTAGGGCCTGTGGCCGTCCGAAGAGATGCAAGGGATCAAAAAGGACTGGCCCCTGCCAATCAAAGTTGCACATGTTGTTCTGATCGATAATTGCAAATAACAGGGACTTTAGGCTCGGCCGGAATTTGAAAATATCGGCCCACAAGCGCCGGAATTCCGACCATGCTGGAACGAAATTTACTGTAGCACACGTTCACTACAATATTTCGGCCTGATAGATCTTCAGTGCACTCATACATATAATGAGAGTGAACAGCATAGTTCCTATGGCCAACTGTTCGGTTTTGGGGTGCCAGTACAACAAAGTGTGGCCAATGCTCGTGGCTGAAATTTCCACTTAGCACATATCCACCTAGGTTTTCATTCACGACCGCTTTTCAGGCGTGCCAGATGAACATGTTCGCTCAAGGTGACATCCTGGCCGCCTTCGCCGTAGCTTGATGATATAAAGGCACGGGTAAGCGAATGGGGAGCAATCTGTTGGGTAGGATGGTCTTTGATCACCGCCCGGTCTTGAGCACTCAGAACTTGCAGAATTGACAGGTATGGGCTATCTATTTCATTTCCCCGAGTTTAATCTACAATATGGCATTGAGAAATACAAGTTCAGAGTTGAAGAAAGCGGCGCGCAAGCCGGGGGCCGGAAAATAAGCGCTGGGCGGGCGGAATTTCACGGCCGCATTCCGGCCTAGCCTAAAGTCCCTAACATACAGATATCTGCCGGGACACCCTTAGGTCCAGACTGCTTAATGAGTTAATTGCTGACAATTTGGAACCAAATATACGATTTTTATGTTTGCTTTGGCACTTGAAACCCTTAGTCCGACTCAATTCTAACCTCGTGTGAGGGTTGTACGCACAGCCACTTATCTCTTATCTCGTTTATCTTATCTTACTATCAGTCATCCGGATGTTACCCATCCCCAGATGTTACCCATTTGCTGATGCTGTCCTCCGTTCTGATATTTAAGTCCTACAATCAATGCAATAAAATAGAGCTACGCTCCAGCTATCCAGCCATGTAGTTTTTGTGATTCAAGGGTAAAGCAACGGTCCTACAAAAATGTTTTATCTGTTTTGATGTGAGGAAATCAGTTGAAACACGTCTTGATGCAAAAGCGACATGACTAGGGCCACCAGAGACTCTGTTGCTTTGTCAGTAGCTTGGGAGAGCGTATCATACTCTTCTGCCATATTGTCAGTGCACAAGATGCGCTGTACGCTGCCGGAACGCCGAGTTGTTAAGCATAGGTAACATCCCCGGGTAGCAACCTCCTTCCGTTGATACGCTGCTGCGAGCCTTTGTCTACGGCCATAAAATCTGTAATAAATACTCAGATGTAGCCATGATACTAGGCTACACGAATACATAACTTTTAGCTAAGATTGAACATGCGACGGGCTAGGTACACAGTGTTTGATGGGAAATAGGTAACATCTGGGTGACTGATAGTACTCATTTCATATCTACTTGTTTGTCCGGTCCCCCATCCAAACACACTCGTTTTCCTATATATACAGACCTCTCTCATGTACTCTCATTAGCACTCTGTTCGAATCTCAACTCGTTGGCAAGTCACTCGCTCTACTAAGCTCCGACTACGCCCACGCTACGACGTTCGACGCGCTCAAGGTCCTCGCGACCTCACACCTCGAGCTCGAGCTGGGAGGTCATATCCAGGCAATTTAGAGGATACAGACGCAGTTACGCACAGACCTGCACATCAAGTGCCTTCGTGGCTGCCCTGCGTACCCGCTTTACCTGTTGACGGGCGCTTGCGCCAGCACGTCCCTGCCCGACGCGCCTTGCGGCACTTCCTCGGCCGGTTCTCTTGCTCTACCTCTCCTCTCTCATCCCCCTTCCTCGTATCTATAGTCCTATTCATTTGCATGTACAATTACCTAGTATACATGCGCAAAATATAATGCTTTTTTCGCATTTACCGTGACCCCAGATAAAATGTTTTCGGATATGTAGATCTAGAAGATAAAGATGTGACCCGGGATCTGTCACTTATATGATGTCATACTACCTGTCACGGACGCAGACGGGATCCCCGCCGTCTTTCAGGATTCAGAAGTGTTTGGCCAGGGAATTAAGGCTGTTTGCATATCAGATTTAGTTCAGACACACCCCGGGCTCCCTCATATCCTCTAAATGGTTTGGATATGACCTCCCAGCGTGAGCTCGAGGTTAGAATTGAGTCGGACTCTTGATTTGTACCAGAACACCCACCTGTTGTCGATCTATGTTGGGTTTAGAGACGGGATCAAAAGAACATTCATCAGGAAAACCGGGAGCATCTCGTGAGTGCTCGGGAGTGTTAAAAATGGCCAAAGTCTTCCAAGGCATGGTGTGCCTTTTCATGAACTCGCGAGTAGTTTCAAAGTGCTCGGAGAGCTTAGTCAGCATGTCAGATCAAATGTAGATACAGGCATAAATGCCAACTCAGTGAATATCCGTTCGTTTTGGCTGATTGTCACGCCATTGGAAGCGCATCAAAAAACTGCATATTCGAGGTCATCTGTGAGAGACATGATCATGTCTATTAAGGGCCTGGAGATAATTGTACACTCTAATTTGTGTGTGGCTGATATCAGATCACGTGATCATGGGCAATCACCAGTCTAAAGGTTCCCAAAGCCTACCTGTTTTCTCAGGTAATGAACACATTTATGCCTCTCACGGAAGACTTGGTATATGCAGTTTTTTGATGCGCTTCCAATGGCGTGACAATCAGCCAAAACGAACGGATATTCACTGAGTTGGCATTTATGCCTGTATCTACATTTGATCTGACATGCTGACTAAGCTCTCCGAGCACTTTGAAACTACTCGCGAGTTCATGAAAAGGCACACCATGCCTTGGAAGACTTTGGCCATTTTTAACACTCCCGAGCACTCACGAGATGCTCCCGGTTTTCCTGATGTCATATCGCGGGGAGGGTTGTCATTTGGGGGGCGGATAGTGGCAGGTCCGGCGACTTGTCGTATAGGATCTTCAACCCCAACTGAGTTCGACAGACTCCTGGGTGGGGACTCTAATTGTATTGTGGTCTTTCGGCGGACTCCTGTGGGAGAAACAACTTGGACCTGGACGCCAGTAGAGCTTTCTACCTGCGGGCTGTCCTGGATGTTCCACTGCGCCATGGGAAGTATTTCAGGCTCCTCCTCAGATAGTGGCTCCCCGTGGTAGTCGGTATCCGGGCTCTTGGAGCGGCGAGACTGCGCCAATGGTTAGCGTGAGATAGACTTTAAACCTGTGGTCCGCGCTGCTGCTATCTTGTAATTTCGTTGAAGGTGTTTGGGTCACCGACCCATGGGAGACCTAGTAACAACGTCAAAATATTCCTATAAGCAATGTCTAATTGTGCAAATCAATCAGCTTGAGACATTGGAGTCTGATGTTGTCGCACAGTCGCAGAAGTAGACAACGAGCGCCTAGTTGCAATGGTAGGTTCATTGATGAGTGGTTTCAGAAGTGAAAATCATGTCGCGACCGGGGATACTTACTTCGAGACACCAGAACCTCGCCCCCGCCCCAGCAACCCCCGTGCATCCGTCAATTCAAATCCTGGTTGTGTATGTATGTCAGAGTGCGCCCGTATCTGCAGTGCCGAAGATGAGCAGGGATATTCTACATGACTATCAAGAAACTTCAATAAAGAATGAATAGATGATTAAGGGAGTGCTGCATGCAAGCTAAACCCCAGTTGTGAATCTGAACGCCGCTCCTGGGCAGGTATTGGGGAAGTAGAGTGTTCTGATGGCGCCAGAGAGCTCCACGAGGATTAGATGAAAGGGCTCGGGGAGGAAGGAGGAGAATACTGTTCTGGTAAGGAGACTGAGCTCCAGCGAGGTGCTGTTATACCTGAAACTGAACTTTGGGATGACTGGAAAGGGCTCGGCCATCTTCCGTTGCTCCCGTTTCTGGTGCTAGCACCTCAAAACAGCATGCCGCCGGCACTCCCGAATCTGTGATGTCTCCACATATTACCTTTAAACAACGAGAAGACTTCGATTCGGTTGTTCCTATCAGTAACGCGACCGTCATTGCGACATTGATCTCCTGCTACAAGTCTCGCAAGGCCAGCGAGATGCCAATTGTCCCTATACAGTATGCGTTCGATGCGCACTGGTAAGCGTGGGTTGCTGAGCCGGGTGGATTCTAGAACAAGTATTTTAGATGCGTAAATAAGATACATGATAGTACATCACTTACCTTGAATACCATGAAGCCTTGTGTATGCTGTTCGGGACTGAGCAACAGATGCCATAAGAGTGCCACGCTGATCACAGTGAAAAGGTTGGCTTACCAACGCCACTACCTTGAGACTTGAAACACAGCTAGCTACACCTTCGACCGTTCCAACTCATTGCTATTGTGCAGTTCCATCGTTTGCAACACATGCAATGCCTGACCCAATTTGGGCATGTTTGATGCAAATCAATCAGATTGTAGTTCTTCATGTTGAGATCTATTCTCAGACATAATCAATGTATCAGACTACATTGAAACGCCAAGCAGATCAAGTCTTACTACTACACATTCACCTGAAATGTGCTGGCTGAGGTGCAGTAGAGAGGGAAAATGTTGTAAGGTGATGGCTGTATGCGCCACTATCCTATATTGAACTCTGAGTAGAACTTTAAATGATAATCTGAGAGAATACTGAAGTCCTTGTGATGCCTTTAATCTGACAACAATCGGCTGGATGCTGGCGGAGATTCACAGTTACTGTCTGGTGGACTGCGTATGGATCTAGCTACAACTGAGCACATCTATATAGAATAGCTCCATCTACATTTGATATCATCAGACCCAGGCGCTGAACACACTATGTAGCGAGTCGCTGCACTTTTGGTGCCCAAAGGTCACATGTTGCATTTCATTCGTGGCTCACTGTCGCATACATGTGCAAGATACAGACTACAGTGAACAGGGTTGGGTGAGCCCTGAGCTAGTAGTAGAGCATATGGAGCGCCTCAGAGCGCTCTATTGTGTCGATTCACGTCTCTAGTGACTCTGGTCGCTCCGGAGTCATTCCAGAGCAGATACAACTGCCAGCAATTTTCATGTACCTTCCCCCACCAATAGATCAGTTAGCACCCTGTCTATCTCACAGACATTAGTAGCTATTTAGTTTCATTTATTCATGCTAGTAGCTAGTACTTGAACCACCTATGTGGAAAGCACCAGAGGTGCTTGTGTGGTTCCAACTGGTAGTTACTAAACTGGTCACATGACCTGCTATTGTGCTTTGCTCATAACTTTGCCATTTCAGCAGTGATCGGGAGGTAGTTATATGTGTTGAACAGCGGCAAGCCCTTCCCGATGTCATATCTGGGCTGTGTTAGATATAATAAATAACCCAGGTGACAGTCATCTTATCACTTACCCTAGATATTCTGGGAAACTTTAGGTGTGCTGTGATCCGACCCAGAGGGCGGAATATGGTTTTCAAGCGCAAAAATATGGAGCCTGGACGCGAGCGAGTTGCTCTCATTCGGCGACGCCGGGAAGTGCTCGATTCCCTCTCTTGTTTGGTTAAGGAGCCGGGCCAGGGCTTTGTAACGGCTAAGTAGCCAAACTCGACTTAAATGTTGTTCTGAGTCGCAATAAGTGGTTCACTTGCTATGACTACTTGCGCTGTACTCGGGATGTCCAAATCGTCTTGTTGGTGGGGTAATCCTCGGGGAGAATACACCCCAGTCCTTGTGTCCCCAGATGTGTTTAAAAGAGCAATTAGAACCACGAATGACATTTTAATGCTCTAGATACTTACTTCGCTGGCCGCCTGCGTCCCTAGGACCGTTCGTACGTTCTCGGAATTGCTTGCCTGGCTAAACAAAGCATCAAACCTCCACTGGTGGACTTGAAGCTGGCCTTCGTCTTCGCACTGGAGATTTTGGGCACGGTGTAGAGGGTGTTGACTGGGGGGTGGGGTGGGAAAAGCCCTATAGAAATAGGCTTATAAACGAGTCACGCAAATTAGGCATACGGTGTTCGGGGACCAATGGCAAACACATTAAGCGCCTGATCGGCGTTCTCAGCCCTCTGAAGGTTCTCGGCTTTCTCAGAGTTCCAAGCTCCAGGCTTGAAGAGCCTCATTGACTATTGGCCAGGTCAATGGGTCATGGCCAGGTTAAGCCCTGTTGGCTTAATTTGACAACGCTGCTGTTTGACTTGTAGGGCTCGGTAAGAAACTGTTTGTACGTTTCTAACCAAAAGCACGTGCTGTAAAAAACATTTACTTACCGTTTCTAACCGTTTGCATCCATTACTAAGTTATATTACAAATCCACAACGTGATACAAAAATCTGTCTTGTGACAACTCCTTAGGGCTTCATTTGACTTGGTAGAAGCTGATTCGGGAGAGGTAGACATCTTGTTTCTGATCGGCGAGCAAAAAGTGTCAGATAAACCCGACGTTGAGCAAAATGGATGTGGTGGCGAGGTTGAAGTGGCGGGCGTAGTCTATTACTAACGGTCTATAATCACGTGCAGCTCTTCTGCAAACACGTTAGAAACTGTTTGCAAATGTTACAAACGCATGTTTAGAAGTGTCTGTTAGAAACATGTAAGCCATTTTGCCTTTCTTACCAAGCCCTACACTAGCGCACTTTGTCGATATGGAATCCAGGTTGGGCGAAATCAAACCCTAATAAAGCTCTGACTAATGTTAGAACCACGCTCAGGGAGCAGATATTGGATGCAGCTGGGCGCAGCTCGGGATTGGTTTACTGACAGCGCATTAGGATAGAGCCGGTACAGTTTCAGCCCGTGGTTAGTGCCTGTAGTTTGGTATGACAAATTGCGCAATATTTTGACATGGGGCCAGCGAGCGAGCAAGCTTGAGTTAGATTAGCCACACATACAGTCATCTATCATGTAATGCAACACTTTTTTCGTTTCGCCCACAGATTTGTTAAGGTGCCTCAAAATGTGATGAAATGTATACCATTCGATAGCCAGACATCCAATCTCGTAGATGAGCACCTCTAAGAGTATTATAACTTGGTTTGTGCATGAAAAGTCGTGGACTTACTTCCAAACAAAAATGAGGTCCTGAATTTCAAATTTATCATGTAATGCAACGTTGCCCATTCCGGTGTGTTACTCTCAATATTTGCATTATCCAACTCAATAGACCGACGAGTAGACCTGTTGGGAAGTCATATCCACTTTTTTTTCATTAGTTTTTGCCACCTTGGCCGGCAAACCTCTTACTTTGCTAGACCATGGCTGATCTTGTTTGATTTCCTGATATTCAAATGGTCCAAATATGGTTTAGTATCTTGTATTCAAAAGCAGTGTTGCATTACGTGATACTGTTGCATTACATGATGGATGACTGTATTGACTGGTGCCTGTGTTTCGCCGGGGACTTACAGATTGTAAACATACAAACATGGGGATACTGCTCCCGAGTCTTGGTCGGGCGGATATTTGCCTTGAGATTATAGGCTATTCCTATGTAATTATCCGTTGGCTTGTTTCAGCTGGGGGAGCGATGTCGGTTTGATATGGCTGGTCGGCTGGTTCACAGAATGATTTCAAGGCAGAAAAATACATGTTAATAGGTTGGGATCCAAAAGCGATTCTACATTCAACATCTAGCTTGATTCTGATTCTGTTTTCGTGATACCAATCCTAGTCATAGTTTGGTAGGTTGCCAGGGTGTATAGTATAGTAAAAGCATATGAATTAGGCAGATGTAAATAGTACAGAAAAGCATACAGCGCGAGTAAGAGAAATGCAGCGCGATTCAAGACCCCGACCAGTTTGCCACAGCTCCGTTAGTTTCAGACGTGCCATGGCTATACAGCGCGCCGTTGTCGTACTGAGAGGGATCAAGTGACGACTGAGGCGCTGGCGATTGGGTGTCAGGAACTAATGTCCTGGGACGTTTGGCTGGTCTGCCTGCTACGGGTGTTGCGGACCTCACACCTGTTGTCGCTCGTGTGACTGAGCGAGTTGAGTGGGTTAGATTGCATGTTGCTCCCCACCGTTGTGGGGTGTGGCGCCTCCCTCTGCTCGTTTGGAGCGCGTTGCTGCTCAACCCCTCCCTCACTAGTTCGGGCAGCTGTAAAAATGCGATTAGTCGAAGTAAACTATCACGGGTGAGTGAAGAAAGAAACGAACCAGATGTCGGTCTGTAGCCGGCAGGATTGGCATTGCGCTCATGCTCGGGGACTCCCCTATCGTGACTACCAGTTTGGTTTGGGTCCCTGGTATTATTGAGCAAAGGCCGGGCGGATGCCTGTTCTTCATTGCTGAGATCGTCGTCGTCGTCGTCTTCATCGCCGTCGTGGTTGTCATTTCCGCGCCCAGTGGCATCACCAGTGTTGTTGCCAGTCTCGGTAGTACGCGTTAATCCTCCCGTGGCGGTGGGACGAGCGCGCCGCTGCACGCTTGGAGCTCGTGTACTTGCTGGGTCTTGGACTTGTTCGCCGGTGTCATCATCGTCTTGCGAAGCGTCGATTGGATACTCTGCCATGGCCAATATGACAACGCTAACGTTCGTCTGCCACTGCGGAAGTCGCACAGCTGCTGGTAATTTGGGCGGGTTGGTCTTGGGGGGAGGAAACGCTTTCTTATCCCTTCTAAGGTTTTTTTCAAGTTGACTGAAACCTAGGTTGTGTTATTAAACAATTCTACGTAAATATATAAGCTTGCTCTACTGACCCCTTGCGTTTTTCCACAGTTTTACGACGCATTTTATCGAGTTTCTGGTCAATAAAGGTCCAGAACGCCGTCTTCGACTCAGAGGCCATTTGAGGAATCTCATTATATTCAAGCAAATACATGCGCTGCGAATGTCAGGCAAGTTAGCGAAATATATACATAAGCCATCAAGACTCACCAAAAACGAAATGCGGCCGATGTGCTCTTCAGTCATTTGATATCCTCGGATAGCCACTGTCTGGCAAACCGTAACAATTTCATGTTTATCTGCGATCGACTTTTGGAGCTGTTGTGGAAAGATATCAAACAATGCACGTACTCTCAGGGGCGGTTCTTACCTTGCGCTTCAACTCTCCGTGAGCATTACCAAGGACTTGAGCGATTGCCTTGGAAAACGCCTTCCCATGCATGAGGTGAAGTTGTACGGCTGGTGGAATGTTGTAAGACGATGGGTTTTCAATCATGTGTCGCTGCCGAGTCAAATTAGCTCAACGCGATTGAGAAGAGAAATATTTCTTACCACAAAGCGTGCAGTTGTCCCGCGCACATAGTTCGGGACGCTAGGATCAAGTATACCAGCCTGAAGTCGATGGGTGATGTGGTCTTTGAAGTCCGACGAATCTAAAAAGGAGGCAACTGCTGATTGTTGAACTTGTTCTCCAAGCGCCAACATACGTGCGTATAGGCGAATATCAAGGAATGAAGGGGGTAGCTGGGCCACATTTTAGTACAAAAGTCCCTTGCATGATTTTTTTGTATCTGACTGACCTCTGAAGTTCGTATCACATCCTCTTTTAGGCTATCTGACAGAAAAAATATTCTCAGCAAGCATTAGCATACGCAGTGAGGTTTTGAGCTTGAAACAATTTTAACCTAGTAAGCAAGTGACAAGATGAATAGTCAAAAGTGCGCCAGACTCACAGAAGTGTGCCTGCTGGCCAGCTGCGGGAGGTCGTACTGGTTGAGGAGCTCATGGCTCTTGCACAGGGGAGACAGGTTCGAAGTAATCACCGCTTTTACCATCGCTACTAGCAGCACCCATTCTTGCCTGACAACTTAGATATTTGAGGTGACGGGGATGTCGCTGGACTTGGTGGTGGTCAATGTTGAACAAGGCTGAGAAGTTGAAATCTGGCTGCGTGATAATTGGAAATACTATACTCAGCAACCGAGATCTTTCGTTGACAACAAGTCAAACCGGTGCGGTGCAGACCAGCACATGAGCATGGTTGAAACCAAAATCCCATTAGATGATCAAAAAAAGAAATATTTTACTACAGAGGACTACAAAAAACAACAATAAAGGCGTGGAACAGACACAAGTATTGCAGCAACACCGTTTCAGTGGCTATATGCGCACGAATCAAAACCTTTTGCGACTGTTTGATGGATTAAGTTCATTAATCTATTGAAATATCTATAACTAAGCTAAGCGTACCTCTTATTTCCTGGTCTACTGGTGCTACCTTCATCTGCACGACGTTTCAATCCACGCATTGCCGAGCCCTCGCCACTTGCGCCCACATTATCCCCTTCAGTTGCTGCATCGGCAGCCACGTCTCTGAGCGCATTGGCTATGACCGCCTTTGCCTCCTTCTTGGCGGTTGCCAGTATATCCTTATCGTGTTTAGCACCCTTCATCTTTGCTACAGCTTCGTGGAAGACAATCTTGAGATCAAGAGTGAACGCTCGCTGAGCAGCAAGTTCTGTAGGGAGCGCGCGACGGATTGGGATTGCATTATGAAAGCCATGGATGTTTAGGAGAAATTGCGTGGTATCAGCGTGCTGTATTCGTAGCTGGAGTTTTGCTGTTTGCTCGCGCTCTTGGACTTCGTACGTTGTTTTGGTGGCTGAGCATGTCCCTCTGATGGAACAATTATGCTGTATGTTGACCAGGCAGATAATATCCTAAAGATTTAAAAATTTGCATGAGCGAATGCTAAACACGGGTGGGCTAAACAGATTACCTGTGCAGGTACATGGGCAATTGTACCTGTACGAACGGCAGCAGGCATGTCAAACTTTTCATCCTTGATGCCGGCAAAAACATAGGTTTGAACGGCAACAAAGCATTCATACTAGCCGTTTATATCGATGGAACTAAAGGTAGCATTTACATGCGCAAACTGCGACGCATGTGTTAGTAAATATCCCGCTCAAATATAGCATTATATGCAAAGCCTCACTAGATTTGAGTGAGTTAGGATATCATCTCCAACTCGTACCATATCACCTAACTGCGAAACCACCGACTTGACATGAAAGTATTCACGGTCGTCACCACTGGGCGATTAATCCTTGTTTGGCGTAGTCTCACTGGTTCTACTCGTGCGAGACCCGCCACTCCACTTAGCGCCGCGCGCTTCCGCGCATGTATGCGTCGCCACGCCAGAGCCGCATGCTCTCTATCGCTTCGCAGATTCCGCTACGCCGCGCGTCGCTCGCTCAAGGTTTTACCCGCGTATTCCCCTTTCGATTCCTCTATGGCGCGCACTGTTTGTGCATGATGTGCCATAGGGGTTGGGATCTCGATAGGGGGATATATTGGTATGCCTTTGTTTGCGTGCGCCACGCAAACCCCGACTCATAAAATCCCCGCGCGCAGAGTGCAGTTCATAGCATCGTCTTGCCTCTACAACCACCCGCGGTGGTTTCTTCTTCTCTGCGCTAGGTGAGTCGTGTAGTTGGAGGTGTCGGCGCATCCGGCGCCTCCAGCGCTCTATCCATGTAATATAGTTCGTACGCTAACGGTTCTCGCTGTTTCTCAAGTGCGTGTCCTATCATTGTTATACCTTATTCTCGCGCTACCCACCGCTTCCCGCCCTGTTTGTTCTTTCGTGTGGTTCAACCTGTCTCCGCTTTCAATTTCTTGTCGGTTTGCCAGTCTGACTCTTTCCCGCCCACTCGCTTGCTCGTCTGTTCTCGCTTCACTGTCTTCCCTATTTCTTACTAAGCCTTGATGGCTTGGACTTTTGTTTTTTACTCGCGTGTTTATGTAACTCTGTACATTGTTGGTGCGAGTGGTGGCCCGCCCACCCTCGCGCTTTGCTCGTATGCACTCTCTTTTTGGGCTGCCGTTTCGCGGCGCCCGGCTCCGCTACCCAGTGTCTTCCACACCTTAGTTTTTCTTGACGACCGCGTTGTCTGACCACAGACGCACCCGAGCACGGGTTGATCGCCAAATATAGACTGATCGCGAGTGAACTTCGCCCAGGGTTGTGGCCGTAACTGTTTGTTTGACTGGCAAGACGATTTTGGAAGTAGAATGACAGTACCTATGGGGCAAATTCAACGAGATGGAGTCAGAATCGTTCACAGTGCGCATTCCAATGAGACACGAACCAGGAACTTGTGGTTTTTCATCAGAAATGGCAACCATCTTACTAAAAACCTTGTTGTTGGCGACAATATCAAGGACAGTATCACTAGCGCGAACCCAGCTGCTTCCGTCCTGCCAATAGCCACCTAGATATACATGTTTAATATACTATATGCGTGAGTATAATGATGATACGCACCAGAATAGATGTGTTTCACACGATCCAAGTCCACAAATCGGTGAGCAATGTGAGCGAGGGCGCCTGACGGTTACTGAAGGTGGAGGCGGATCGAAAAACAGAATTGAAAGACTCAAAGCGCTCAGTTGAAAAGAGGATCGCAGGGCCAAAGCGCTTGATATAGGAGGGCAAATGAACCAAGAAGTGGAATTTGGGCTTAAGAATGATGATGCTTGGGCTACAGTAAGCTGTCAGAATTAGGAAGTCGTCGATCAATGCCTGAAGCTCTTCCTGCACGGAACAGAAATATTTAATAGAAATCTAGATATCAAGTTAAGAGAACGCACCAATTAACTTTTGATGTCGTCAATTCTGGTATACCATAACAAAGACGCAAGTCGGCCAAGTAATAACCAAGCATTGAAGAGAGCCGCAGGCAGAATGTCGTACGTTGCAAATGCCATAATCTGCACAATAGTCTTAAAATGCTTCCCGATTAAAGCGCCACGGTATTGGCACATATACTATTACAGGAACTCGTACGCTGATAAAATTGCGAGAAGGTAGAGATTGTTGCGACATTGTCGTTGTGAAATAATTTAAACTTTTTGGGGCTAAAAGCGCGAGATATGCGTACTTATGACCGAATAAGTTTGTGCATAGGAACATTACATTTATTTAATCTTTCGGAAAATTGTATCTACAAACCTATAACAAGATAAACACGACACAAGGCAACTCCCGAAGGCGCGCCTGAAGAGTGGCGGCGGTGGTGCGACGTCCCAAACAGCAACTCACGGAGATTAGACTATACGCGCCGATGCAAAGCAGCATGATAAACACTCCCTTTACCCGAGGTTAACACCCATTGCCGCTTATCCCTGCATGTTTCTGGTCTCCCAACTCAGGTTAACCTATAGCAATCTGTTTAGAGTACTATAGCAACGTAAATTAAAGGCTGCACGGCCAGATACAACTGATTAGCTAGCGCGCCAGGAGCAGAAGATAGCACTCACCCTATGCTACTTTTAGTTGCCTAGCTCTGGGCTTTTCCGGTTGCTGGCATGTCTAGGCAAATACATAAGCAGCTACGGGGCGGAAGAGATTTTATGGGAATTAGGATTTTGCGATGACGGGGATGTGCGGTGGTGGGAGCGGAGCTGAGGTGGAGGTGGAGAGGCACAGCAGAGCAATACCAACATCGACTCAACTTGGCTTTTTTTTCTAGCAGTTCCGTGCGCACGGCGCACAGTGGAACTCGGATTATTTGGTACTTTTAGGTACGCACTTAAGTGCGCATTTATTTCACATTTATTCGAATTTCCGATTGGACGCGCGCAGTTCCTGCCTTTGAGGTAATCGTATCGCAAAAATTACTGCCTTCTCGCACTTTTATCGACATACGAGTTCCTGTGTATGCCATAAGTGGTGGTAAATCGAGCCCAGATAAGTTAATAGATGCAAGGCGAGACTCCAACAAGCCCAACTGTTTCGCCTTATCAAGAACAAAAACAGATTGCCCCTAGAAATATTTTACAACTCCGAGTAAGATTGTATGGAGAGGTTCCGTTGGAGTGTCACGATGCATGTCGACCCCAAGAGCTGCATGTATAAAGATTTTAGCCATCAAGCGTAGTCAAAAAACTGTTAAAACCATACCTCCCATTTCAAGAAGTGGATTCACGCATCCTTTATCGCGTGCAGACTCCAGCTCCTTTCGAAGGATTTTCTGGATTTCAGCAGGACTTCGGCGGTTGCCATCTTGCAATGGCTCCCGGAGCTCTTTACCAAGCTCAAGCAAACGATCGATAACAGACTGCGCAAGCGAGTCTTTGATTCCTGTATCGCGTGCGTGCTCCCCGATCTTCTGCCCCATTCGGGGCAGCACTGCCATTTCTAAGCGTTTTTCGACAATTTTTAGTGTATCGTTTGCTGTACGCTTGTTTCCAGACTATAAAAAATCAGTGTCACATCTTATGCGCTTGATAGCCTCTCGCACCTTAAATAACGTTGGATATCCTAGTTCTGACTGCTTAAACTCATTTGTACCACCAACGTCACAGGTTCGACAAAATCGGGTAGAGTCAAGACCATGGCCGCTGCAGTGCTCCGATTGCATTGGATTGTCGCCGGCCCAGAAAAGAGGGAATGGCCGAATAAGTATTTCCTCACCGGTCTCGCAATCAAAAGCGACTGTTGGGTGATTGAAGCCATGCCTATGTTCATTAAATAGAGTAGTTGAGCAGGATTCGTGTGGAATAAAGTGATAGAATACTTACTCAATTGATTCACGGATGCCAGACATTAGCTCCGCTGGAGATGCGTGCGGAGATGTGGAGACAAATCGGACATTGTATTCAGCCTGCAAAGCTTCACGAGGAAGCGCAGCATTAGAGAGGTAGCAAGACCAGTGCTGATTCCACTGCTTCGAGACATTCCCTGAAGCATCGTCCATGAAGACAATCAGCGGGATTAAACGAATACGCCGGGATCCAGCTGTCTTGCGTAGAGGATGGGGCATTTGAGATGCAAAATGCTGTGATTCAGCTAATATGACGCCAGGAGAGAAGATATTTGAGTGAATGTGAACCTAAAGATGAATGGATTCAAAACGTACAATCACATTGAGGAACTGCACCACGATCTTTTAATTCCTGAAAGGCTCAAGGAAAGTGGTCACTTTTGCGGCGACTCGCTTTGATTGAATTACATGCAGTCCAGTCTAATTGTTTAAGCCGATTTAGATACTTTATGGGGGGACACTCTAGTATGAGACAATCCACTCACCTTGGTTTGCTCAACTACATAGCTAAATGCGTGAAGTTTGTGTTTAGGGCTATTAGTGAACCACCGCAATGGAATGGACCAATCCTTCTGGCGTCGAACCAACTCATTGACATAGAAAATAGAATTGTCAAGGCGGGCACATGGAGTGAGGACATGGTCAGGTACATCGTACATCATCTTGCGCCCATTCCACGCTTGCGACCTTTGCTTGCCATCCTTGTGCGGGAAGAAGTACATATGCTTCCTAACATGTGGGTTGGCCATGTCCTAATTGCAGTGAAGCAAACCAAAGTGTCATTAAGGGGGTATTTTCAAGTTAGATGAGACAGTTCTAACGCACCTGCTTCAGGCTGTTTGAAATGGTGTTAAGGTAATAGACCGTACCGCTTGCCGACACTTTGCGCTGCGTTGAGTCTCCAATCCGAGACTTGATCGCTTTCTGAGCTTTCTTGAGTGCCGAAACTGTTGGGATATCCTTACCCCCAGTCTGGCGAGCATACTCTAGCAGTATCTCCAAATGACGGCGCGAGAATTGGACTCGTTGTGAATTAGTGATAATATCAGCAAGATACATCTTTGATACAGGATAATTAGTTCAAGCAAGTCTATGCAATTAAAGACACTTACCGCTTTGGAAGCATAGGGAAACCATTCACGGAATCGTGTAGACGAACTGGAGTCTACCTCCTTGGCTAGCTTTTTATATATACAATGTCCACATGTGTTCTATTTCAATTATAAGATTAGTACAGAAGTTTATTATCGAGACTGCCACATGTTAACTAATACCTTCATCAAGATTGTCAGTCTCGGAATCAGTCTCCCAAGCGCTATCAGAATCAACATCGACATCATGAAGCTCACGAGGGGGAGTCTCTGAACGACCCTGGATCCCACAAGCGGTCTCAAATAGGTCTGAGATACCTTCGGGGTCGAATGGTGCGTCACCATGATCTGTATTATCATCGGCATCGGCAATGTCGGTGGGGGTGGCGGGAGTTTCAATGTGGGGTGTGGGACCTGGGACCAAGTGGTTGAACGGGCGGTACTCGGTGAATGAGAGTGGATAATCGAACAAGCCAGCGTCGGGTTCAGTAGACTGGGTGTGTATGCTACCGTCGTTGTCGTGACTGATTGGTGGCTGTCGTTTGATGGGATCACTTCCTCGTTGATTGCATAAGAACAATAAGCGCGCACCTTGGGTGTTAGAGTCGCTAACCGGCAAAACCGCTCCGCATTTGCCTTGTGTCGAGCAGTATCAACATGCCGAGGGATGTTACGCTTGTCCAAGCTCAAGGGATTATTGTAGACATCGCAGCATATAGTACAGGTTGCCGAAGTTCGGTTGGCGGTAATATGACCTGGCAGAGTGTGTTAGTCAAAAGCGATACCGCCAGAAGTTTAAGCCATACGATATTCAGAGCTTGATAATGACGATGCCATCACTTCACGTATAGGTTCATGCACAGCATATACCTGGGGGCTTGAGAGGTTGGACAGAGTTACACGTCAAGCGTACGCTCAAACAGGCCTTTATAGCTCAAGTCTAGCTCACCCCGTAGCAATCTCAGACAGAGCTAGTGCGCAATTGTGTCGCAAAAAAGAAAATGAGTCAAACTGGGCGTCGTAGTGCAAGACTAACACGCTAGAACATTTAGACAGCATATCCGGGCCTGTGTATGCCATGGTTTCACTCGGCTCCCCAGACAGCAATCCCAACTGGATTCCAGGTCGAAGGTCAATATGCAAATGGTTTTGGGCTCATTATCTAGCCAGTATTGAATGTAACGTACCAGCAACAACGGAATTTTCTACAGACGCTATGGTCTTAATCACATCTGTCATGGATCTGGTCGCCGCAGATGATTTTCACTTAGGCCACAACAGCTAATACAGGAACACAACCTAGCTTGACCGCCTGTTCCCCTTATATCATGATCCACACTTGGATGAGACAAATTCCCTGGATATGGGCACTACTTTGTCATTCTACCGAATTTCAGCTAAAGTAGCTATCAATCCCAAGCCCTCAGGAACCGGAGAACTAATTTGCCAAACCGAGGTTGCAGCCAATATGTCAAGTAGTTCGGCGAGATTTCAAATTGTGCACCTGGGTTCATGGAGTTACACACGCTTTACCCAAGAAGATTAGCCGGACCGGGCCAGCCTGGGTACCCCACGCTGGCTTAGGGTTAGGCAAGGTTACACCCGTGTACACGGCTGCCCCTCTTACAGCTGGATTTTATGTTGGGGAAGCACCTACATGACTCAATCATAAACAGCTACTGGTTTCAAGCTGAAGTGCGCGTATCCGGATACCGGCTGGAAGTGATTTCCGACTGGAAACCATCATATAAAACTCTCTGTAGCTTGTGTCTAGCCACAGTTTGATTTGGGCAAATGAGTAGACATGGAGGACCGGAGGACCTTGCATACCGGTTTCCGCATTGAGCCAAACAGTAAATCCCGGTAGGACTCTCAGCTGGTTCCCAGCTTGATTGTACAGATTGGATCTTAACACGAGGCTCTTTCTTGAAAAACAGTTCCCGACGGGGTTATCGCTAGCAAATGTGTGGGCTACGTAACAATAAGAAGCATTTATTCATGGATGTAGCACACTCGGATACACTTAAACTCAGAACTACAAAACAAAACAAAACAGAAGCAGTCCGAAGGGAAGAAAAATTCAGGAGTGTTGAAAAAATGTTAGTAATGTTCGTGCATTGGTTGTGTTATGGAGGTCTTAGCGTAGGCACACGACGCCATCAGGGGTGAGTTCGACGACTCTTTACTTGCCTTTTTTCTTCAAAAAAGAAAGGAAAGCGCGACGGGTGGTTACTGGTGGCAGGGTGCTAAAGGCGAGTCCGTCGACAGTGCGGTTATGTTGTTGAACGGGCTGGCTGCGCAGGAGGTTGACAGGACTGGAGGCGAAGGAAGGGGGGAGGGGGGAGGGGGAGTAGCTCGAGGGGAGAGGTCGTGGCTAGGTTGATGCTGAACATACTGGTGACGTGTCAGCTTTTGACCCGGCCCTGAGCTTAGCGCTAGTACCCACTTGACAACCTCCAGTGCTTGACTCAACAATCCTTCAAGTCCGGTGAGGTTAGTCTGCCCTAGAGTGAGGCTCGGCGCCTTCGGCGACATAAAGCATACAGGTAATGATACCAGGCATTACTGTACCATTACGATCAATGCGTCGCTTACATAAAGGCGCCAAGCGCTTATATCTATTTGGTCCTATTGATTGCACTGTCCCCCCGCGTCGCGCAGCCGGGGGACAGGGGACTGAAACACACCGGCGTCGGTCTGATAGACACTCGGTAACGTGGTTTGTAGGTGCTGTAATAAATGTCGCATGACCGTGGCATTGCGGCCTCGTGTCAATCGCGGTAGCAATGCTGATTTGTTAAAGATATTCCAATCCGGTAATGGCGTTCTCGCCAATTGAATTCTTGGACGTGTTCGGATTATCTTTTTGTGGGTAAAACCGTTTGAAACATCCGCGCTCAATAGCCTCCACCTTTAACGACTTTGTGCGGGGTGCATAGCGCATGGTATAAGGCATCTACTATTGGATACCTCTCCTTCAGTGCAACTTTGCATTCCTTGAGAATCCTTTCGATGTCCACTAGAATGATTACCTTGATGGGTTTGAAAGTAAGGGGGGAGAGTATAGCAAACCTACATACTTGTCTAAGCGTTCTTCCAAGACCTCTCGAGCTTGTAGAATGTAGATAGTATCTGAGTAGCCATTGTAGCTTTATATACCCGTGATCCACAATATCTATAACCACGGAGCTACATGTAAATTTGGGGCGCAAAAAATCATTGCATATAGGTAACATTGTCCCCCTGCGTCGGCCGGGAGGGGGACAGGGGACACATCAAAGTTTCGCGTCGCGTCGATTTCTGAGGGGACAGGGACCGCCGCTTTGATCGTAATGGTACAGTATACTAGGTGGAATCAAGCCCGCATTCAAACCTAAGGAACATGCGGTGCGGCACGGATTGACACCGACCACTCAATAAGAGAATATCATGATACCAATCATATCTGTTATTCTGGATTTTTACTGCCAAGAAAACCGGTGAGACAGAGGCAGAAACACAGGTTGCACCGCCCGGCTTGAGTTTACGCCGGTGAGAGTCTATAATCAGCCCGAACACGATTGGAAATACAAACAGCTGGGAACAGCCTGGGGCTTCGCCAGCTAACCAGACCCGGACTGAGGGAGATTCCGGCTTTGCGCCTCCACTCGGAAAAATGTCAGCCATTGGGGCAGCCGTGTACATGGTGGTGGTCGCCACGTGATTGGCGTCACGTGCATCATCAGATGGAAGTGCTAGAGTCTTTCAGTCTTGTGCTGCTACCTGCCACCGACCGTCACCCATTTCTACCCAACTCACAATGCCTGCCATCCGCACTGCTAAGGGTGCTACTCAAACACTCTATTCAAAGGGCCCAAAGAGAACACAATTTACGGGCAAAGTCAATATGGAGGAGCTCGTTGATGAGCACACGTGGCCAAGCGATGGCGAAGACGAGGATGAAGACTACTACAAGGACGACGACAACAGCGACGACGACAACAGCGACAACGACAACAGCGATGACGGCGACAGTAATGGCAACGACAAAGATCCTGAGGGTCCGCCGACGCCGCGGATTGTTCTCAGGAAATGCATAAACCTATATGATAATCTAAAGAATGGTAAGCCGCCCTTGCTCACCGACGTTAGAGGTTATGAAGCCGCTCTCTTGATTCCCACACATGCATACACATGTACATATATAGGAAACATTGTCTGTGAGTACCCCTACCTGTAAACCTGTCGGGTGCTGATGCAGAGTGCTAGTGGACCCGGACTACCAGCGGGGAGAAGTATGGTCTGTCGCCAAGCAGAGAGGGTTTATTGATAGCATATTAAAGGGCTGGGGTGAGTTGTCACGTCAGATACACTTGGATTTATCTCACTTTGATGTTCAGCAACACCTCCAATCCTACTGTCCTTACAGGAGGATGGCGCTAAGGTACCACACTTTGTACACAACTTTCCCTCTATCGCCCTGACCGACGGTTTAGGTATGCATGGACGGAATGCAGCGGTTGATCAGCATCAAAAAATTTGTGGATGGGTGAGTGAACGTAAATAAACTGACAGTACTGATTCCAGTTAAATAAAACATGCTACTCAACAGAGAGATATCAAGTACGATTGCGTTTAAGGCTCTTGTCCAATAGCCACTAACAGCCTAAGAGTACAGTTAAGCACACTCACGAACGGACCTTTTATTCCCTTCAACACCTCAAAAAACATACCCAAAAGCGTTCCGGTCTGGCGGATTCCGACAAAAAACGGTTTGACGAGAGGCACATTGTGGTTTGTAAGTGTAATTTAAATGCTTAAAGCGTAACTGATGGTATTCTCCTTCAGATGAGTTCAAGGGTATGACAGAAGCTATGGTTCGTAGGCTTGTATTGCTTGCTTACCGTATTATACCGACGAAAGATCTGATAGGAGCGAGAGACCTTCAATCGTCTGCAACTAGGTGTAGTACTTACTTCCGCAGGTTTGTGTCCATAATGGGCAATTTGACTTGTGATTTATAAACATGCATCAGAGCGGATTCGAGCCATTGGTACGGGGGCGGTTAGCAAAGTGCAGAAACTAACCGACACATATCTGTCAGGTATGTGGATCTATCAGTGTTCCATCTCGCTACTTCAGGCTCAAAATTGACCCCAGGTGGTGGAAGTATTGCAAAGAAGTTGGCGGTGAAGACGCGCAGAGCTCAAAACTTCATGCTCGTCGCACGTAGGTTTTTATTATTCTCTTCTCTGGAATCTTTTTCATCAGTGCTGTCAGAGGTTGTCTATATGGTAAAGTCAACACCAGATTACGATCAAGCCACTACAAACAAGGTGGAGAAGTTTCTGCGTTCAGGCGCATTGAACACAAGAGTGGGACAAATGACAGAGTCGGGCTTCCGGAGGCTGTCCAGATTATTGGTAAAGGATCATGTTTTTCTGGTGTTGTGCATATTATGATGTTGGTGCTGCATGCAGTGCTCTCCAGACAACGTAGATGAAATTACATCAATCCACAAAGGCCCAGTTGCACCAGTAAGTCAAGGCGTTTGCCTGAAGTTATCCTCCGGTATTTCTAATTTGTGTTTTGACTAGGTGGAATTCGTGCACATGTGTAAGCAACAACAGCTAAGCTATGCAAATCACTAACTTATTTACTTAGGCCTTGTTTGCGCTCTGCGACCTGAGTGGCGGGATGGACAGCTACTCAACTTGATCATAGCGATGCTCACATTCATTCGCAAAAATCATCAAGATGTACGGTCCAATTCGGTCAGTCACAACTTACCACTTTGGAGAACAGTGGTTGAAACAGCTAGCCTCATCAACAGAATCTTGCTGGCTCGTTTCGAAAGTTTTTGGAGTCAAAAGAATTCTTGAAAAGTAGGACTATGATACCGAGCGGTCGTTTGGACAGGGGAGAGACCACAAAAAGGTCTCTGAAAACCAAGGCCAAGATGAAGCAGAGCCCCACTACTTGCACTGTCTCAAAGGAGGACAAGTACGAGGGAGCTGAGGATAGCATTTTGGGGGCTTCTCCCGCTGAATATGCTGAGATGGAGGGTGTGTTTGTTCAATCGGACAAAGAGAGCGTGGTCGATGGAAGTGTGTACGGCGAGATGCCATTTTGACATTGTACTTTCCCTCCTGAGTAGTCCAACAAATACGTATACACGTTTCTGTAGCATCTCTCAATTGATTTCAGATCACCACTTATCGACTATGATTGTATATATTATCGCCTTCTGCAAGGTCACTCCTCTGAAGTATCACCTTGCTCCAAGGTCAATACCCCCCCTCATAATTCGTACCCATGTTTCATGCCCGTATGCTCCTGCTTGGTTCCCCGTCCATTGTTCACCGCCACCCCGGGGCCTTCCCACCAGTAACACGTGACGTTCCGGCCTCGTTTGACGGCCCCAAGCGCATTCGTGGGTTATACACCTAACTGTGTCGATCGAAGGCTAAGAGAGAGATTTATAATCGGCCCCTGCTCCAGCGTGGGACATGGGGTGACGACGTAGTTGTATAAAGAAAAGGACGAGGTGCAATGACTGAATCAGACATGAAGTGGCGAAGCGGTCGTGCCACAGGGCGGCCTAAATTAAGTATACATCGACTAGCAGTACAGGGATTGAGCGACGGCAGGCGAGAGGACCACAAAGGATATACATATAAAGTTAACAGAATGGTCTGGGATATAGACAACGAGTGAAGCAAAACGGAGGATGAATTGCGAACGACAGGACAAACAGACAAACAGACAAACAGACCAGACCGATATCCAAGACGAGAAGGTCCGATGCGATGGATGGGAGAGTTGATGAAATAAGTTGCAATCCCACAAAATAGCAGCTTTCGAAGAAGTAGATAAATAAAACATGACCGCAGTCCTGGATCACAAAAGAAACAGTGGAGAGAAGAAGGTGGCGTGGGGGAATACCTAGCACCGTAGCCAGGTGGTGAACGCGAACGACGAGTCCCAAACTCTCTGCGTGCCGATATCTTATGTGAGAATCGCGCGCGGCACTAGGAAATAAATACACAACCTTAATCACCTACAAATCGAACGCCTAGTCGCTAAGTGCACATATGCATGAGAGGTGCCTACACTTAGGATACTAAAAAAACGGAATTAAAGCGATCTGTGCGTGGAGACGATCAACGTTAGCGGCTTCTCCGGTGATGGGCATGGGTGTAACTTACGAATTGGGGAGCAGCAGAGCACCATGAGCCAATTCCGAAGGCGCAGTGAGTCAGGTGTGACGAAGGGGCCGCGAGGTAGTGCTTGAGCGACGCATAGAGCGAGGGAAAGTGCCTGACGCTAGACGTGGCTGGGCTCGCACACGCAAACCCCATAATATCAAGATAAGATTAGTAGATACCTTGGATGTATTTATAAGCTCAAGCTCGAAGGTCAACCGCGAGAAACAGGGCACGTTGTATTATTCGAGCCAAGTATGACTTTGGTTTCCTGCTCAGCTTTGTTCATAGGGCACGCTAAGCAAGTTTTATTTATCCTATAAATAACAGACTGATATTTAGATTCAGTTGTTCAAGATCCCGAGCGGGATGACTAAAAATCTAGAAAGCTAACGGCGCATACATGTGCCAAAAGTCCACTGAAGCGAGGCTGCGTGTTTTGAGTGATGTTATAGATATGGGTCACTGATTTGTACATTAGCTTATACGAACCACGAAATGAATATAATGAGGCTTTGTAGCGTGGTATGATTTAAACGATCTAAATAGCAAAAGGGAGCATCAGTGGGCCCACCTAATCTACGACCACATGAGCAAGGTTTCTGCCCGCGGCACGAGGGCATTTCTAGTTTCCAATTGTGAGAGGCAAAATCGGGCGACCCACTAAGTCAGGTTACCTGTTACTGGAAATGTACAAAAAACGTAACTTACTTGTCCATACTTGGCAATGGATATCTGGCCCGTGGTTGGGCGGTACGCCCATCCTGCCCTCCGCCCCGCCCTTTGTGGCATATTCCCGCTTAGAAAGAGCAGCCGGTATCTACAGCAAACATGAATCGCACTAGACCTTTCGGCGAGCTGGTAGTTGTGCAAATACTGTTATGCTGTAGTAATATACTTTATTTACGTGAGAACTGTGAATCTACAATGAATGCAACCAAATACGATCCTCTAACACAATCATAATAGTGACCCCTAGTGCTTCACTTGACTACCACTTACTGACAAAGCAGACCAGGTTGAAATACTTGCTTAGCGGACATGACTGCAAGACACTTTCAGCGTCACTCAACTTGGAAAACTCACGCGTGGTTATTGTGCCTACTCAATCATCCGTTCCGGTGTCCCAGAATGATTCGAATGATCAATCGCTCAAAGCCAAGGCAGCTTGTATGCGACCTGATTTATTCTACTAACAGGTGTCTGCACTACCGGTTTTGCCATTATTTACCATTAAAGCATAGTTGTAGCTTGTGGATATAATTGATCTTGTCTCCAACCACTGGGGCCTGAGTAGTTTAAACTCTCTCGCTAGACCTAAGACCAAGGTCGCTTACCGGGACTTTCGCAGAAGCGGGGCCTGTGGTCCGTGGGGGCCGCCTCTAGTAGTAAACATAACTGTGCATCTGTTTCACTCTCCAGCACTCAATTTGCTGCAAGAAAGAGTAACATAAGGTATTAGATTCCGTACAACTACACAGCGAATCAACGCAGATTAATCCTGGGGCCGAGACGTGGACAAGGACCAATGTGAGTGACGTTGAGCTCACCTCGCCCATGTTAGAGACAAGGCCGAGTTGAAATAAGCCTCGACCATGACTCGACCAGCGCCGATCTGTAGATCATATGTCAGCTGATGAATTTCTTGCTTAGGGTGGGACGGGTCGGCTTACTGGCGCCACATTTTCACACTCTCTGCCACAACCTTGTAGAAATATCTATTTGTACCTCCTGCTGTGGATACAAATTGTTCTGCCCTGTATTGGGAGCACGAGAGCGATTACGAGCGGATTGTGCGCACCGCTTGAAATGTAAGTTCCTATATATCAGAGTATACTGTTCTCACTTTGCGGTTTCTCATCTCATCAGAACAGGAAAGCTCCAGTATTTCCTCAACCTTGTTGGTGCTCTAGATGTAAGGGCCTACTTAAGTACCCCCAGCAACGTGGGCTCTTCACCTTCGTCGGTACGGCCGCTATATCCAGCCTTCCACGCTCCTGGATTCTTTCCCCAGTCATCCTTGGTTGCCCAACCCTCTGGGTCCCCTTTCTCCTCGAGTTCAATCACCCAGTTTCCCTGAATTCTTCGATTCAGGTCCGTCTGCCACTGCCGCATCAAGCCAGCACTATGATCCGGATGACTATGATGCTTCCCTGCTCCGACCGCTGGACGAGAGATCTCTAACCGCAACCTCAAGCTCTGATCTAGCAGAGCTAAATTGGCATTCAGACGATATCCTTATGGCTCCATTAGATGAGATAACCTTTGTACCCCCTGATTCTACTCTGCAATATCCTATCGACCCCCCTGAACATTTAATAGAGCTCTACTTGCCATTAAGTGCACAGTTCCCACCTCCGAATGAGCGGTATCTGTCGCTTTGTGCAACTACTGACGAAGCACATGATCCGCCACATCTCGGACCAAGCCTCGACCACCAGCATCCTTCTGATGGCCTAACTGATCTTGGCACTCATGGAGCTTGCCTGGGCAGCAATTCCGATCCCTGGATCTCATGCTCCTTAACCTTGATCAAGAAGTAGAGCCTGCGGATCACGGAGTATTATTTGACGAAGATTATGGGCTACCAGATCCAGAGGCTACACAGTGAAAAGATTGGCATGTAAAATATACATGGGTTAGCCATGTACGGACTCGTGGGGGAACATGTGAACTACTCCTGAAGTTACATGCATGAGGCATGTAATAAAATGCCAACGGTTACATGACTTGGGGATGTGATTTACATACCTTGGCCAGCAGAAACTCTCACATGTATCGGCAATGGTTTACACCTATTTGGTATGTAAACCACCTTTTACGTTTACATCTTGCACGCATGTAAAGTTACATGTTCAACCAATGTATTCAGTCGTTGGTACACAGGGAATGATTGAGTACACATTACACCTATAACAATCCAGTCCGAACGAAGAATACATAACTAAGCGGTGTATGGTCGTACCCAGTGTGATACGAGGTTGAGGATCGTCCATTGTCGATTGTCAAGTGATAAAGTTGAGGCGAGAGATGCTGAGAGAACGAAAGAGTCGCAGGCGAATAGGCCAAAGGAATAATGGTGAAGCCGAAGCGATATCGATGGAGTCGGAGAGAGAACAAGCGCAGGTATGGGATTAAATCGAAGACGATCTAGATAGGATTTCGGCTCCGGAGCTCGCGGCCGGGATTAGGAGGGATGAAGATCCTCTTTTTAGTCGCGCTAACGATGCGAGAACCGGTCTACAAAAAGTGTAAGTAAAACGAGCATGAATTCCGCTAGACTTACCTCGTTTGCCGTAGAGTTGGTGGCCTTTGAGGAGTTTGTCGAAGTGGATGTGACTGGCGTATGGGAGGTTTCCGCAACTGGCGGAGAGGTTGAGCCACTGGCGATGGGCTCATTTACTTGGGGAGCTGCGGCATCTACAGAGTGTGGAGGCGAAGGAGCGGAGGAATTTTTTGGCTCAGGTGATGGAAGCGGGCGCGTTGCGACGTTGGGTGAGTCAGAGGCTGGATGCGGTGTGCTCACCATTTTTAGTCGGGGTTTAGTCTTTTTCGCTGGGGGTTCCTCAGACTGCTCGCGAGGCTGTGGATTTTATTGTTACTTGGACAGACAATCATAGTTAAATACATACCGTCTCTTCTTCCGACAGTGGTTCAGGCTCTTTGCATTTCTTCTGCACCGCCGTGGGCTTGGTCTTTGTGATTGAAGATGCTGAAGGCTGAGGAGTAGAGAAATTATTGGTGTAAGCAAATAGCCTGGTCGACGTACCGCTGATTTAGCAGCCGTGGCTCGAGGCACATCCTGACCTGAGGCAGTGTTTACCTTCACCTTGTGCCGACGTAAAGTCTGAACATAAATGCGTAAGTAGAGCTCAATTTATAACCACCACGCACCTCTTCATCGTCGTCCGTGTCTTCGCCGTCATTCTGGATGCGCTTCTCTTCACGTTCCTTGCGTAGGGGTTTCTTCCCTTTGATCAACGACTGGGCAGTCGCTTTTGAAGGGCGGGGATTTCAGCTGGCTCCGAGCTTTTTCTGCCGTGGCAATCTTGTCGACCTGTCGGGTATCTTAATCTATGGGCTGAGGTGGAAGAGCGGATGTGCGAGACGCCAAAGCTGTCTGGGAATTTAGGAAAGTTGGTTAATTGTGTTGTCGTCGCCGTCGTTGACCTAATCGCCACCGCCATGGTCCTCGTCGCCGTCCTCTGGAGGTCCATTGGTGGGCGGGGTATTCGAGTTTCACCTAGTCATTAGATACGAACCGCGGAGTGTGCGGCTGCGACGACGACTCGGGGTACGAGCGTGTGGAGAACGGCTATAGCGGGGCAAGTGCTAATTATAAGCGGAAGGGGAGAGGCGAGACCTAGACCTAGACCTAGACCTAGGCCGAGGGCGGCGAGAGCAAGGGCGAGATGAAGAGGGAATGTGGCGGCGGCGAGATAAGGAAAAAGACCGAGATCTAGACCGAGGGTGGCAAGACTGAGACGAAGAACGCGCGCAAACACAAGGGCGCCGAGACCGGGGCCGGGACGAAGAGTGAGGGCGGCCCAGTGCGAGACCTGGACAAAGAGCAAGACCGAGGACAGTGAGACGAAGCCCGAGACCCAGATAGAGGGTGGTAGCACCGAGACGAAGAGCAAGGGCGAGGGCGTGGGCGAGATAAAGAGCGAGACTAGCTCCAGCGCTGGTTTCTGTTCTGCGGCAATTTGTTGCTGGCAGCAGAGTGATCATTCTGGTAAGAGGGAGACGAGGAGGGAGAAGGGCAAGATCGCGAGGAACGGCGGGTTCGGTGTTGAATTCTGGAAGCAAGAGTTATGTTTAGTGATCAAATAGCGAATGTATGCCAAGGAACTTACCGCGAAGGTGATGCTTGGGTAGAACTAGGAGGTGAAGGAGCTCGTGGGCGGCCGTGCGTGGGTATAAAAATAGGTTTATCACGTCTGGGAGGGGTCTAAAGCGTTAATATGTGATATTCAAGCTAACGCGTGAGACTTACAATTGACTACCACACAACATAGAGGGGGACTTATGGCGAGGGCTGGGAGAAGAAGTACGTGTTTGACACTCCAGGCCACGTCCATGCACTGTTTTTCCGTTGACACTGCAGGTAGGTCTAAAAAATAAAGACAATTGTAGTCAGTAAATGTTCAGGCCAAACAAAAGCGCGTCCCACTTACCCTCTGCAGTCGATTTTTCCTTCGCCTTTTTTGCCTCCATCATTATCGCAAGTGTTTCCATGATATTGGGATGTGGTTGATTCAATTGAGCTGCTGAGCAGCTCATCTGGGTCGATTCTGTAATTTCCGGTTAGGTTCCATTTCGAAAACCAAACGATACCAGCTTACTTTTTACATGTGACATGGTTGGTCTACTAGTAAGGCAACTTAGTGGGTTAGCAAAGGTTTTAACACATGTCAAGCACAAAATGGTGATATACCTGAGCTGTGCACCGGAGATCACCCTAATAAATCTTCAGGAAGATCCTGGGGGTTTGGCGGGGACCCGATGGGGATTCAATGGGATATGATGGGATATGATGGGATACAATGGGATACGATGAGGATGAAATTTAGGGGATATCTAGAGCCAGACGCGGGAGACCCTCAAATCCCCGCGAAATCCCATCTAAATCCTCAGATCTCATTAGACAAACTCTAATGCTCGCACGCGTAGAATATATGCATATGATTATGTACTCCATGTTTTAATATGGCACTGATTACATCGTGTCCTAATAAGCCCAGCGCTGGCCTCTTTCGTCGAAGTGTTCATCTCGACGCTTCGGCGAGTGACATTCGAAGGATTGGCGGGCGCGCCTGAAAATATTGTCAATAGAATATTCAAGTAGCACCGCGCGGAGGGAATTTGCGCCCAAAGTCGCGATGCCGCCTGAGATCCCCCCGCTACGCAAGAAAAAGCGTTTTCTCCCAGACGAATCCCTGAGGAACGCACCAACCAAGGCGTCTCAAGCGCCTACGATAAAAGCAGTTCGTGAGCGAGTGGATACACCGACGAGCGATGTGCCGGGTAGATCGAATATAGGTCAGTTAAGCTCGCTGTGCGTGACTGGTTACTCACCACTTCGTCCCTACAGTTCGAGAGCCGTCAATCTTAGTGGACGACTTAGGAGATGGAACAGTGGAGGAGGAAGAGGCGGCTGAAGAGCAGCAATCGATTGAGGAGGACGAGGAAGATGGAGGGGATAGAGAGGGCGGAGAGAGCGTAGGCGAAGAGAGCAAGCGTAAAGTGTTGAATAAAAATGGTTAGTACACATGTTAACATGTTCTCGAATGCACTTACTGAAGTGAATCTCAAGAGGCTGTGTCGCGCGAGGATTTCGATATACCGCATGGCCTTGTTGAGGATCTCGTACGCACCCGGGTAGCTTCCAAGGGTGGACTCGCAATCCCCACTCCCCCTTCATCGCTCTTACATAAGCGACGCGAATGTCGTAATGGTACAGTATCCTACAATACAGGATAGCTTAATATGCGAGATATTCTGCATACAGGGGTTTTCCGCTATGGCGGACGCGATCGCACTCGCCGATTGTCTTGGTTCAGCGCCGATCGGACCGTACATTAAGAGGGGATACCCCTATCTGCCCCCCTGTCCTACACTCGTTTCTACTGCTCTGATTGCCGTAAATACACTGCATCGAGCTCTGCTATGTATATAGACCATATACGAAGCGTGGCGACGCCTAATTCCGCCCCAAAATAGCTGATTTAGGGTCAGCGCTTTCAGGGGGCGCTCAGGGGCAAACATTCCCCGCTGCCTCCACAACCGCTGCGCCGATCGGGAAACCGAGCGCATATTCCTGATCGCACGGACTTTCCGCATTTAATTCACCAGGGGAGCAACAGCGCCTACGGCGCTGCTGTCCTCTACCCTGAGCGCTTTGTGCACAAACATGACACAACTTTCATGATAACAGGGCTCTAATGATAGCACAGCTCTGATAATCACAAAGTGATATGATAAGTCACTCATGTTATCATTTTAGCTGCTAAGTATAATACGTATGACGGGATATTCAGCTGGGTGTATGCCCAGCAAACCAGCACGCTGAGCAGACCCCTTGCAGGACAAGCCCTGCCTGATAAGATAAGGTCACGGAATGACCTCCAGCTGGTCGGCAGCAGCCGTGATAATATGCGATTTAATAGACCCCCCAGCCGTGATATGATAATACCCAGGGCTGAAGTAGGTGGTCCGGCAAGGCTCATAACCTAGTCGATCGAGTCGACACGGTTCTGCACCTCCTAGCTGTTCATAACCATAATAAAGCCATCGAACGTGAATGAACTCCATGCGACGAGGGCTCGAGCCTCGATACACAACATTTGCATGGTAAATGTCAAGGATTTTTGCATACAGAAACGGATGACTGGGACCTGAATCTTGCATATACTCGGTCGGAAGCCTAATGAAACGCTTTGACGTCTTGGGATTGAGAACCTCTTGCTGCCGCAGAACGTCGTATGTCGTATAGTTGATGCGAATGGCGTTATGCGAATACATGCGGTCCCTATCGATGTATAATTTGTCGAGCTCCTGATCATGATAATCGGTATGATCACGGCTTCCAAGCAGTCTCAAGAGAAGATGTCGTTTAAGTTGGGGGATAAAAAAACTGCCCCACAAGAACGTAGGACAAATTAGCGTTCATGGAATTCTTTAAGCTTAATCACTCACTCGTATAGCGTCATCGTTCTCATGCTGTTGTTGAACCCATCGAGTGACGCTAGGGATTAAGTCTTCGCTACGCTCGCGTTGCCCGATAGTATAACCCGACCCGCTCAACAATGAATCAATTGCCTCAGAATCAAGTGGCGGGTTATCGGTATTAGGGGCGCTCATCGCTCGGTCTAGCAATTCGTTCATCATTTCTGACAAGACCCGCTTAACGTCGCCAATAGCGGTCCTCTGTGTCGTTGCGTTGCGTTTATTTGTGAGCATATACTGTAGTTTGATGGCACAGTTGTGTAATTCGTTCTACTTGTGTTGAAAAGTGGTAAGCAATCAAAAATAATTTGCAGAAAACAAGGGCGGAAGCACACAATTTGAGTAGAATAGGAGTCGCTGCTTCCATATCGCTCGATGTAGCGGACGTAATCGCCCATATAATGAAACTTGTACGTCTCGAGACTAAGCGCACATCTCCGTCGACCTTCCCCTGCAACGTTTTGCAGGGAACTTGACTTTGCGCGTTTTGAGCGAGAGCGAACCGCCTCGTA
>MU132193.1:88448-113544 GCA_015039395.1 Ceratobasidium sp. AG-I
ATCACATACCTGAAGTATGTCCTCAAAGTCACGAGCCGCAAGCCGTCCCATGCTGGCAACGTCTTTTGAGAACTTGCGAATCGTTGAGCCAAACGTCGGCACACTTCGAAATCTATTTATTGTGTTAGTAAATGACTAGCTGCGAGGTGAAATCTCGCATCACATACCGTTGGTTGAAATTTGATACTGCCAACCCTGAGGTATCGCCCGAGTGAAGAATTCTAACAAGGTGTCGAAACAATGATTTCCAAACACCTAGATCGATTTCGTGGAGCTGATCAACGACCAACGCAGCAAAAATGTCAAATTTTGTGTCTCCCAGGCGACATGAGAAAGCGTTCTGCCAGGCAAATTGCATCAGTCACTTTCAATGTTGTTTTCTCGGACTAAACTTACTAAAGTAGGGACATACGATTCCCCTTTCAGTATTTCCTCAACCCCCTCGGTCTGAACTGAGAGTCCAAAGGCACGGGACAATGTGATATACGCTAATACTGCACAGATAGGATCACAGATTTCGATGTGGGTTTGAGCACAGGTATAAGCGCAAGCCCGGACACAGATTTCAAGACCAGCGCGAGCATAGATATGAGCCAGCTAACGGTATAAATTTGAGAGTATATTTGAGGTAACAAAACTATTGACTTCAGTTGTATTACGGATGACCTAAAAGACCCCAAAGCCAAACATGTAGGCTGGAGGCCGAAGGCCTACGGGTTACCACTAGTTATAAGTAAATACATACATCAAACATCATAAGTGAATATATACATCGAACATTATAAGTACTGTATACCAGTAACATGAAAAAAGATACTACAAGAATAGTGTATCTTGACGTAGCGCTACAGACCAGCCTAAATGAATATGTCGATATCACTAGGCCGCAACTCGATCCTGCCGTCGGCGCATGTGCTGCCGTGGAGGATGGCGCCAAGACCGATGCTCGAGCTTTTCAGACGTCAGCGTTGAATTGCCTCGAACACCTCAAATCAGACTTACAGGTCGGGATGTGATCTCAAGACCCCGATGCCAATCATTGTAGGCGATTTGAGCGTCGTTACTCGGGGTCGGCGAGTACGGTGGGTCGGGATATCTAGCAAGATACTCGTGCGCCGCCTCCAAAAATCTCGCCTGGTAGACGGCGAGAAAATGGTCTTCGACTAAAGCCGCTGTCTCTTCGTCGACTTCGTGAGTTCGAATATACCACCGTGTTAGACTACGATAGGCCCGCCGGCACTCCAGCCCTGTTTGTTCTAGACTGCGGAGAGCCGATTGACGACGCAAGGCGAGGTCATCAATGGCCGGCGTGGGGATAGCAGGCGTATTAGAAGCAGACATGAAGTGGATGCGTGTGTGGTTAAGGCGAAGGTCTGCGGATGGTGGATGGTGAGCGACGAAGTCCCCTCAAACTGATCTAGAGCGGCCTTTATGTGGTGCAGACCCTAAGGTCACGTGCACTAGAGTATAGGTCAATAATAGCAAAAGCGGCCAGGATCAGCCACTCGAGGAGCGCCGTCCTGCGGCACAGACCTTGCCAACGAGACTGTTCGATTCTTCAACAGACAATATGAGCTCTATGTCAATAATAGATTATATGGTAATGAAACTCACGCGGGTTCGGGCGCCATGCTCCTCCTCGGCTGCTGTCGGGCCGGCCGTCGGGTTCGACGGGCTGCGCGAGCACGCTTAGCATAAGTATACATAATATGCACCTCATTCCCATTTATAAATTCACCTCCATGCTCCCATATCTTGTTGCTGAGCGAACAGCAGTTGCCTTATTAGTAGCTACTCAATTGTTGTTCCCCTGCTTGATTCAATGCGAATCAATTGTGCTAATATCACATGTTCTCAAACTCTCTCCGAAGCCTATGTACGCCCCACTGATGTATATATAAACTTTGATGTGGTTTATCTTCTCCTACTAGCTGCGTCGCATCGGAATTTTCGCGTGCCTCAGCGAACGAGCTATTGATGGTGAGCTCAGAGCCGGAGAATAGCATAAGCGAGGGTTACAGGTACTGGTTCATGCTTGGTTCCCAAGTAGATCCGTCAAATACTAGTAGTTAATCGAGCAGAAGTATCCCAATATTGAAGTGGGAAATAGGGTGGGAAAACAAATATGCTGAGGCAGATGGTTACGGAACGGACAGGGGGACTGGGGGGAGACAGCACCTAGGAAAATGTAATTTGCTAGATTGCACTATCTAGCAGTATATACCCTATCTAGGAACCCTAAGAAAAGTAGACAGGTCCTGTATTTATAGGGCTATCTAACCCTGTCTAGCCCTATCTAGCAGCTGACTAGGACCTATATACATGTATCTAGCATGTATCTGGCAGCTATATAGTCGGATTACACAACCCACACCCGCAGCCTCTTAGGCTTGAAACCCATTAAATTGATTAACCGCCGATACCACCGCCAAGATCCATGACTACCGTGCAATCCGCCAGTGAGTGCCGTACCCCGGCGCTATGTCAGCCACCGACCCTGCCGATCTCTTAGTCAACGGCACACATGAGTAGTCCCTGAGTGCCGCGGCGTTGTCCCTGAGCCCATGCATGTCGCCGTAACACCCGCCGTGAACGGCCAAGGTGTTCTCCGCAACCCGCTACTCTTTTCAGTGCGGGTAAAATATACAAATTCACGTATTGGGCAGACTTATGTTTTGAACCATTGCGTACACGATCGCGCACACCGATCTTCACGAATCTGCGCCGATCTATCTATACACAGAGGGGGCTTACCCCTATTTCCCCCCTTGATGTACCTCCATCTACTGATCCGATTGATGCATATACCTCAGATAAGTCTCTTATAGCATATTCAACGCTGTGCGCGGAAATCTCGGGCTTACCAGAATAAGGCTTGAGATAACTTATTCGCAAAAGGCACACCTCAAGAGGAGTAAACCTATCGCTTCAAAACGAGCTCCCCAGATTGTGTGCCCAAATGAAAAGACTAGATTGAGTCTATCGTTGTTTCCTACCGCGGCTTACTGTTACCTCCAGCCTTCTAGTTGTAGTAGTGATCTATGTGCAGCTGTCTGATGAACGGTTTGACAGACTTGTGGACACTTGCTAGCCGAGGAGGAATAATGTGAGTGTCAAGAAGAAATGCAAAAATAGAGGTAGACTATACTATAAATTAGCCTGTCTAATTGCGTAGTGAGGCTAGGAAGCCTAGAGCAAAGCAATTGTCCATTAAATAACCAAGTCAACAAACAATACCTAACTTTGCAAGTACTCACCCCAATTAGGTGATCCTGATGCTTCGTAGAACGGAATCACAAGCGTTTAGCCTTGTTCAAAAGAAAGAATAAGAGGAGACGCCAGTCTCGTTTATTTGAAAATTTATCACGAAGTTGTTTCTTGTAAAAGCTTCCTCGGTTGTCCGAAAGATACTTGAAGGAGCGTGTTCATCACACTTGCTTTTGAGAAGAAAGCATTCGGACAGCCTAGTTTGGTGGTGGTGGTAGCTTGGAGCAAGCGCATAATGATCGCGGCGTCGCATCCGGATGGGATTTAGCACGCCAAAGTCTGCCCTAAACAAGACCTTTCATCTTCGAATTTGATCGTCGATCTTGAGGATGAGGCGACGCGGAGGGTTATATGCTGGTTACACGGTGGCTTGTGTAACCTCCGGGTAACCTCACCAAGGTTACAACCCCACCGTTTTGCTGTGTTAATTGGCGTGCTATCTGACTAGATGTGTCTAACCTGAGTTCTAGGCGTAGACTTTTGTAGATTTCTCCCACGAGCTGCAGAACATTTAGCTCCTTCTCTCATTTATGCCTGTGCAATCTCCTTTGGTGAGGCAAACTAGGTACGCTCTTGGGCTCGATCTTTCATTTGGGTGTGTGCTCAACTTGCATGCTTAAAAGCTCGGTCGAGCAGCATCGGAGTTTTTTGATCTTTTGGTTATTGGAATATTAGGATGCACTAGTGGTAACCCGTAATCCTCCGGTCTCCATCCTACACGTGTACTTTCAAGCTCTGTATATCATGTTTTTAAGTCATGTACCTATCAAATGTCTTACAACCTTACACTTGCAGCTTTACTTATATTAACATATGTTTATAACTAGCTTGTGCCCATGCGCGTACCCGAGTTCATCAACGCATTCATACTTATCTATACCCGTATGCACACATATGGTCACCATAGCGATTATTTTCTATATGTATTCATTGCTATTCCCCTTGTCATCACTGCATATACTGATTTGGTGTCAGGGATCATCAGTTCTACCCGTGCCCATGTTTGGGCTCATGATTACCTGTTTCCGCCTCTGTATTCATCTTGTACGCCTGCTCAGACCGCTACGTATTGCGGTGGCTGTTTTAATTTTTCCGTCCTCAATATTTAGTCTATATATGCGCACGGTTTCTGTCAGTCGAATGTTCCACACCACGACTGTGATCTCTACATAACCCCTCGCCTTTTTCTTACCGTTCCCTGCTTCTCGTTCTCGTTGCTCACCTGTTATTCTCCAATTGCTGTCCCTCACGGCTGTCCCACACTTTGCCAGATTCTTTTCCAAATCTTTCTTTCTGTGATTTTCAGTCACTCCTGGTTTCCTATTTAGAGCTGTTTGTACTCGATTCCATTTAGTCTTATCCACCGTGGTGTATATGGAATACATCAGTCGCTCTTGCTGTTTTTCACTCTCGCCGACCTCGTGCTACTTTGCCTTTGCTCTTTCTTTTATGTACGATCATGTTTGTTCTTGTTTTGTTTTCTCTCGTACTTCTACTAGAAGTCAGTGTACTTACCCTCGATAATTTTGTTTCTTCTTGTTTTCTCTTATCGTTTACAGCATGGTATGTGGGAATTATAGAAGACTCACTCACCTGTGAGTATCGACTGCACGTTCTCGTACTCCTGACCTCTTATATAACTAGAGACACCTATACCACTCCCTCCCTCCTCCCTCGAGATACCCCAGTTGTTAAATTTCTTTTGATTCCCCTCAATATTTTGCTCTTAGTGACATAGCACATTCATAGTGGTGCTCTGCAGCGATGTGGTTTGGTTTCAGCCACTTGTAGCTCCCGTCCCTCCAATGTTCAAGACCCTAACCATTCAGCCGACACTCAGCAGGGGGTCAGGGGGTAAGGTAAAAAGCCTTTTAGTGTTCAAAGGCAAAAGTTTGGGGAGTTAAGTCATACCGTTGAAATCACCTCGACAGTGGTTCTGGAATGGTATATACCACCTACGCTAAATGTATCGATTGAGCAGGCTCAAGTGTCATTCTTTAATCTCCAAATATAAAACCACGGTATTCATTTTGGTACACTTAATGTAATATGTAAAACCAGCCTCCCTCTACCCATTGGTTCTTATCTTGTAACTGTAGGCTGCCTCCCTGTTGAGGTAGCTAGTAGTTTGTGCTGAGCGATTTGATTCCGGGGCTCCTCCGGTAGGTTGACAGCTAGTCCTACTCGGTGGGACCCTTTATGTCAAGTTCTACTGTCACTTCTACTGTTATCGTTCTCTATTTGATACAGATTGCTCTCTTTTTATTGCAGACTAGTATTAACCTGTCCCCCCGGACGCACTGAATAGAAGGTGGCGAACGACCTCGTTTGTGAAGTTTTGTGCGCCACACTTGCTCGTCGCGCTCGCAACGTGGCGCAGGGTCTGTCGGGTCTACCCCGGTTAGCAAAGCTGACCTGTTTGACAGGTATCTGGACCCTTAGCAAAGGCCATCCTTGCTTTATACTAGGGTTGGACCCGTCGTTCCTCCGGGGGATACACATTAGTTTTTAGAATCTGTTTAAAATGTTTATACACTAATGAGCTTGGCTCATAAGTTATCCTTGAGCAAATGTTGCCCTATATGCATACATATCACACCCGTAGACATCTTGTACCTGAGCGCCCGTTCACATGTAGGTGCCTAAGATCCCGTTTCACATTGTAAGAATAGGATGTATGCACCATGTTTTACTAATACTCCTGTGTGTACACTCTATCCAAAACATATGCCACTTGGTCTTGTTGCTATTAGTCTGAGATTCCTCTGGTTAAACCTATTTTCCCTCTCATTCTCTCTCTGTGCATAACATATATCCTATAACCCCTTGTAAAATCCATCAATCTCGGTAAACCTTGCTTGTCCCCCAATTCTATAAAGTTCGCTGTGCCCTCTCTCTCTCCATCTCTCCCTCTCTCCTTCTCTCCCTCTGTCCCAGTTGTTGCTTAGTTCTACTCGGTATCATATTAACATTTGTGCAATTCATTTGCTACTTCCAAATGATGTCTTGCTCCAGCTGATCCAAGCACTCATTCAAGAGCTACCTTATGTGTATATGTGTTTTCAACACTCTAACTACAATATCTACAAAACCACTGATATTGATGGCAGATTCTACTGGTAGAAGTTGTAGAGCACATTTATATCTATAGAAAATACATATTGAGCGGGAGAGATTGACTGCTGAATAGTTGAGATATCACCCGAAGAGTGTTGGGTGTACTTGCAAGTAGTACCCTCAGTGTCTCAAGCCTGTTTGTCTCTTGGTTCGGACCCCAAGTGTACGGGAGCAGTTCTTACGCCTACATTTTTTGTATTATGATTATAATCCTTAAACCAAAACTAACATGTGAAAACGCCCCTGTCACTCCATTGTAAAGTCTGCAATCAAGATCAATGAATTTCCAGGAGCATCACCAAGTGATCTGGAGGCTTCGGGCCAATAGTGGAAACCGGTGCGGTTCACCTATGGCTTTCGAATGGTACCGGTTGCGAGTTGATCCGAGGTCTGCCTGAAGCGTTAAAGGCCGTTTTGTTACCCCCAAAACAGGCTAAATTCCATATCTCATTATTCAGGCACATTCGAGCTTAGGTCAATCGGTAGGAATTATAGAGCCTATTTTTCTGATCATGATCTGTCTATTTCACGATACAAATTGTGTGTTAGACGGAGAAGGAAAGGCTGGAATACGGCGAGTTTCTTGTTTAGACCCTGAGTATGTCTAAGCAGTTCCCACGCCTGCTTTCTTTATAGTATAATAATAGATCAACGCCGTCAAGTTCCCTTGGGTTGAACCTAGGATTAAATATGACATTGGTATGTAGTTCCTCTCGGCTAGCTATTGACTTGTTACCACCATTCCAGAACCAACGGAGGAGATAGTAGGTAAAGAGGTTAGAACATGGAGCGATGGTGTCTTGGAGGGAGATATCTGAGGGTCGCGAATCAGTGGTTTCAGGGCTGAAACTCTCATCACTGAAGTCGGCGGGAACACAGTTGCTGTCGGGTATTGAGGAGGGTACGGACAGATAAACACGATAACGACCGAATGAATCAGCAGGAGTTTCGAACGGGATTAATCGAATGCGTGTATGGGGCACATGGGGACTTGGTAGAAAGTTTGCAAGAACTTGGTCGCTGTTACGTGACAAGGGAGCTGGGGGTTCGTGGAGAGCATTATGTTCTTCCCGATAGGTTGTATGCAAGCGACGGACGTGAGAGCGTGTGATAGGGTAGCTATTTGATTGTAGGACTGGTATGTTTGTAATTCGTCGGGAGTTTCGTGCGCCGGACGGGGCGGGGCGGATGAGTGAGCAAGATTGCTCTAACATTCCACACCAATCATATAAACACACGATGCAGCCTTGGTGCGGAGTACTCACCCATTTGCTTGCCCTCCCTGTATGTTTGCCACCTTCAGTTCAGCCCAAATTATTCTACGCCTCAATGTCTGGCGCTCGCCGCACCCACCGTACTGGTCAACCTAGCACGTAAGTTAAAGTTAATACCTATGGTCTGAATAGAGTGGTAGCACTCAACCTCTCCTGTCCCTTGTAGTGTACTGTACCTCCACGTCTCCGCGTAGGGTAGTACCATAGGGCGTAGCCCCAACACGACCTAAAATATACCTAATCCAAAAGAAAATAACACACTCAACCTTAAGGTCCCCATATACTCGGCCTGCGCCCGCCTCCTCGTCTACAACCAAACTTACCTAACCCAAGGCGGATGAGTTGACTGGTGATCGTAGCCCCCTTCCAACACATGCTCGACAAGTTACCCGTATGAATGTCATGTTTTGGCCCTCTCGGGCTGCCCTGAGTTCTGGAGTTGAGCTACGCCAGGCAATCGAGGATGGTTCTGAGGACACTCTGCGTGCGACGACTTCGCCAACGTAAGTCCCAAGGTGTTATATTGAGATCAGCATACCTACTGAAATTATTCCTAGTGAAAAAACTAACTTTGAAGTTTGCGATGCACTCGAACGTCTCCAACCCAACCTCTTCGAACTTTTGGCCATCGAAGGCAATCACTTCATGAGAAACTTTTGGGGCAAGGTAAATTTGATCAAATACCTTTCTTGGCCCTTCATCTATTCTCATGTGTTATTTGGCTTGATGACGGCTGGAGCGGTGCAAAAGCCGAGGACAATAACAAGGTGAAAAACGCCATTGTTCACTGGCGGCAATGGTCTCCTCCCTTGGCTCACGAACCAAAGTCGAGCCGAGGGCTAGCCCATCCACAGTGCGCGCCTACTTGCTCCTATCACAGTAGATTGGGAAAACGAGGAGTAAGCAATAAATGACTGCCGCATGTGTTGTTGAACAACTCACCAAACAGCACAGTGAACGACTCCAGTTTGTTAAGTGCAACTACCTACCTCCAACAGCAAACCACTGGCCGCGCGTACTGTACGAAAACGACATTGGCGACCCCAAGAAGCCTTCAAAAGGCTTCCTTCGTGGCCAGCTGATTGTCGACGTAAGTGTCACCCGATCCACGTTGCGAGCGAGACTCACAATTATTTTGATAGGCTGCGAAAGCAATCCTTCAGTCACCTTCCTCTGTGCTACTTTCGACTTCTGCTAGGCCTGGTACTGTCCGCCGACGTCGCAAGGGGATCGCAAGCAAGCAGTGTTGTTACAGACCCCGTGAACCCATGAACTGGTCCGTCAGTCGGCAGTGGTTGGTTGATGACTAAGCGACGAACCGGGAGAGGTCGGTTGGTCAGTGACTAAGCAAGCATCACATGACCAAGGTCAAGGATTGATGAGATACACCCACATTCAACTCGATGGCGTTGCTTCACTCGTGGCGACAAGCAGTTCAAGAGGAATAATAGTAATTATGAGGCCGATTTTATTGGTTGCCTGGATGTTCATGCAAATAGGCTTACTGAGGCCGATCAGCAAGCAGTTGCAGACAGTAGTGCTCATGACTCGTCCGACAGTCATCCCGACATTGAGCTAAACAAGCCAATTAAGACTTAGTGGTTAGTCTCCCCGAGGCAGCCTGATAGTTTGTCCTCATGGAAGGGCTCAAGTCGGCTTTGTATCATCAGGGGTGTTTGCTAAGCAGCCGATGGAGGCAGTCGACGACGAAGACAAGGTGGAGGATAATGAGTACAAAGAAGCTCCTAAGTCCCGCTGGACTGGTAGCGTACGAACTAGCACGCCAACCACGCGTGCGCCTCGTCTTTGGCACAGCACGCACTGTCCCATTGAATGAAACTTTGAAACTTTCTGGTTCTATTTCTAGGGTGCCAGACAGCCCAGTTGTGTTTTGGAAGGGTGGGATACGGAATTTGGCTAATGAACGAAGTGCCTACGAGGCCGTCGCACACGATAATATACCCAAGTTGTCTAGTGACTAATACACATATTGTATTTGAAATTATGGACCAACGGATCGACGAATTTCCGACCGGTCGGCCCCACCGATCGACATCGATAACCCCCGAGGTTAGCGGGGGTCCATAACAACACTGCAAGCAAGTACCAACTTGGTGCTGTTACGGTTACGCCTGCGTTTTTGGCGTACGTGGCAGTAATTGTGAGTGTTTCAAGCTATTGAGCACTGATCATTTCTCGGAGCTAATTCGGGGTTCACAGGTCCGCTTTGCGCTTGCCTAGAACTAATCTCCATTTTGGGCGATTGCTGACCAAGCCTTTGATGACAAGTGATCGACGGCTGGCAAGCGCCCGACGCGGTCAGCTGACGTTTGCTTGCTGACATAAGCGTGTCCCAAAATGGAGATTAGTGCCAGGGAACTTTGCGCTATCCTCCTAGGATATCTTTAGCGATGAGGCGGGACCTTCAAGTATTTCGACTTCTACACACAGATACGTGAGTATCTAGAAGTGCCAAAGCATCAGCCGACTGTCGTGCCACTTCTTGCTTGGTGGAACAAATGCGTCATAACCTTCATAATTCTCATAATTCTAATGGCGAAGAACTGACCTGGCTCCTTCAGGAAATTATTCCCTCACTCTATCCAGAGTTACAACGGTGATGCTGGAGCTGATAACGCTCTCAGCACACTGTCGCTTCTTGATGCTGAGGCTGATGAGGCAGCTACAGACGACGAGGGAGAAGGACATATGGATGAAGATTGCCTATATCTTATTCAATAGTATTAATGAACAGAAAGAAATGCATTTCGGATTCAGTTTGATATATGTGCGCCCATCAAACGCAAATCAATATTGATAATAGAACATTCATAGCTTTCTGGTAGCGTACAGCGTTCTTCATGATATTAGAGAGTCTGCGGAACATGACAGAACCCTTAGTGGCGTTGCGGTCCACGTGATTCGGGTATCGTTTCTAAACAAAACCGCCGCAAAACACAGGCCAGAGGACCTTTGAAGATACAAAAACGAATACACATTGTGTGTATACGCTTATGCTAGTGCGACCATAATTCTCACCAGAAATTCTGGCTTTTGTCGGGGGCTATGGCGTAAAAAGTGGCGTGCACAATGCCGCAACATCATTAAGGGTTTTGTCACGCTCCGCAAACTCTCTATTTATGATGGCAGCCTGTTTTTTGCGACCACAACTTTAGTATATTCTAATCAAAAGCCTACTGTGTACGCCTGAGGGGGTTGGCCAGGCTGTTGTCAAATTACAATGTCCAACAGTGTGGACAGAGCGCCCTATAGCTCAAGCCTGGTTAGTCATTTCACAAACTGACTATTTTAGCCACACGGTCACATTTTGCATGGCAGATGACGTTCTTATACGGAGTGCTCAACCCTAGGCCTGCTTGTGAAACAAAGCCAGGATTGCTGAAATTACAAAGTTGTTGAGGTATTTACAATTCTCAGCAGGCTGACCGATTCGGACGGTGGATGTAGGGCTCCTACGGATTCGGTTTAACGAACCGAACCGAAAGTTTGCAATGCGGTTTTCGGGTTGGATTAACCGAACCGGCATGAGTCAGCAACCGAAAGATCCAACCGTGAGTAACCGTGAGTATTCGGTTCTTCGTGAGTAAGCAAGACCTACTCTATTGCAAATGACCGACGGCATGTTGTGGAGGCGCACCGCAGAGTGCATAGTGCGTGTGGCATACAACAAGACTCTGCTGGACCAAGCTTAATATAGCCCTCTATCGTGTCATCCCCCTGCAGGTGAAGAATTTGTCTCTAAGTGTGACTATGTAAATCATTTGATCCAGGCCTTCGAATATATCCTATTGCTTAACACCAAGTGTTTTTAATTGTATTTAAGGCCTTTTCCCAACTTGTACTTTTTCTCAACTGCTAGTAGTAAAAGGGCACTCTCGATACTGTGTGCTAGCGCTGAATCGGATGGATGTATTGAGCATTTCTAACATGTTTCCAGCTTCCTCTATAGACACTATTAATTTACTTGAATGCTAATCCAGCAGTATTGAAGGGTTGTTTATGATGGATAAGATGCTGCCGTTGTGCCGCATACATTCGGGTTCGTATGGGACGCACTGAAGCCTCGTGACTGAGCGCTCACGAGCACGTGCTTGAAAGATTCATGGCACTCGCTGACGATTAGGAGCCTCAAAGGACTTTGATATGTGGTACCTAGCTGGCATCATGACTTCACAGAGACGAAGTGAACGTCTCGCCGATGTAGTTAGATTTTTGGTGCGATTTATGAGCCAAGGTACTATGCACTTGGTTTTTCTTATGTCAGCATCCGAACAACCGGCGAATACCGGCCGTTACAACTAGGGCCGGGCATGGGTGACCCACGGGCGTGGCGCTTGCCCGGCGCTTACCCGTACGCTACATGGCGCTAATGTTACCACTCACGAACTCATCATTTCCTTTATTAATTTTGTGTTTTCAACGATCGTTGTTGCACTAGCATCTAAAATATCAATGATACCTCTTAGTACAAGATATTGGGTCGATCTGCGAGCGGCCAGGGTTAGTCGTTGGTAGCTTATAATATGCGAAATGTAACGAACGGGTAGGCGCCGGGTAAGCGCCGCGCCCGTGGGTCACCCATGCCCGGCCCTAGTTACAACGGTTTGAATGCGGTTTGGCTCGGTTGCTGAGGTAAGAACTGACGGTTTTGGCGCCGAACCGATTCAAACCGAATCCGTAGGAGCCCTGGGTGGATGTCACGTTCTGTGAATGTTTAGGTCATCCTTATGACAATTGTAACTCCTTATGCATATTACCAGTTCATGTAATCGTTCATAGGTCTGCCACCGTTCTCGTGATGTATTGTAAAGGGGAATAGATTAGCGGGACTAAAAGGTTAGTCTAAAACTTGGTAAGTAGCCGTGGTGCCATACTACAAGCCATGAAACAGGAGTGGCTTTGTGGCGAGGATGAAGGGGTTGTGATTGAAATCGAGATTGGTGATCGGAGGTGTGCATGCTGTGATGTCGGAAGAGGGGAATATAATTAACATTTATAATAGGACACACTGCTACTAATCAAGTACTACCTAGCGTGCAAGTGAGTGTACACATACGCGTAAAATCTAGAGCAAGAACTGTACCAATTACGAAGCGGTTAATGAGTTGAACGATTGGTGTAGGAAATGTACACACTCACCAGCGCAGGAATTATTTCACCGAGTCTGTTCATATCTCGGGCTGGGTTTTAGCAATGGAACAAGGCCTTCGAGGGAGGGGGGAGGGGTAGATCGACGTGGGAAGGGGATCAAGATTTATTTGATTGCGGCGGTCTAGCTGAAACACGTACACTTTCTCTTAAGCGCCCAGTGGTACTTCTTTTTTAGCACAAGGGGTCAGAGGTTGGGCCGGCCTTTAACTAACATCGTTCTTGCCAAAGTGTTGTTATGATTATGGCCAAGCCATGCAAGTTCATAGTTGAATAATTGGAGCATCAAGGAGCGTATAAAGATGTCTGGGTCAAGATAAAAAGCACTTGTGCCCATAAATCTTTCCTGTATTGCTTGGCGAAGTCCCGGGACTGGCTGAAACCGACTTTCAGTAGTTTTAGCATAGCCACAGCCAAGCTGTAACTGATTGCTACAAACCTGAAATCGCGTGCGTTCTAAAATCGGCTGTAACCCAGATGCTTTGTCTCTGACGTAGTATTATAGTACTATCTCACATGAATGCTACAAGACTCTGATCGAGGACACAAATGGGGTCTCAAGAGTGATCAGAACCAGAACCTGCCTGCCTTGCCCTTTTTGATAGCTCTGTAGGGTCTAAATATATCCCTCCTGATACAATCTTTCTTTTCTGGCCAGCCAGCTTCAGGCTTGGCCCAAGTGGAACTTTATTAACCACCTTCTTCTCCTGCTCAATTGCAGCCAATGTATCTTCCTGAAGGTCTCGCAGTTTGAGGTGTACCGCCCAGTTACTAGTCTCAGCTATTCCACATGGCCGTATGAAGTCCAAAAGGTAAAGTTCTAACGGTGCTGTATCTGGGACTGGACGCGGAGCCTGTTGATCAAAAACTATCTAGAATATTGTTAAGTGATACATATCTTGATCATTAACATAATTACTCACAATACGAGGGCCTCGTCTCTGAATCCTTTGATCAGTAGGCCCATATTGATCATCGCTGGGAGCATTCTCTTCAACTCGTGGTACTTTGTCTTGTGGAACTCCAACTCGTGGCAAATCAACACAAGTTTCTGTTGAGCTACGAGGTGAAGCCATCGAATCCTGAGCAAGATCAACTGAGCTTGGATTGGCATTTTTGAGGGATGGTATGGGGTCCTCTGGAGATCCATAGTTGGTCACTGTGGCAGGGGGCTGGTCTTCCAGACCGAGAGTTGCGTTGGAAGAGTCAGTGCACGAATCAAGTGGTTGGATCGTATCTATGATAGGGCATTAATGATTCAGACGACCAAAACGCCACGGAATGCAAATCACTGACCTTCATCACCATCACGGACCCAGACCTCCAGAAAACCAGATGACTTGGCAGGATACGCTATTTTGTAGATAACCACAACATGGACATCACAATTTGTCTCCCATAACCATCTCTGTGCCTTAGCCAGCACGTCATGATATGGCTGACTCAACGCCGTCTCCCAAATCAACCGTGGACATGTGGGATCGTTTTCGCCTGGGGCCAACCTATCATTGCGCACGTAGATCCCTTGATCAGGCATCCCAACAGGTGCACAAAGCGCATCTGCCGAAAGCAGGAGTCTTCTACTGCCGCAGGGACTGTAGGTCGTTACCATTCCTTGCAGATCCTTCATGTTTTTGGCAAGCCAGTTTCCACCAACGTTATGAAGACATGATACAGGCATAGCGACGGTGGCTCGAAGATCTTTTTCACTCCACTGCCACCTGATTAACTGTCATCAGACAAAACAGTAAACCTATCGGCACGGTTTCACTTACTTCAGTTTAATTCCTTCAGCACGCAGGGACTCGTCGAGCTCGACAATTTGAGAAAATTGTTCAACACCGTTCAAAACACACGTGGCTGCATCAACTGTGCTAGAACTGAGGAAATCACGGATTGTTGTGAGATGGCGAGCCAGATGTGGGTCTGTTATGCGTGGAGATGCAGTCACAAATTTGGGATGAGAGACAGTCGCTCTCGTAGTGGACTCAAACTGAAGCATGTGGAATGGAAGGAAGGGTTAAAAAGATGTTGAAGAGCTGAGACCACGTGGTCTGTCAAGACACGTGACTATGTCACGCCATCAGCATCACGTGAAGAGGCCAAGTCAAACAGCAGCGTTGTCAAATTAAGCCAACAGGGCTTAACCTGGCCATGACCCATTGACCTGGCCAATAGTCAATGAGGCTCTTCAAGCCTGGAGCTTGGAACTCTGAGAAAGCCGAGAACCTTCAGAGGGCTGAGAACGCCGATCAGGCGCTTAATGTGTTTGCCATTGGTCCCCGAACACCGTATGCCTAATTTGCGTGACTCGTTTATAAGCCTATTGCTATAGGGCTTTTCCCACCCCACCCCCCAGTCAACACCCTCTACACCGTGCCCAAAATCTCCAGTGCGAAGACGAAGGCCAGCTTCAAGTCCACCAGTGGAGGTTTGATGCTTTATTTAGCCAGGCAAGCAATTCCGAGAACGTACGAACGGTCCTAGGGACGCAGGCGGCCAGCGAAGTAAGTATCTAGAGCATTAAAATGTCATTCGTGGTTCTAATTGCTCTTTTAAACACATCTGGGGACACAAGGACTGGGGTGTATTCTCCCCGAGGATTACCCCACCAACAAGACGATTTGGACATCCCGAGTACAGCGCAAGTAGTCATAGCAAGTGAACCACTTATTGCGACTCAGAACAACATTTAAGTCGAGTTTGGCTACTTAGCCGTTACAAAGCCCTGGCCCGGCTCCTTAACCAAACAAGAGAGGGAATCGAGCACTTCCCGGCGTCGCCGAATGAGAGCAACTCGCTCGCGTCCAGGCTCCATATTTTTGCGCTTGAAAACCATATTCCGCCCTCTGGGTCGGATCACAGCACACCTAAAGTTTCCCAGAATATCTAGGGTAAGTGATAAGATGACTGTCACCTGGGTTATTTATTATATCTAACACAGCCCAGATATGACATCGGGAAGGGCTTGCCGCTGTTCAACACATATAACTACCTCCCGATCACTGCTGAAATGGCAAAGTTATGAGCAAAGCACAATAGCAGGTCATGTGACCAGTTTAGTAACTACCAGTTGGAACCACACAAGCACCTCTGGTGCTTTCCACATAGGTGGTTCAAGTACTAGCTACTAGCATGAATAAATGAAACTAAATAGCTACTAATGTCTGTGAGATAGACAGGGTGCTAACTGATCTATTGGTGGGGGAAGGTACATGAAAATTGCTGGCAGTTGTATCTGCTCTGGAATGACTCCGGAGCGACCAGAGTCACTAGAGACGTGAATCGACACAATAGAGCGCTCTGAGGCGCTCCATATGCTCTACTACTAGCTCAGGGCTCACCCAACCCTGTTCACTGTAGTCTGTATCTTGCACATGTATGCGACAGTGAGCCACGAATGAAATGCAACATGTGACCTTTGGGCACCAAAAGTGCAGCGACTCGCTACATAGTGTGTTCAGCGCCTGGGTCTGATGATATCAAATGTAGATGGAGATATTCTATATAGATGTGCTCAGTTGTAGCTAGATCCATAAGCAGGTTGGCGAGCAGTGGCTGAGGTACCACGCCTGGGTGTTGCATAGGGCCGGGCATGGGTGACCCACGGGCGTGGCGCTTGCCCGGCGCTTACCCGTACGCTACATGGCGCTAATGTTACCACTCACGAACTCATCATTTCCTTTATTAATTTTGTGTTTTCAACGATCGTTGTTGCACTAGCATCTAAAATATCAATGATACCTCTTAGTACAAGATATTGGGTCGATCTGCGAGCGGCCAGGGTTAGTCGTTGGTAGCTTATAATATGCGAAATGTAACGAACGGGTAGGCGCCGGGTAAGCGCCGCGCCCGTGGGTCACCCATGCCCGGCCCTAGTGTTGCATTTCTTTTGCAAATAGAGTCCACCATACTTCGCGTCGCTTACGTAAAGGCGCCTAGCGCCTAATGATATTTGGCACTCTTTGCTACACCTGTCCCCCCGCATCGAATTACTATGGGACAGGGGTCCGAAACATACACAGTGAAAAGGTTGGCCTGTAAACTTTACATGGTTAGCTAGGTATAAACTCATGGGTAAGGCATGTAAATCACCTAGGAGGTTACATGCGCGAGGAATGTAACCAAAATGCCAATGATTACATTGCTTGGCCATGTAATTTACATAGGTCAGCGAGCAAGATTCTTTAGTGGATGGTGACCTGTTTACACCTGCTTGGCATGTAATTTACCTATTAGGATCTACCTCTTGCGCGGACGTATTGGTACTTGGTTTACTAATGTAATTGGCTATTATTACATGCGTAGAATACAGATCTTACATAGTAGATGATTCATCTATAATTCTAGTACCCAAACCGTACAGTGAACCCTAGGTGGCCGTATGATTGCACCCAGTGCGATACAGGGTCGCGGCCGAGGCAAAGGTGACGGGCAGCGGACCAGGCGACAGTGGCTGTTCGAAGGCCATGCTCGCGCGTATATTCTCCGGGGAATACTGTTTCACTGATGGCAAAGGCAAGGCCTGAACAGCAGGGCCTATTGTCATACATTTATTGTTAGCGCGTATGACGGAGTTGAGAGGGCAGTGAGGGACTGGGTTGTCGATTCGGGACTGTCGGAGCATATGGCTACGCACCTCGTTGACTTCACATCGTATGCTCCGTTGGTCCCCTGACAGGCCGTCTGTTTGGCCGACAACTCGATCGGCGAAGCTGTTGGAGCCGGCTTGGCTAATGTACCTACCATTCAGGGCATGGGTCAGTTAACGCAGCGAACTTTGTCGCGAGTATACCACGTACTGGGTCTCCTCAATAACGCACTATCCGTTGAAGCGCAAGTGTGCGAAGGGGCGGGGGTCCGATTCAAGGGAAATGGGGCATGGACTGGGTTTTTGAATTGGCGGGAGGGCCAGGGGACCTGTCGCGATGGATTCTATGTCCTCGATAGCAACAATACTGCTTTCGGCCGCGAAACGCTAGACCAGAGAAGAAGGTGTCGAGACGAGGCTGGACGTATGGACTCTGCATCAAGGGATTCCAAGACTAGGAGCGGGTATGTATGCGGTTGAGCACGGGCGCGGCTCGAGAGAAGAGCTGATAGAGCTCGAGGTTAAAAACGCACAGCGTACAGAAGACGGACCACTCACCGAGGGTCGCTTGGAGTGCAAGACGGTGGTCTACGCGGACGAGGGCTAGCGCGTGCACGATTACACGACTGCGGACAATCCCGAGGCGTTGGTTCTAAGCCTATCAAAGCAAAACGACTTAGTAGTGCAGTGGGACGTTAGGGATACGCACGGGTGCAAGTAGAGGTGCGCACACGACACCTAGACGACGAATATCGTCATAGCCAACTATTTAGCAACGAATGTCATCGATACGCACACAAAGTATAAGACATCAGAGCCCCGAATCGACTTACCACAAGGTGTAGCCCTCTACAAAGTCTCCATCAACCCCGAGAAGGCGCGTTCGGCGCGCGTAGCTAGTCGTGTATAAAGGGGCGTAGGGCGTCTAGAAGAGGGTACGAGAGCGGCAAGGGCGAGTACGAGTACGAGTGTGGGACTATGAATAGAGACGTCGGACGCGGAGTGTTATCTAACCTACGGAGTTGCCAATTGGCTAGGTAGGTGGCTAGTAAGTACGGCTATAGTGAGACGACGGACTGACCTATCGTCGTCGTCTGATGCCGGTACCATGCTGTGGCGCCGTTTATGGTCCGATGATCGACGTGGTGATGGTCGGGTTTGACAGAGGCGCAGATGAATGGCGCTTAGTAAGCGACCAATGAGGCCCCTTCGCTGATTTTTCTCCCTCGATCACCTTGCATATATTTACCTGTTTTCTATTTACATACATGAAGGATGTAAATTGAACAGGCATGTAATTCAATTACATGCTAGGGTAAAATATACATACTAAGGTAAAGTTTACATATCAGCGTTTACATACCTACACTATAGGGCTGACTAGCTTACATACCTGACCCCTGTAAAAATACATGCGGGTCTTTTCACTGTGATATGGGCGTCGACTTGACATAAATTCATGCGCGTGGACTTAAAAAATGCATTATCTGCCTCATAACCGTGGTGTGTGTCTTATCTGTCAACGAAACAGCAGTAGAAGTTGAATCAAGATACTTCAATCATGCACTTCTTCACTTCATCCCTGGCGTCTGTATAGGCGTTTTGCAGACTTGCGACGCTGATACTAAATATGTAGTAACATCTACCATGTCCCGCGCATCTCGCGAAGCTATTATGAATGGAAACGCAGCAGCGCTGAAGGCGGGATGTGTCCTGTCTAACGTTTTCAGCAATCGTACCGTTGAGACACTGCAGAACCGGAGTGTACGACGACTAGTTAAAGTTCATCAACCTACAAACAACCCAGATCTTATGTAGAAGGTGACCTTGGCTCTGAATATTGTCTTTAGTCTACAATGACAACCAGCGTTGAGGCTTAGCCGAAAACGTTTTGAGGCTCAAGGCTTCGTAGTGCGTACAACGCAGTGGGGGAACGATTATAGCATACAACGGATGTCATTTAGTCATTGAGCCGTAGGCTTCTAATATACATTAGGTGCTTTCTCACACACGTAGTCGACGCGCAGTACATGCGCATATATGGTAATAGCCCGTATTCAAGAGTGTTTACAACCAGGATCCGAATATTTGAGTTGCGGGCCGTTCCTGGGATCAGCTTCAGGCTCTCATTGGAGTGCACTCTTTGAAGCCTAAATTTTACTAAGAGATTACTGTATGTGTGGAATCTCTTAGGTGACAACATGTCCAGAAGAAGAGGACTTTGACCTCGACTCGGCTTTCATTAAAGAGAATTCCTACGTTACCGTCCCTGAGCTCATTGGACAGGTTTTTGACTCAGCCCACCTCGGCACCCTTCCTGTTTCAGCAACAAGCACAGTCGTCGATTTGTACGGATCCGAAAGTGAAGAGTACGAGCATAGTAAGCCTGTGTACCTGTCTGAACCTTGTCCCAAGACTGCTAGACAACATAGAACATATTCGCTTTCGCGGCAGGGCTAGGTCGACAAAATTAGGACGTGTGATTCATTTGTTGTAACAACACATGGCGTTTGTGGTACCAAATCAACATTTCGCCTTCGTGGGTGTGAGTTTGATAAACTCGGGTTAGAATGTCCCCCCTACGTCGACTTAAGAAGGGACAGGGGACCCATCGAAATTTCGCGTCGCGTCGATCTCTTGGGGGACAGGGACCGACGCGAAGGCCGAAATGGTACAGTATGTTAGATGCTTTTGATTGAGGTTATCCACAATTCCAAGCATCTGAGAGTGCAACCTGGTCAAAGGGGTTTATGCCCTTCTGACGGATGGTTTACTACTTTCGCTCTAGCGCAGCTTCGTCCCGGTGCCCTCGAGTGAGCTTCAAAGAATATCTCAGCGCTATTTTCCGTGCTTAAAACCTAGCATAAAGAGCGGGAGGTCTCTCGCACGGCTGATGTGGTCGGATTTGAGGCATGTTCGATTTTGTTTTTAGATCGTGCGGTGCCGTCTGCTCATACAAGGAGTTCATTTACATACAGCTTTCATGCAGATACTCTTTGTCTTGCATCCGTTGTGGCTCGCTCACTTCCCCGATATTTTCGAGCGTTTTGACGGAGATTTAGTGGCGAAGAGTTTTGCAATTGACAATACCTTATCCGACTGTTGGCAGAACTGGAGGTCATTAAACCATTTACTATGGCACACTAGCATTTCCATTCCAGCTATGAGCATTTGTGCGCCGCGTTGCTTCGGAACTACGGACTAGTGGGGTCTTATAAGATTCTAACTAGCTTATCACCTTGATCGATGATGTCTCGACGCTACATCAAAACCTTCGAAAGCTCGATTATCACTGCGCTATCTAATTCTGTACTGTGTGGATGGGTCAGCGCGCGTTTCACGGCAAAAGTCAAAGAATTGGTAGTCATTGAGCAACCAACGGTCTCATAATCAAGTACTCTTTAATTTCAGAACTGTCTCCCCTGCCTGAAGCGAGGCCGAAATAGCCGAGACGACGGGAATCCTAAGGCCACAATGAGGTGTAGCGCTCTAGGCGAGACCAAGAGCTCTTCTGCCGAGCGCACTCTTACTAGGCTGCCCTTATGATTACGGTTGTTCATTTTGTCTTTTATACAAAAGCATGTAATGTTTATAAAGAACCTCAAATGCTAGTGATGTGGGCAACATTGTTACCTTTGTGTTATGTGGTTTGTCCAAAGTAAAGAAGTATTAGTAAGCAAGGTGTCATGTCCTCGAAGAGGACGTTTACCTAGTGACGAAAATCGTCCTCATTATGGGGGTGGGAGTGACCTGTCGAGCAAGGTGACAAGCAAAACTTACAAAGGTAGTGATTCTGGCTGGGGATAGTATCTCTTCACGGAAGAGGGCAATTAAAATGCTGGTAAATTGGGAGAAAATAGAGAAGCATGTGCGGGAACTGGTGCAGGAACTGGGCCTTGATTGCCGGAATTCGGCGTCATTTCCGCCCGGAATCAGACACCTTTGAAAGGGTTTCACACCGGCACCGGCACCCGCACGCCGGTATTTGGCCGTTCCCGCACACGCCGGAATCAATTTTTCCGGCACACAGGAATCCCGCGCGACATCCTTGAACTGACCCCATATGCGGGATTCCCGCCGGGCATCCGTGGCTTTTTGGCCGTGCCCGCGCTCGCGCCTGATGCCCGGTGTCGAGGTTTTCTGTGGGTTTCCGGGCAGGATATCCGGGATTCCTACGGCCAGGCTACCTTGGCCGACATTACTAGATGGAGCGGGGACAACATGAAGGGTTTCTGGACCAACATAGGGCAGGTAGGGACGTAGTTGACATTGGAGCTGGAACTGCTGGGATATATGGTGTTGAATGAGTGGTAAGCCTAACTGTGCACCGATCGAGCAACCTACCCAAGTCCACTGTGCCTACCCTCAAGAATACCGGCACTAAACGTTTCTGAAATATTTGCTCGCAATCGTTCAACTACATGGCTGTGAGACTTCATTAAGGGTTACAGTATTTTATCGGGAGCGTTGGCTATCTATATTTGCACCTGAAACCCCTGTCTCGTGGGTTTCACCAGAGGCAGAAAAATCAGATCCTAAAGTTAGGTGAGTTTGACATGATTGGATCACCCGAATGTTTTGGTTTTATGAGTTCCACAGAGATAAAAACTAGCCACCTAGCCGTGTGATTGACTGCGGGAAAGCTTGCCGATGCAGATGATTCAAAACACAAGGAAAGGGTCTCGTCTGACGGCGTGAAGAAGACGTCAATGACCCTGAACCCTACGTCAGGCGCTAATCACAAGAACCGAGGAAAGGCTGTGGGTGAGGCGGATGTAAGGGTCAGACATTCAATTTGGATCCCGGAAAACGAACAAAGTGTGAACACCCGGATACAACGCTTTGTATCCACCTTCACGCCCTCACTTGTGTCTTCCACTAATCCATTTTCTCCGTGGAGAAAGCTGCAATACCCAACGTTCAACCCGCGATGCTACACGCAAGACCAAGCAGAAGATCACGTCTACACTACCCAACAAACACAACATCCAGAAGTTACGTGTTTTTCAGAGAAGCTGATTGGACCACACGCTAAAGCACGGCTTTCGAGGGATAACTCAAATTGTTTATCCTCCATCTAAAACGGGGACAAACGTTCCCTAGCTAACGTACAGCAAACATCAGGAGATGAAGATCTGGCAATAACTGCCACGACAGAAAGACTAGATCCTTTTTTACATCACAGGCAATGGATACCCAGAAAACGGCAATAATGAACACAACCTAAGCTCCCGAATACCGAATGCTTGGAAACATTTTTTTCGAGGACGAGGGATCAATCATTGTGGCTTTCTTCTCCGTGCCTTGCCCTATTTCACTGCTATCTATCTGGTTCTTCCATGAGCATCAAACAAAGTCAAGGCTAGCTGGCAGATCTTGAACTAAGGTCAACCCCCTGAAGAGGTGCAATACCATATCTCCAAGGTGAGAATTCCCATACTTCTAATTCTATGCTTCATAAATGTTGTCACACATTTTGCCCCCTTATTATTCTAATCGTTGCCGTCCAGCACATCCAGCAAACATCTCCCGTCAATTGAGATTCTTTGCATGAAATGTCCAACTGCCAGTGTTGCATATGTTATGTGCAAAAGGGATGTGTGAAAATCCATTAGTCACCTGTCCAGAGAACTGAGATATTTGTTGTTTAGGTCATGGGATATCATCATAATCATACAGCCTTATTGAGAGCCACATCTGCAAGCAGTTCTAGACCATGGGTTCCCTCTACTGCCATGATTCTCTGTCTCTCCGTAGACCTGAGAACACACAACTGTGGCTCAGCTATGTTCAGTGGAGTCCTAACTTGCCTGAACCCGACGTTGTCCTCGATTGCGCTTGCGCAATCTTTTGGCATCAAACAACCAACCCTCCCCACTATTTGATCATGTGAGTTCAGCCCACCGATCACTATTTGAGGGCTGCTATTGGCATGGACTGCTTTTATTTGTTTATTCACTAGCGCAGATGCAGCGTGGCTTGAGGAGGAAGAAAGGCCTGTGCAATCAACAAGAGGGTGGAAAGGTTGAGTGTTGAGATGTATCAGAGTGACTATGGCGGGATGGTGGTGATCAGAGTGGTGTTGAGGATTACCAAAGTCAGCTAGGAATTTATCCCACTCCTCCTTCCGCCAGCTGGGCCACCGGTGAGGTGGGTCCGCTGTGAGTCTGCTATCTTGATAGTGAGGGCATGGATCCCACAGTCGATAGGAAATGACAGTTCTTTTCCATAGGGTCTCGTAAAAGTGAAATGGCTTGGTGAGCGCATACTCGGCTTCTTGTGAAACTAGCCAAAGACATGCCTCTGTGGTTGTGAGCATTGTCAGCAAACATTGAGCATCATTATCAGTAAACAGAGAGCTCACCCATTACGGAAAGCAGGATCGGCCTGCCACTTCATGGACAGGATAGTATCTATTTTCAAGTATGAAAAAGCCCGATCGCATTGCTTTGGGCGATGGCCTGTCTGGATGCCCAGGCAGCCTTGGTTGCTGAGGGAGGCTGCGTATCCTAGCGCGGTGACACCACTCCAAAATCCAGGCTCGACCTCAAAATCTAAGATATTGATAGCGATTTGATTGCGCAATATCACAAGTCCATGCAGCATCCTTTTTTTGGCTGTAATAATAATGTCACTGAGTCATAGCTTCATAGCTTGGAGAGTAAATTAGTTATTAACGTACTTTGCCTAAATTTGCGATCCTTGTGGGGTTCTTCATACTGTAATGATATGGTCTCTCTGAACAGCTTCTCCTGTGGTAACCATTTTTCGAGTACGCGAAGGACGTGAGACATTTCGGTCCAAGGGAATGACCGCCACTGAACACGTTGGCAATCACGTGGTCTGCATTTTCCGCGTGACGTAGCATTTTTTTGCTTGCATTTGTAAGCTGAATCCGGACTAGGGCCCTCCAAAATGATGTTATGTATCGAATCAGACGTTATGATATCCTAATGGCGTCTACACGTGAGGTCCCAAGAATACGATCTTGATATTATTGAGATCACAACACAGCAACTCGTGGGGGTTTCTTCTGGCCAGATCTGGCCAGAACCCACGACAGAATGTGCCAGAATATTATTTCCAGATCTGCTCAGCCAAATCCCCCTTAAGCCAAGGAGCGCTCTGGAGCGCTCTAGAGAAATGCGCTGCTCCGGATCGCGTACGAACTCAAGGAGCATGCGATATGGTGCTCTGGAGCACTCACGAGGGCTCCTGAGTGCTCGTGTGCGTTCAGTCTTGAGCTCCCAACGGCACCCCCCGCGATCCGGAGCCAAGCCGGTTTTTGCTAAGTGGCGACTTCTCCTTGATTCTGGGCGTAATGAATCGCATATACACCACTGGGCGAAAAAACCTATGTGGTAAACATTAGGGTCCAGAGGTTTGTCAGATACCCGGGCAAGGTTACCTGGACGTTCCCAGATGTCTGTGGGACATTCGCCCCCAATATCCGCCACATGTCAAAACAGTGATGCTAGAATGTAGACTATCAAATTCAGGGTCATGGCAAAAAGCGTGGGGCAGGGCCAGGCCGCGAAAAAAGATGCCGGGAAGCGAAAAAGAAAAGAAATCAGAGGAAGGATTGCACTCGCGACCGAAGGGTAGATGGTCCAGAGGGATCTGCGCGGAGACCACTGGACCATTGGAGCGTATTAGTCTCTCCCAGCTGTAGAATATA
>MU132193.1:119056-140191 GCA_015039395.1 Ceratobasidium sp. AG-I
GTAGGTTTCAACCGGCTCGAGTGCTATCTGTTTTTTTAAGCCATATTGCAACTCAATCACCGCACCATTCTGCTATGTAATTACTCTGTACAATATCATTCCTTTAGAGGTAGCTCAAATTGGTAGCCGGGTTTCTCATGTGCGTATATTGTTCAATTTACTCCACATCCGAGCACACCTTTGGCGTGTTTGTTCGCTCGGTTACCTCGCAACTTGTCTCCAGCTGAAGCGCCTCTGTACCTTTAACACTTCAGACTGTTTGCTTTTCCTACTCATATCCCGTGAAGTAACAAAGCTCTCTGGGAGGAGCTCACGGGATACCTTGGAGCGAATGCCGACACAAAGCTCGGAAAGCACCTTGGCAAACTAGGCAATCGCTGCCCCTCAATTGGATGCATTAATTCAATGCTCCTGTTGGCACGTTGGGGTTTTATTGACTGAATTCACAGTATTTATCCTAGCTAGTATACATCTTTGCCGTGACATCCTTTGTCTGCGCTTGTTGTAGTCCCATCAAATGGTTCGCAACGAGATAGGGTACATCTCGCATTACTTAACGACGAGACTTCATCGAGAGCTCACGTGAACGCCATCTCGTCTCGTCTCAGCTCGTCTCGCGGCAACCCTAAAGCCAGTTCTCCCGGAGTAACACAGTGTATCATGGCAGAAAACAGCTATTTAAATTTGACGAAAAATACAGACATGTGCAGATTGTGTGGGCGAAGAATTATAGATTAAAAAATCCCAGCTTCTTCCACTTCCTTCAAGATATGATTGGGAAATACCCTATGGCTATGGTACTTCTTCATTGCCCAATCAGCTTGGACCAAAATGGGAGAGTAGTTTCTTCTTTGCAGTTTTTGGGGGAGGCATCTGTGGTTAAGATCAATAGGTTTCTGGGCATGTAATCATGTGACTAGTTAACTACCAGATAACCAGCAGGTAACCACCAGCTTATTCACACGGAGTTTTGGGGTCTAGTCATTCAATTCTCAACGGAAATACTTCATATCTACATCGAACAATGCGTGTCGAAATTCTCTACAACTCTCTGGGAATCAATTTCCCAATCCCTTGCTTTGTGGTGAGTGAGTCTCAATTTAATGTCATTTTAGCGAATATGTAACGGTTACATGTAACGCATAGCACAATTTGCCGTTAAAAGTACGATAAAGATAACGATTAAGATAAGATTACTGCGATTTTCAAAAAAGCATGCACTCGGCACGTGAGACATGAAAGATATTCCAAAACCGTAAGACTCACCACAACCGCAATTCTGGGACAACAGAAATAAAATATAGTGCAACGATACCAAGAATTCTGGGCGGAGGGCATTGCAAGATAAAATCAGCAAATGTCCAAAATCTGAAAAAGGGGTCAAATTTCAAACTCCGTAAATCGCCAACCATTTCTACGCTTGCCATAGGCCTCAAATTAGCGACCCATGTGCACGTTGTCTGGTGTCTGTACGTGTGAAATTGAGCCTGTGGTGAGTCTTGCGGTTTTCGATTAAATTCTTTCTCTCACGTGTCGAGTGCATGCCTTTTTAAAAATCGCAGTAAATAATGATACAATTCAGTAAGATTACCCGAGTCGCCGGCAAGATTCTACTGAATAGTAGCAACATGGTAACGAGTAATATCGAATACTGTACCATCACGACCACAAAGTCGTCCCCAGTCCCCCGGCCGATTGACGCGACGCGAGTTTTGTGACTGTCCCTGTCCCCCGGCAAACTATGCTCATGCTCCCCCTCAGCGCCCTATCCACAGCATCTTCAGGGACAGGAACATACCCTATACTTGCAGAGCCTTCTTCTCGTCCTCAAGCCTTGACTTCGTACCCGTAAACCCGGGCTTCGCAGCCTAGAGCGCCTTCCTCGTGCTCTCAGATTTTGGTGACTCCTGGTCAGAAGTCAGTCGCCCCTGCTGCTGCACGCACCTCGTTCCCCACTCCTCGTGAAACCCCGAGCACGAAGGTCGGTCGACCTTGGGCTCTTAGTCCCATTATGTCAGAGGACAGTGGTGGGTGGAGTTCGGGAATGCAAGTGACTTTACTCACTATTAGTGACAGCTGAGGAGGACAACGCCGCAGCAAGTCCGGTGGTTGAGGTTCACGCAAAGGGCAAAGGTCGCGTGCAAGATCATGACCGTGAGTTCAGCAGCCAATAATTGCCAACCACTATTAATACTTTCCTTTAGCTGGACCTTCTAATTTGCACCCCGCACCACCTTCGCTATCTCGATTTGTGGTGGAGCGCCAACTGAATGAACTGTCTGAAAAGGCCGAGGACTGTGTGTTGAGGGAAGCTGATACGAGACAGATATTTCGAGCCTGCGGAAGGAGGTCAGGAAGCTGGGAGAAGACGTTCGTGAAAACACTCAGCAAATGAAGGACTATATGTAGGCCATGGATAACTGAAAATCTCAGTTCCTGCTCGATGTCGCCTTGGCTTCTCTCGTTGCTCCCGTTGCTGGTGCTAGCACGTCAAAACAGCACGCCGCCGGCACTCCCGAATCTGTGATGTCTCCACATATTACCTTTAAACAACGAGAAGACTTCGATTCGGTTGTTCCTATCAGTAACGCGACCGTCATTGCGACATTGATCTCCTGCTACAAGTCTCGCAAGGCCAGCGAGATGCTAATTGTTCCTGCGGATATGCAACTTAAAGTAAGTACGACACAGGAAAAGACTGGAAGTAATGCTAACGCTCACATTTCAGAAGCTCCTCCGTACCACCTGGTACTCCTCGCTCGATAGTGTGGACAACCGGGACGACGTGAAACCGTTCGTCTTCGATCGCCACGGCATGCCCGACCTGCTGCCTGAGGACCTTCGTGTCCCAATCACAAAACTCTGTTCCTATTATCCGCACTGTGACAAGACGCTCGACGGGCAGGCAGCTTGGGTTCATTTTGTGCTGGAACACCTTCGAGCCATGGCGCCTAAGAATGGAACCGATTACTCAATTGTTGCACGCACGATTTCCGAAGACCTACTGGTAGAACTCTTGATTAAAGGTCCTTGGGAGACGCTGAAGGGCGGATGGAGGAACCAGAAAAAAAGCGATGTGTAGATTGAGAAGATGCGCCAGGACTTGCGTCGGGTAAAGCGCCCGGGAGCTGTGAGTTCAGGACCGTTTGACGAGTGTTGAGACTCACCTATATCTGATACAAAGCTCGTAGTCGCACGTCGTGGCGTCCAGAAGTCCCGGCACTCGCGGGGCAGGAATGCGATTTTATTTTTTCACGAAGGAATGCAGTCGGGCGAAGAATCCGATCCGGAAGACCCGAGCTCGACTCGCACATCGATACCAGAGTTTCAATCTGGCAGTGTAAGTGACATGTTGGACGCTGGAAAGAAGTGGACTTATCGCCGAGTAGTTCAAGACATTATTAAGCGCCGGACATGAGACAGCGCGAGGCGTTACCAGGGCACACGTTCAAACCACGGGTCCGAAATCCCGAGAGCATTCCAGCCAACACTACCCCCGAGCTCAAGCGTGGCGATCAAATCATGAAGATTGGTCTCTGGGCCTTCTCAACTCAGGGAAAACCCAAAGTGTAATTAAAGTGGGGGTAAATGTAATGATGTAATGACATGTAATAACATTTAATTACACCATTACACTATAATTCTGCCTTAATAACACCATTACTTTTACCCCCACCTTAATTATGCCTCATGACATCTAATTACACAAATGATTTTCCCTGAGAAGCGAGTGGCGTAAGGAGAACAAGGAGCTACTCAAGACTTTTGCTCACTGCGTCGATCAGTCCCTGGAAATCCCCCTGATATCTCCCACTTCCTCGAAACATACCAGCAACCAGAGAACGAAGACGAGAACAACACTAGAAACGACGATGCATCTAACGGGTATCCAGTTGTGCCCCAGCGGCCATCGCTTGGGCTCGAAGGTGAAGTTAGGGATGGTGAGAACAGCGGGAATAAGAAGGAGGGTGAGGGTGACGACGACGACGACGAGGGCGCACCAATGGGGGGAGATCACGAATTTGAAGACGTGGCAGACTTGCTGGATGAGGAGGCTCATAAAGAGATAGAGATCGACCCGCTAGCAGCTACCATTGGTGTGTACTATACTTGGGCTATACTTGTGATACTCGTACTCATCTTCAAATATATTGCAGCTCAACCCAATCCACGATGCATTGACCCTTTGGCCATCGACCCGGCTCTCGAGAATGCCAGCGCTTCAGTGGCTACAAAACCCTAACCCAAGCAAATCTCTGTCGAGCAGGCAGCCGCCACCACCGCTAGCGCGCCTGCCCCCACCTCTGAGCTCTAGTTTAACATTAGTTAGTTCAACTTTAATGCTGCGGTCCTTCCCTAGCCTCATCCTAGCTATTTAACTCGCCCACCGACCCTCCCAAATCCATCCATCACCCCCATCCACCTACACCTGCACTCGAGGCGCCTGTTGCCCCCTTTTCTCTACCACCCGGAGCCCCACACATGCCGCCACCAATGCTGCCACCTCCGCCGCCGCTACCACCAGTCAAACAGCAAGCAAAGAAACGCGGAAAGAAGGGAACAGATATAAAGGAGACGCAGGAGGGAGAATTGTCGAGGGTTGGATTACTGACAAAGGGTGGAGAAGTGAAGGCAAAGCGAGGACCTGGAAAGGGAAAGGCGGCAGTTACGGCTGAAGGCAGCGTGTAGGGGAGGGTGTTAGGTACCACTGGAACTTAGGCTGGCGCGCCAGCAGCGAAGCGGCCCAGGAGGCGTCCTACCAAGGCTGCTAAGGCTGCTATGGAAGCTTCTGCTGCGGAGTCGTCTGGCGCTGGCTAACTGCATGTGGGACCAGCCATGGGGGGGGGGGGCATTAGTGGGCTGGATACTGCGGGACAGGCTATTGAGTCGACTGCGGTTGCAGTTGGCTCAATGGTGATCCAGAAGAGGGGACCTGGTCGCCCGCGCAAGGCGATCGTGCCGCCAGGAGTCACTGTAGACCCAGTTTCTGCGGATCGCCTGAAACCCGCAGGCAAGTGCTGGGATAATCTTTGAGTGACAGTGCGGATTTTCTATCCGCAGGCTCGGATTTCGCATGCGACGTCGGATTTTCAGAAGTCCGCCTGTAAGTGCCGGAACATTTTACTAGGATAATTTGACCCTCGGATTTTTTGTGTCTTTCCTTCGGATACTGACAACTTTGTGTTGGAATTTTTGTGACACAGTGATAAGGGACAATACTGTAATTCTGGTTCAGAACGCCACTAGATATGTTGATGTTATGTTACAAAGGGAGATGTTCCCAGTTCCAGAATATATGCATAGTAAACGGTGAGCGCACACTCGCTCGCTGATACAAGTCACATGACCCGAACAGCCAGCAACGACCTTTTCTCTGAGGATTTCGATTCCCCACTCATCTTTAAGCTTGGTATTTCACTTCTATGGCTACAATATATGCTATGTTATATACAAACACCATTTCACACTTAGGACAAAACTTTTTACACACATAGCTTCCAGCTTTGGAGCATCCGCAGGTGAGGTAAATCCAAGGGCAAACTGCGGGCATGTAGGCTTGAGTATGTGTAGGCGCTATATATCCCACGGTTGCCGAAAGGTTTCTAAGAAACATTAGTACATTGGTAATTACACACCGCATTTGGTCAGTAAGATCTATTAGGGACTTTAGGCTCGGCCGTAAATTCAAATTCCGGTGCTTCGTCCTGCTACAGCAAGCACCACAAAAGCACCGGAAAATTGTACAAGTAGGAGTTATTTTAGGCATGGAACAAGCATACATGAATTTCCGGTCTTCTTATGTTGAAAGATTGTAGTGAACTGAAGCACCGTATTTTGAAATTTCGGCCGAGCCTAAAGTCCCTATTAGGCCTCAGCTTCGGTCCACAGCAGATAATTCTTTTTTAATTCTTTTAGGCAGGCTCTGCTACCAGGTAATCCGAAGGTTCGGATTTTACCAATAATCCGCAGCTCAATCGCAATAATGTCCGAAGACCTCGTGCGGTTTTCCTCTGTACCTACCGTCGGATTGTCCACATCCGCTTTGCGGATTTCAACCCTCGGATGACCCGCACAAGTAGGGTTTACTGTGTGTAGGTGCCCCCCTTGGTCTTCTTCCAAACCCAACCATGATGTGCCAAATCACCTTCATGAGTGCCGTTTCAAACTGATGTTCCGAGACCCACTTGAGTTGCGCTGGGAGCGTATGTGCAGTTTGGCGAAATCTTCGCACAACACGACCTTTTTAGATAAATTTCAGTAAGTGCAATCAAGGGCATGTCAACATGTGAACTAACCGTTATTATTCGAGGCCTTATTCTTGCGCTCTTCGCCCACGCTCTCTTCATCCTCTCTTTCCTCGTCCTCTCTTTCACACTTAATTGCTTGATAATCTTTGACCGCCTCATTCTTTTTCATTGTTCCGTCCTCTAAGTCATCCACTGGGATTGATGGCTCTCGAGCTGTAGGGACAAAGTGTTTAGTAACCACTCACACGAAAAGCGTACTGTAACTAATCCAGTTTTGATCTACTCGGCACGTCGCTCATCGATTTATCCACTTGCCTACCAACTGCCTTTATTGTAGACGATTGATACGCCTAGGCTGGAGCGTTTCCCAGAGATTCGTCTGGGAGGAAGCACATCTTCTTGCGTAGCGGGGGGATTCCGGGTGGGTTTGCAATTGTGACTTCAAGTGCAAGTCCCCTCCGTGCAATGCTACTTACATTCTATTAAAAAAATGCTCAGGCGCACCTGCCAATCCTTCGTATCTCACTCGCTGAAGTGTCGAGATGAACACTTTGACAAGAAAGGCCAGCGTTGGACTTATTCGGACACAATGCCATTAGTGCCATAATAGGATCGTGGAGTACATAATCATATACATATAGAATTAATGATTCTACGCGTACGAGCATTAGAACTGGTCTAATAAGATCTCAGGAGGTCGCATGAGATTTTGATGGGATTTTGCGGGGACTCGAAGGGCTCCCGCGTCTAGCTCCCGAGATCCTCAGATTTGATCCTCGTTGTATCCTAACAATATCTCATTGTATCCCATTGTATCCCATCGAATCCACACCGGATCTCCAGGATCTTCCTGATGATTTTTTACGGTGATCTCCGGTGATAGTGATTGAAACATGTTTGCTTCCTCAAGCAGTTTCAAAGCTAAAAGGTGACACACTTCCCAGGGTGGTACGGTACGCATACCAGATGCTATATGTAATCTCATCTATAGCAAACCCCACAGTATTGATTTATGAAGCTTTTAACATCCGGATGTATCCTATGTATTGTTTTCATAATTGTGCCTCGCGTCTGGTTCTCGGAACAATGAACTCCTACACATACGAGCCCCAAAGGTACATTGTCTACTGTGTCAGCTGAGTTGGCTCGGCGCCCTGATAATTGCACTCATAGAAGAAATAGAACGGAAAGTCAGGTGAGATTTAGTATCAAACCTACAAAACGTCGTACTGTCAATCGTAGGGAAGTTACCCTCACATGGAATTTACCCTTTTGCCTATTCTGCCATTCGTACTGGGTTTCAGCACTCGAAATTGCCATTGTTCGATAGCTAACAATCAGGACTATCCAACGATACCATTTTTGTCTTGCTAGAAGCTCTATACAATGCTTGAAAATATTATCATGCTTGTAGTGCATGGATTCCGGGCACAGATTAAGGAATCGGGGAGGATCAAAGCAGTCTGTGGTCCCAGCATTTGTTTAACAGGTGTGTACACATCTCACGGTAATGGATGTTGAAAATGCTCCTGTACCCATAAGTGTTAGGGGTTGCAAGCGCGACATTAAGCCTCGGGGGGGCTGAAACTAGCTCTTGCAGTTGTTCAGGCATATCAAAATACCATATCCAGCCGAGTTCACGCACGCTCACTAGCTGGCATCACCTAAGCGAGCTCCACTATTGCTCCTTTGGAAAGTGGACCTGAGGTAACTTCCCTGTGAACGATCTCTTGTCCCCGCATGCACCCGACACACCACCAAGTCGCACCTAAAATCAGACATAAATAGCATCGCGTAGCCCACATGCTAGGATACCCGCCAGTATAAGCAGGATTCCATATGAGCCAAAACCTGTTGTGCATTGACTACTTCTATGCAAAAAGGGTAACTTCCCTACACCTGATAGTAAAGGAAGCGGACAAATAACAACCGCACGCATCATTCGGAACCCTCTGTTGTTCCGCACCCCGAACACGGAACCTACGCAATCCAAGTCCGGTTTTCTGCCTGCGGAACTTCCGTAAGATAGGGGGAGCATAGTGATATCCCCATCGTCGCAAGCTCTCAACCTCCATCAAGTCTGCGGCTACGTATGTGAACGGCTAACACACGATAGCAGCTAACAGAAAAGCTACGCAACTAAAAGCTGCATAAGTAAGTGATGTCCCTTACCCTTGGCACACTAGCTAAACAGTTCTATCTGGCTGTGCGACGGTTACTTTAGTTTGTGGCAGCATCTTAGGTAAACGGCAATGAGATAATCTGAGCCGGCATACCAGAACTATGCAGAGACAAGTGAAAGGGGGTGCTAGTTTTGGATAAGAGAAGTGATTTGGTGTTGAACCTGTAACAATATATGTATATACGATAGTATAGAATACAATGATATGACTATACCAGCTTACCAGGCTGACTCAAAACAGTGCGTACAGTCTCAATACCTGTTAGTTGTTGTCTGAGACATCGGACCACTGCGGCCGACGCTCTTCATGCGTGCCTATGAAAGTTGCCTTGTACTGTGTTTGGCTTGTCTCGGATTTGTATATACAGTTTTCCGAAAATCAAATGTGATATTCCAACGCATGCGCTTATCCGGGCATAAGTAAGCATATCTCGCGCTTTTAGCCCCAATAAGTTTAAACTATTTCACAACCGCAATGTCGTAACAATCTCTGCCTTCTCGCACTTCTATCGGCAAACGAGTTCCTGTGGAAAGCATTTGCAGCAATGATAAACAACTAAGGATGTGCAGGGAGACAATCAATCCAAGGTTTGACAATGGCCAAGCCTCCATACATAAACAGACGTATCTTGACCAGGGAGCGTTGGATGGTATCGTCAGAGTCTTCGAATGAAACAGTAACAGAGGAGTGGAGGCCAGTGATAGAGGCCAGGTTACGGATCCATCAGGGCTGGCCCACGTGATGCAGCTGCCTCATTTGAAACCTAATTGTCACATTCATCTGTTCACCACCTTCACCTATAGTCTTATTTTTGAAATGTCCTCCCAGGCGGCAAAAGATGATCCCAAAGATATCATCTTGCGAGCTCAAGACCGTTATTTAGTGGGCAGATTTCGAGCGTGGACGAGGCAATGCAAACCCCATCCAAGCCAACGGATGTTGAGGCTTGAATGGGTGGCACAGTTAAACAAGAGTTTTGAAGAATCAGGCATAGACCGCGCTCAACATCCAATCAAGGTTCTGCTGGATAGAGATATCCAATCGCTTCAACGGGTGAGGAGCTTGTGCCAACCGGATTCCCAAGTGATACAATGGTTGCCAACCGATATCTGTGTACTTGTTTACGCTGGCCAACACCGCGTTGCGGCCTGCGAACAACTACCTGATCCCCAAGAAAGATGGTGGTTTGTTGAAGTCCATGAACATGGTATGTGTGCCAGTTATTAAGTTCAACTCGAAGCTAAAGCCGCGCAGCCCTCGAGAACAACCATCCAGCTGAGTTCTTGGCTGTCATGCACACGAGCAACGAAGTAGATCTACGCCTCAAAACAGAAGACATTGACAGACTCTCTTCTGTGCACCGCTTGTGTCAGCTCTTGAAGGATCAGCGCATCACAAAAGATGTGTTTGATGTCAACAAGGATCGGCTACTTGGGCGAGATCATGAAGTCCGCCGAGGTATAAACACTCTGACTCAATCACTTGAGCTGTCTGGGGCAATAATTCAAGCGATGTCTCAATCTCAGCTTCGACCCAAGTTCAACGGCGCTACTTGGCGGAAGCTGACCAAGGGCCGGTTTTATTCGGTGAGCTTGATACGGGGTGGGGGGTCATTCAAGAATTCCATCTGAATTGTTTTGATAGGTTGCCACAGCGTTGGTCCAAGAAATGGAGCAGCAGTTTCTGATACTGCGCAGTGATGATTTAAATGCATCCCCCGACCCATTTGCTCTCCCAGCAGCCTCATGTACTTGGGCTGGTCTGGAAAGTGCGGTTGTAAAGAAGAAGCACTCCTGGAACCAGCTTCCGGGAGGAGGGCATTCTGCGCTGATGCGTGTAAAGCAACGACCGGCATATTTTGTCAGTAGATTAAATCCACATCCAGAGGAAGGCTGGAGCCTGCAAAACATGGTATGTTAACACAGACTCCCGCCGGTCAGTGTCTGAACCATTCTGGGGCTAGGTTCTTTTACCCTCGGTCTTGACCTCGGGTACAATCACGGGTCGACTGGAGCAGATGCAGCAGGTTGCTCAACATGTACGTGGCGGCTATGCGCATCGAGGGCTTGAATTAATCAGATTTTTTTTCTTAGCTTGTGCACATCATTGCTGGGCCTGAAGTCGTTGATGTCTATACCAGCAATAAAGCGCATCAGAATGACCAGGACCATCCAGCTGGCATAATCAATCAGGTTTTAGGAGACCGGATCGTCAGACCTGACGGTAGTCTAAGGGAAACATCTCACAAGGTAACATTTTGCTGAGCCTGCATCGTACGACTTAGACTGATGAATCCCTTCTACATACAAAGATCATTAGGTTTATCTGGGAGAATGCTTCTGTCTTATTGTCGGAGCTGAATGCGAATATCTCAGAAAAGAAAGTGACAGACACCGAAGTGGCTGCTTACAACGGCTTGATTGGTCAAAGCGCTGCCTGGTGGCGTTTGCTGTCAATGTTCAAGATGAGTAGCTTCAAGTCTGGCTTGCATTTGAAAATCCCCAAGTCTTTTGGAGGCTCCGTACCAGATGAAGATTTGGCGCCCTCCACCGTTGGTCCTTCCCTGGATATTTTAACCCCGCCACCCTGCTTGCCCCGCTTACAGGGTTCCCGGAGGCAAGCGACACTCGGGCCTACCCAGCCCAGTCTACCAGAAAAAGCATTGTTACCCACCACCGGCCCGTTGTCGCTTGCTATGCATCCAGAAGCGTGTGACGATTGTTCTGCTGAGAATGCAGATAACCTAGGTGCTGAAAAACGCCCAGGGAAGCGGCCTAGGACCCAAAAGCACACGAACCCAAATGACAAGGACCACGAGGAGTTAGAGCGCCTGGCCCGGCTCCAAACTGACTCATTGGCCAACGTGAAGCCTGAGTTATATCGCTCCTTGATCGAAAAGCTTTGTGCTCTTCAGGAAGTTACGAACCGCCTCAACGAAAAAGAAGCAGACGCAGTATCAAAAGTAATAGATATTCTACTCAAGTTACACGGCACGGAGAGTTTATCAAGTCTGGCCTTCTACATTGAAGCATTCGTAAAGGTGAGAGACGGTCCGAAATATGTTCACCACTGCTTCTGATGTAAATGATCCTGAAAGACCATTCAAGATGGAGGTGTGAGACCTGTATGCGCTGTTTGACCTGCTGTGGCCTACATATATGCTGACAATGAACAGCCAGGGACTCAATCACGATCGGGGCTCTAATTGTACAGGAGGAGGTAGCAATCAGATATGTAGGCGGAAGAATGAGTTTAATAGGCATGAGCTCAAGTAGCATAGATTGAGAAAACTACTACATAGCTAATCGCGTAGATAAGAATGATCGGGCATATAGCCGGAACTATGGATCCTTTGCTTTTGAGAATGGACTGCTGGTTTGGAACTGGGAGGGAATAGTTTGGCATGGGTAGCAAGGGGCCGCATACACCCCTATTTATACCCTTGTATGCGCTCCCAGTCATACAGCAACTTGCGGTGTACTTACTACGCATATAGTCTGACTCGATTATGTTCTAGCACAGTCTAGTTCATTCGTGTATATGCATGAAACTTCTACACTCCCCCTTAATCGAGTAAGCGTAGATACATTATTAAAAGAGATGTATTATATTTGCATTCATTCAATCAACCATTCTCAGTCATTCAGAAACAATTCCTTTGATTCATTACTTCAGTTCATTCGGGTATACCGGGACGGTTAGTGTAAGCTACTAAGCGTCCTTCCCTTTGTCGTCTTCCGAGACAGCTTTGCCCATAATCAACTTGATAAGGTAACTAAATTGAGGAGCAGCAAGCACTTTAGTAAAAGTGTCTGCTAGGTTCTCTTTAGATGGTACATACAGTATAGAGACCTTACGCTTCTCAATTATGTCACGCATAGAGTGATGACAAGTGTCGATATGCTTCGAGCGTCCGTGGAATTGCGATTCCACAGAAAGAGTGAGTGCGGCGAGGTTGTCTGAAAGTAGAAGGGTAGGCAGATCAGCAATATAATACAATTCTTCAAAAGATTGTCTAAGCCAAAGCGCCTAGGTACATGCGTGCGTAGTGAAGTAGCCCGGGTAACCCGGGCCCGGTAATTCCGGGAATTCTGCCCAGAAATACCCAGAACTGAGGTCGGGGCATGGCGCTTGGCCCGGTGGTAGTATAGATGGAATATATATAACGTTTGTCCGTAGTGTACATACGAGACAGAATGGCGGCGCATGGCCCGCTAACTACAACAGTCCAACCGGTAGGAGTGGGAGACGCGCGCGAGCGTGACCGGCACCCCGAGACGCGAGTACGACTCGCTGGGTCGGGATGGGAAAGAACTGCAGCAGTTGGCGTTCGGAGAAACGCATAAAACTGGGGACGGGGGGTGGGCAAAAAAGCAAGGACCGACGCGTGATAGTAGTCTCGCCGGTGGTGATGGTTGAGGCGAGACGAGGGAACAACACGTGACGGTCCGTGCAAATAATGTCCTGGGCGTAAGCGCCAAGGCTGATACCCGGGCTCAGTATTGCCTGTGACACTCCGCCGGCTCCGTATCACAGCCACACCACGTGAGTTAACCTGCGAGCTGGCAATACATCGTGTCTTGGCATCCCCTGAATCGCCGGGCGCTTTCCTTATATCGCACACCTCATTTTTGAGCTCGATACGAGGTGCAGCCAATCAGAATCACATCGTCCGCAACACTAGCTGGATAGCTTGAAAGCCGCTCGGATGAACTGGTCGTTCATTAGATCATCGATCTCCCCTTTGGCATTTGTATGTACAACATGTCAAATAGCACCGCCACTTGATGATATCTGATTGTTTCGCAAGTTCTCTATTCTTTGGATTGACAAACGTGCTTGGATGGGGGGCATTTCGGTTGACAAAGTACAGCTACCTACATTCAAGCCTTTCAGAATCAAACTATTCCCTCCCAGTTCCAAACCAGCAGTCCATTCTCAAAAGCAAAGGATCCATAGTTCCGGCTATATGCCCGATCATTCTTATCTACGCGATTAGCTATGTAGTAGTTTTCTCAATCTATGCTACTTGAGCTCATGCCTATTAAACTCATTCTTCCGCCTACATATCTGATTGCTACCTCCTCCTGTACAATTAGAGCCCCGATCGTGATTGAGTCCCTGGCTGTTCATTGTCAGCATATATGTAGGCCACAGCAGGTCAAACAGCGCATACAGGTCTCACACCTCCATCTTGAATGGTCTTTCAGGATCATTTACATCAGAAGCAGTGGTGAACATATTTCGGACCGTCTCTCACCTTTACGAATGCTTCAATGTAGAAGGCCAGACTTGATAAACTCTCCGTGCCGTGTAACTTGAGTAGAATATCTATTACTTTTGATACTGCGTCTGCTTCTTTTTCGTTGAGGCGGTTCGTAACTTCCTGAAGAGCACAAAGCTTTTCGATCAAGGAGCGATATAACTCAGGCTTCACGTTGGCCAATGAGTCAGTTTGGAGCCGGGCCAGGCGCTCTAACTCCTCGTGGTCCTTGTCATTTGGGTTCGTGTGCTTTTGGGTCCTAGGCCGCTTCCCTGGGCGTTTTTCAGCACCTAGGTTATCTGCATTCTCAGCAGAACAATCGTCACACGCTTCTGGATGCATAGCAAGCGACAACGGGCCGGTGGTGGGTAACAATGCTTTTTCTGGTAGACTGGGCTGGGTAGGCCCGAGTGTCGCTTGCCTCCGGGAACCCTGTAAGCGGGGCAAGCAGGGTGGCGGGGTTAAAATATCCAGGGAAGGACCAACGGTGGAGGGCGCCAAATCTTCATCTGGTACGGAGCCTCCAAAAGACTTGGGGATTTTCAAATGCAAGCCAGACTTGAAGCTACTCATCTTGAACATTGACAGCAAACGCCACCAGGCAGCGCTTTGACCAATCAAGCCGTTGTAAGCAGCCACTTCGGTGTCTGTCACTTTCTTTTCTGAGATATTCGCATTCAGCTCCGACAATAAGACAGAAGCATTCTCCCAGATAAACCTAATGATCTTTGTATGTAGAAGGGATTCATCAGTCTAAGTCGTACGATGCAGGCTCAGCAAAATGTTACCTTGTGAGATGTTTCCCTTAGACTACCGTCAGGTCTGACGATCCGGTCTCCTAAAACCTGATTGATTATGCCAGCTGGATGGTCCTGGTCATTCTGATGCGCTTTATTGCTGGTATAGACATCAACGACTTCAGGCCCAGCAATGATGTGCACAAGCTAAGAAAAAAAATCTGATTAATTCAAGCCCTCGATGCGCATAGCCGCCACGTACATGTTGAGCAACCTGCTGCATCTGCTCCAGTCGACCCGTGATTGTACCCGAGGTCAAGACCGAGGGTAAAAGAACCTAGCCCCAGAATGGTTCAGACACTGACCGGCGGGAGTCTGTGTTAACATACCATGTTTTGCAGGCTCCAGCCTTCCTCTGGATGTGGATTTAATCTACTGACAAAATATGCCGGTCGTTGCTTTACACGCATCAGCGCAGAATGCCCTCCTCCCGGAAGCTGGTTCCAGGAGTGCTTCTTCTTTACAACCGCACTTTCCAGACCAGCCCAAGTACATGAGGCTGCTGGGAGAGCAAATGGGTCGGGGGATGCATTTAAATCATCACTGCGCAGTATCAGAAACTGCTGCTCCATTTCTTGGACCAACGCTGTGGCAACCTATCAAAACAATTCAGATGGAATTCTTGAATGACCCCCCACCCCGTATCAAGCTCACCGAATAAAACCGGCCCTTGGTCAGCTTCCGCCAAGTAGCGCCGTTGAACTTGGGTCGAAGCTGAGATTGAGACATCGCTTGAATTATTGCCCCAGACAGCTCAAGTGATTGAGTCAGAGTGTTTATACCTCGGCGGACTTCATGATCTCGCCCAAGTAGCCGATCCTTGTTGACATCAAACACATCTTTTGTGATGCGCTGATCCTTCAAGAGCTGACACAAGCGGTGCACAGAAGAGAGTCTGTCAATGTCTTCTGTTTTGAGGCGTAGATCTACTTCGTTGCTCGTGTGCATGACAGCCAAGAACTCAGCTGGATGGTTGTTCTCGAGGGCTGCGCGGCTTTAGCTTCGAGTTGAACTTAATAACTGGCACACATACCATGTTCATGGACTTCAACAAACCACCATCTTTCTTGGGGATCAGGTAGTTGTTCGCAGGCCGCAACGCGGTGTTGGCCAGCGTAAACAAGTACACAGATATCGGTTGGCAACCATTGTATCACTTGGGAATCCGGTTGGCACAAGCTCCTCACCCGTTGAAGCGATTGGATATCTCTATCCAGCAGAACCTTGATTGGATGTTGAGCGCGGTCTATGCCTGATTCTTCAAAACTCTTGTTTAACTGTGCCACCCATTCAAGCCTCAACATCCGTTGGCTTGGATGGGGTTTGCATTGCCTCGTCCACGCTCGAAATCTGCCCACTAAATAACGGTCTTGAGCTCGCAAGATGATATCTTTGGGATCATCTTTTGCCGCCTGGGAGGACATTTCAAAAATAAGACTATAGGTGAAGGTGGTGAACAGATGAATGTGACAATTAGGTTTCAAATGAGGCAGCTGCATCACGTGGGCCAGCCCTGATGGATCCGTAACCTGGCCTCTATCACTGGCCTCCACTCCTCTGTTACTGTTTCATTCGAAGACTCTGACGATACCATCCAACGCTCCCTGGTCAAGATACGTCTGTTTATGTATGGAGGCTTGGCCATTGTCAAACCTTGGATTGATTGTCTCCCTGCACATCCTTAGTTGTTTATCATTGCTGCAAATGCTTTCCACAGGAACTCGTTTGCCGATAGAAGTGCGAGAAGGCAGAGATTGTTACGACATTGCGGTTGTGAAATAGTTTAAACTTATTGGGGCTAAAAGCGCGAGATATGCTTACTTATGCCCGGATAAGCGCATGCGTTGGAATATCACATTTGATTTTCGGAAAACTGTATATACAAATCCGAGACAAGCCAAACACAGTACAAGGCAACTTTCATAGGCACGCATGAAGAGCGTCGGCCGCAGTGGTCCGATGTCTCAGACAACAACTAACAGGTATTGAGACTGTACGCACTGTTTTGAGTCAGCCTGGTAAGCTGGTATAGTCATATCATTGTATTCTATACTATCGTATATACATATATTGTTACAGGTTCAACACCAAATCACTTCTCTTATCCAAAACTAGCACCCCCTTTCACTTGTCTCTGCATAGTTCTGGTATGCCGGCTCAGATTATCTCATTGCCGTTTACCTAAGATGCTGCCACAAACTAAAGTAACCGTCGCACAGTAAACCTCCCCAGCGCGGATAATCCGACGGGTATTCTCCGCGCTGGTCATGCGTATCATCCGAACCAGTCATGCGAATCATCCGAGCCAGCATAAAGGATATACCCAGCATATATCTGCGGATGCACCCAGCATTTGCCGGCGGATTATTGGCAACATCCGAACCGTCGGATTATCCAGTGCCATACCAAACCTGAAAGTTTCAAACAGAATGCCTTCAGAGAGGATCGAACCCGCTATTTAAAGTTCAAACCTGATTTACTGCACTGTGCGTTTACCGGTACACTAATGCTACTTAAATGTTCAACCACACACTATGGACCCAAATCCTGCGGTTAGACCGACGGGTACCTGCGGTCGCACCTCAAAACCGGAGGTAGGTACCGGACGGTGGCAAGGTTCTGCCTGCGGTTTTAAATTTCCGCACCCGCAATTTTGCTCCAGCATGCGGACTTTTCCAGGTACCTGCGGATTTTTAGGCTCGCCTCCGGATTTGCCGCTGATTTAGTTTGCCGCACACTCGAGCAATGGCTTGCGGATTTTCTGGATAGCCATTATAAGTGTTACATTCCTACTAGATCATACAATGAATAATTTATTATACACGTGAGACGATCACCTGCGGTTTGCGGGTGGTATGATAACCAACTGCGCAACATTTTGGCGACCTCTCGAGGGCTTGCCACGGCGCCACAGTGGTGAAAGCCGCAGTCGGGAGACTGTCGCTTGGCAGAGTGGGAGATGTGATGGCAATCAATCTAGGGGTGGTGCTGTCATTTAGCCAAATAGGGATAGAGGCAAGGCAAACCATCGACGAGTTGCAATACAGGCGCGGGGCTGCAATCGATCTGAAAGCGGGCTCGTGACAGGACTCGGACTGGTGGTGCACAAGGAGCAAACGGTAGTACGTGGCGGGATAGGAGCTTGTAAAGGAGGCATATTTGCCCGTTGAGCCACCAGGGCCAGTCGACACGCAGGGGTGGCGAGATACACCAATGATGTGAATGGCTAGCCTTAGCAGCCGCTGGACTGCACCGCTCGGGTTTCCCTATAATACGGCAGCGAGCTGCACCGAGTTTCGCAAATGGTATTGCCAGAGGGAGATTTTGTCGTTGGAGAAGACAGAATTCGGCCAAGGGTGATGCTGGGGATAGAGAACGGGATGGGGGTGTTGTTTCCGGCGATCTAGAGGGAATAGTGGTACGAGGGTTCAATATGGCTAGCACAAGCTCGGTATATTAAATGGTAATTGCGGGAAGGTGAGCACAGATATTACGCGAGCACAAGGATACGTACGCAGTATGAGTGGAGTTGTCTGAGTGGCGTAGCCTATTGCCAGAAGAGTTTACGAGGGTGTTTAAGTTGTTGTGAGATCGAGAGTGCGTAGCTCATTTTGTTGCCAGAAGAACTATAAAAAGGATTTGAAGTGTAAGGCAACTGTAGGGTGGGGTTAGTCGATCACTCGGAGACCAAGGGCGAGGAGGGAAGCGTCCCAGGCAGGCAGAAGTTGATCATGAAAGCCATAGAGCCCATTGGATTGTAACATAGAGTGCCTCTGAGGTTCAAAATTTGAAGTTCCAGAGTCCAGAAATTAAACAGGAGGGAAGGGAGCGATCCGTGGCAAGCCAAAATTTGTGCAAATGCTAAGCGCCGAAATAAGCGCCGACGAGTCGCGCACATATCACGCCACCTTCCGCCTGCTTCTCCTTCCTCCTAACCACGACCAGCGGTTTTTACGGTCTTCAAAATTTGGATCAAAGGCTTTGTATCCCGGTACATCGTAGTAAGTTTGCCTGCCCTTTCCGCATTGTACATGGTATTTTGGCTCAGACGTTGCTGAATGCGTGCATCTCGCCCTTTCCCCTACGCCCAACCTTTGACACGCAACAGGATATATTTATGCTACTGTGCGTGATTCAAGGTCTCATAAACATTATTTCAGACCTTCGCAGCCTGCCCTGACGTGTTTATTCGATTAGCAGTGTATCCTCCCTGGTAACAACCAGCGCCACGGTACTGATCAATTTTCACCTCACTGCCACAAACATTTAGACGAGCATTGGCAGAAGCTCACTAACGCTGTAAGCCGATTATACATTAACCAGTATTCGTTACCTAACCCACCTTGAGTTAATAATTGACAGATCTAGTAGTAGTGTGATGTGCCGGCCACGCCACAAGGATCACTAACATTACCGGCAGCGGTGGTATGGAAACGCAGCTGGTCTGTTGCAAGAATGGCAAGGTATGCTAGTTTCTTATGTTAGAACTTGTTCACGATTCACTACTGACAGGCAGACAAATGTAGCACTCAAGAACTCTGACGCATGCACCTCATCCTTGTTGGCTGCTTCAAAATTTCCCTGTGAGTGCGATCCCTACTATCCAACTAGAGCGTCTCAAGGCTGAGCTAGTGGTTATCTTACAGGTTGCTTTTCGATTAGCTTCGTGTGCTATACGTTTGTTAATACAGTTTCAGTGGACATGTGGATCAATGCGGATTACCGCACGTAGGACCAGTGTGTTGCTTGTGTACTATGTAACTAATATAATATAATAATCTGTGATTACATGCGATTGAACCGCAGGCAAATCCGAAGGGGAGCCGCGAGAAACCCGTGCATGGAATGATCTGCACCTGCGGATTTTGCCCATAATTCGCAGGCAAACCCTCAAGTAAATCCGCAGGCAAAACCGAGGGCAGCCTGCGAATAAATTGGCGGGAACGCGTGCGGTTTTGACGCTGGGTATGTTCGGTTTCCTACCTCCAGACTTTCCGCATCCTGCAGGTTCACAGTGACACAAGTCCTCTATATAGACAATCAAACATTTCTAAGCATATATGCCCGCAGTTTGACCTCGGATTTCCCTCACCTGCGGATTTTCCGAAGCCGGAGGTCATGTATAGAACATGTTTTGTCCTCATTCACAGATGGTATGTGTATGTATTGTGGCATTTGTTGTAGCCCTATAAGTGGAATACAACGTTGAAAGAGTAATTGGAGATCCAAACCTTGGAGAAAAGGTCCCCACTGCCTGTTCGTGTCATGTGGCTCGTGTCAGCGAGCGAGTGCGCAGCTCGCCGTTTATCAGATACAAGGTCTGATGCTCTTCGTGTGTTATTTTGTGAGATTACACCAGCTAATTCATTGATGTGCCCTACTATGAATGCATTGCTGTCCATTTGTATAGCACCTTTTAAATTTCAATACAAAGTTATCCAAATCTGAAAGCAAAGTACGAAAATTCCGAGGGCGTAAGTTGACCTGTAAATTGTTCCAGCTCTTATATGCGGACTTCGGAGAATCCGACGTTGCACGCAACATCCGAACCTGCGGATAAAAAATCCGCACCGTTGCCTGAAAAATATCCCAGCATTTACCTGCGGATTTCAAGCGATCCGAGAGAGACCCTCGGATCATCCGCAGAAACCGGGTTCTACAGTGACCGTTATACCGGTGGAGGATATTATTGCGCCAATGGCCTTATGTACGTTTAGTATGCTCGTCTTTTCGTCCTCAAAGAATGCTCAAGTTGTGGGTTGCAATCTTATATGACCGGGTGCGATATTCTCATTATTATGTTGTTGAGTACTCTCTCTTATTCAGTTTCAGACCGGCACAGAAATGGCTGAATATGAAGTTGTTCGCGCCCAGGAGGGAGCTCGTGACGGAGCAGGCGTACCCTCTTGAGCCACAACCAGCTGAAACCAAGGAGAACCGATATAGCGTCTGGTATGTTCAATTTGTCTCCAGGGAACACTTTCTGAAATTTCTGTCGCTTCAACAGTACAAAAAATGGATTTAGAATGACATCAATAATATACATGAATGATTCAATGATACGAGTGCCTAGTTGTCAGATTCGTGAGTACCTTCGCCAACCTTGTCATCTAGGATCTTCTGGCGTGCTTGTAGCGTAAGCCTTGCTTGCTTTCCCTTATCCCTCGGAGCTGCCACGCTCCCAGTCTGTATTGACGAGGCCTTGCGTTTACTTCGCGTTGCCGGGACTTCTGTTGCGTCGTCTCCAAGAACACGGCCACCATCTATCCATTCGGGATGGTTGTTCAGTACTTCGGGGTCAACATCCAACGACGTGGCCGGTTTGCTAGTGTCTTGTTTCGTCGAGGTGATCCTGGACGTGCATCTCCACGAACGGCAACCGTCACAGGTCTTTTGGTCTGCGGTTTGGTATCCGGCACAGCGTCAATCGCCTTCTTACAGGCAACCAACTGAACCAAAGTGAGTGCCTGTTTGACGCTCTGTAAAGCACTTTACTCACCTCTTTTGAGGCATATACCCATTCTCGGCTGACTATTCTCCCAGTTTTCCGTGGGGGATGACCATTGACTGACTCTACTTCATAGTCGTCCTCCGAGGTGGCTCCAACTGTGAGTACAGTATCGTACTGAGGTGCCTGGTATTTA
>MU132193.1:153061-189689 GCA_015039395.1 Ceratobasidium sp. AG-I
CCAGGCTTCCAGAGGTGCTTCATATGAAGACCGGCTTCGTCAAGCTATCCGGTCGCACCTACGGGAAACCTGGGACTACCTTCCACCCCTGCAGAAGAGCAAAATCTGGCCAGCACTGGGACAGCAGGGTCAAAGATATTACAACACATGCCCCAGCCCTTCATACCGGAAGAATAAGATCTGATGGTTACTTGCTATATTCTGTCTCTGTTGTTTTGAGCTCAGTCAAGTTGTAGCTGTGGTGTGGTATCTTTGTGTTCCTACAGTTTGATTAGTGAGCAGTTTGTAGACATTCATCCGCAATCTGAATAAATTAATATGTATCCAAGGCACAAAGATCGTAAGTGTGTGAGACAAAGGGTACCATTTAACACTGTCATGTTGGGGTGCTCACATGAGAACGGGACTCTTGAATTCAAGAAATGCTGCGTAACTATCGTTGAAGGTAAAACCCCTTGTAAGGCTGGCAGTACTGTATCCTCAGCGAAATCCCCCTAAATTCCAGATCATTCTAGAGCACTCTGGAGCAAAGGGATGTGCTCTCAGGAGCATGCGGGAGCACTCAGGAGCGCCAGTCATATGCTCAGGAGTACCTGCCTAATTGGGTAGATCCCATCACCCAAGTGTGTCCACATACTGTACAGCCACTTGGCATTGCCTAGAACTTATCTCCATTTTGGGCGATTGCTGACCAAGCCTTTGATGACAAGTGATTGACGACTGGCAGCCGCCCTATGGAGCTTAGCACAATTGTCCTAGTAGACTTACGATGGGTCACCGCACCATAACCCGCTAGAATGTATACTACAATCACCTAGTAGAAATTGAAGCCAAATGTGAGTCTACTTAGATTGTGCTCTTAGATGTGTGAAATTCTTTTTGTGTGATTTACGACGAGGTGCAGAATTTACTAGGAAAAGATAACACCGATGTTAACGCCGACGCTCATTCTTTGCCTCTCCCGACGAGCGTCGTGTCCATTCCTCTCGCTCTCACACTCTGGGACACTCTTTATGCCACCCAATACTAAGTCAAAAACCTCTGGCAATGCGGCTGCGCGCTCAGTGGGGCAAAATTCGGGTTCTGGACATCGCGCTCAGCCTCAGGCGCGCGTAGACGAGCCTGTTGCTCCTTCTCCGCAACAGAAGCTTTACGCCGACCCTCTACAAGTCCTCCAGCGCTTGAAAGCTCCAGGGCTTGATATTGGGACCTTTATTCATGTTTTATTCTATAGAAACCCCGAGTCTCGTGCTGACTTGACAATGCGAGCGGCTCGTAAGAGCTTTCTTGGCGCTAGGCTGTTTTCCCCTTGCGTTGGCTGGACTCGACGCCAATTGGACGGGTCATCGCTCGGTTTATACAGGACATGCGGTACGTAGTCGTGGATTTACTTGCCAACCTTGGAGGACTAACAGATGGGCTCTTCAAGTTCGCTCGACGGATCGCTGCCAAATGAGTTTCAGAGTTTATTCGAGACGACTATTACTCTAATTTTACGTTTTGGCGCGGTTATCGCATTCTCGTAAGTACTCATCTGTACCACATGCTCTATACCCGAATTTCTGACGCGCTATAACGCAGTCTTATCTTCACGGCCCCTGGCGCACTCGTATTTATAATAGGAATCTGGATCGGACAAATCTACATCGCCGCTCAGCTTTCCGTCAAGCGCGAGATGTCCAACGCCCGCTCGCCCCTGTTCAGCTATTTCGGTGCTACACCCAATGGAATCACATCAATGCGGGCGTACGGCGCTGAGGACCAGCTCAGGGGTGAGGCGCTGAAGCGACTTGACAAGTACACCCGCGCAACGAGAACATTCTACAACCTAAACGCGCGTTATCTTACCGTACTTGAGTTGGCTCTATACTGACATGAGCTGTGCTTTAGCGCTGGATCTGCATTTGCATGGATGCCTTGGGCGGAGCGTTCGCAGCTAGACTGGCAGCGTACTTAGTGTACGTCAACTCAACTTCTCACGCTAGTAACACTGATTTCTCGCTGAGCATGGCGGTTTCATTCTCCAGCGGTATCCTCTGGGTAAGCTGAACCGGCACTGCGAATCACCACCAATCTGACGTGTTTGATCTGATAGTGGGTGCGCATCCTGAACGATTTCGAAGTCCAAGGTAATAGCTTGGAGAGAATCCAAGATTACGTCGCGATTGAACAATAACCCACTGTTGTATCGGAAATGCTCCTCCTGCATACTGGCCCGCTTCTGGAAAGCTCGTAGTCGAGGACCTGAATGCACGATACTCTCCTGATGGCCCTGCTGTCTTGCACGGCATCTCGTTCGATATCCAGAGCGGCGGCGTCCTTGACAATGATCGGCACGAGCGAAGAGGAGTCGAGGTCAGTGCATGTGGTCATGACATCCTGTAGAAGTTTCATGTAGATACACGAATGAGCTGGAATGTGCTAGAAATTAATCGAGTCAGACTATATGCGCAGTAAGTTACCGTATGACTCGGAGCGCATTCAAGGGTATAAATAGGGGTGTATGCGACCCCTTATCACCCATGCTTTTACTCTTATTTCTACTGTCTTTACTGTCTCGTTTAATAGTACTTAATTCCCTTTTACATACATATAAATCTATAGTTTCTACACATCCGTCCAGTCCGAGGTCGTCGGCTCGTTGGTAGTAGTAGTCGCAGACCTAACCTCGTCAACATAGCGGATGATCGCAAAGGTGGTGTTCGCGAAATCGTCAGGGAGGGTGGTGAGGCACCCAGTGTTCGTCTCAGCACGCATCCAGTAGGCGTCACCGACGGATCTAACGGAGGTGTTGACGATGACAGAGTAGTGCTGACCGTTGTGGAGCTTGAGGCGATGGAGAGCGCTGTTAGCTTCGCTGTAGATGCCAGTGTCGTCCGCCTCGGTGACATTGAGGGTGTGGCCGTCGATGTAGTACCAGAACATGGCTGCGTAGATATGTCAGTAGGAGCTCTAATGTGCAAATGATGACCGAGTGCGTGCCATGAGACGCAGAGTTGATGAGACGAAAGCGGTACTTTTTGTTGGGCACAACCTGGATCTCGAGCGGGGTCTGGGTGAAACAGGTGCTGCTGTTGCCGTAGGTCGCGCAGTCCCAGGTGCCGTGGCCGTTGAACATGGCAGAGTTGGGCGACGGCGCAGCGATACGCTACAATCACAAGGAGCCATTTAGTACGGTGCATACAGCCAGATAAATGCAAAAGTACTCAGGTCCTTTAGACGAACGCCCACATCGATCTTGTAGCGCAGGACCTTGGGAAGAACGGCAGCCGAGACCGACAGCTTCCTGTGGTTCTGGTACTCTTTATCCAAACTATGAGCTTCAGACGCGACCATTCAATCGGGTACGAGACTATGTCTATTTGAGGCCAAATTATTCCTCACATTGTCGATTGAGCACAGGATGGCAACACTGGAGCTGCAGAAGGCGAAGAGTCCGTGTGCAAACGCCTCAAAATCTTGCTTGTATCTAATCCTATTGATGCTCCTGGGCAAGTGGGTCCTGGCTGCCAGCAGGCAGCAAATTCAATGGAGCCGTGAGCAAAGTCATAGGACAAACATGGCCGGGCGGAGGAGCGGAAACAGCGTCATCCTTCCACTCGGCAGCAGTCGGAGGCGCAAACAGTCCAGCCCTACCCATGGTTGAGATTTACTGTCTTGCTAAGCTCTAATGAGACTCAGAGGCGACGCAAGTCACATGGTGACAGACAGGTGCATAGAACAAATCGTAAGGAAGGCAAGTGTCTTCACAGTGCTAATCCCGACAAACCAGAAGATATGTTTCACAGAGCAAACAGCAGTTATGCCGTACGACCCCGGGAAGTGGGCCACCTTATTGTATCCACGATTTCTCCACCACAACCTGTCTTCAAGTGTGTGTGTTAAGTATATACAGTGATCCGGCACGTGCCGAGACACTACTATGTAACGAGACAGTCGCACAAATGTGACGGATGTACTATCCAGATATTTTCAAAGATTAGAGCAGTTATTCTCATTGCATAAATGCATATTGTGTCAAAAAATTGGGACCTGAGGCTAACATTCAAGCCGGATTGCTGGTGGCATTGGGGACGAAGCCCTACAGCTGTCTCGCAACCACTAGGCAAGACACTTCCATAGATGCACCGCATATACTAGACTGATTGCCATGAAGATCCACAAATTTGTTCAGTTGCCATTCCCACACAGTGTGGGATAAAATCGGAGCTCTGGGATGTAATTCAAGCCCAAAGACTTTCCAACCCGTACGTGTTTGTCTCGCTGAAACGGGTGTAGGTGCATCGTCCGAATGCTCCTTGTCACTCTCACGGCCTTTCCGGGTGCTTGTGCGAGTCTGTCCCTTCCCACGGCCGCGACCACGACCACGCCCTCTCCCTCTCCCCCGCCCTCGGACTGCAGTTCCTCGAATCCGGCTCTGTTCTTGTACGAGCACCTCGTCAACATCGCTTTGTCTGTATACTCGAGCTCGTCCAACTCGGCCGCCTCGAGTTTTTCTATTCTTCTTATCCTGGAGGGCACTCTGTAACTGCTGAAGGTCGGAATCCATAATGACAGCACGTGCTTCCGCCCCGTCCATAGCGCGTAACGCCTCAAATAAACCATTACGAAGCGAGTGCCGACTCGCCGAAGCGTTGTTTGCTAACTCCCAGCACTGATCCACAATAGCGAGACGACCATGGCGAGGGCTACGAGGGGGAGCATCCTCAGCATCAGCGCTTAAGTGTTCTGTCCGAGCCTTATCTCTCCATTCCTGCATAACACTGGATCGATAGGGTTGGATGGCTCAATTCCCGTCGCTTCGAAAGCCGATAAAATCATTTCTCGAGTGTAGGTCTTCTTTCGGGCTTGATCCAGTAGTCTAGCCCTAATTGTTAGAACACAATTGACTTGGAGATGCCTATGTACTTACTTCCCAAAATTTCCCTTGTTGACTGTGAGCCTTTTTCGAATCATCTCGTGAACTTCTTGACCATAACGGCGCTGAAGTGATCGGAAGATCACTCGATCAAGTGGCTGGAGGAAGTCTGTTGTATGGCTGGGGAGTCCAACAGTGGCAATCCGAGCCTCAAGAGCGTACTGAAGAAACTCATAGGTGAGATGAGATCCGTGGCCGTCGACAATAAGACACCTCCATTGGCCGTTTACCCTAAGTATCTTTGTCAGCCTTCAAATTGTTGTCACTATTAATGTTGTACGTACGTTTCTAACTTGTCCATTTATCAAAAGCCTTGATGTACTCAACTCCGAGTTCGTTGTCTGTCCATCCACTCGAGGAACAGGCCCAGCGCGTGTCCTCAGGCAACGGACTGTCCTCTATCCATCGCTTCTGTACGTATTTACCTTTCATGATTATCATCGGAGGGAGGACCGTACCATCGGCACAGATACAATCAATTGATGTAATGGTCTCACGGTTCCCATCTATTGCCATGAATAGATTTGACCAAAAATAATCAAGCAAGAACACTTACAATGCTTTGATCCCTCAGCGTATCCATCACGTCGTTTGTGTTTAGTAACAACAATCTTTTCCTGACCCGTAATTCCAATCTGAAACCCTTTCTCATCCATGTTGAAAATACAAGATGGTGGGATGTGTAGCTCGTGAAGGATATTAGAGAGCTGATAGGCAACCAATAAGCAAATATCTTAATGGAGCAACCGTAAAGCTCACCAAGACGTAAAACTCCATAAGGTAAGCTGGATTCTTTGCCATCACGCGCTTCTCGTCAATCCGCTTACTTGTTGTGGGCCTAAGTTCGGGGTGCCGAGCAAGAAAGTGCTCTTGCCAGTGATGCCCAAGCTTAGGTGCAGAAGCTCCAAGTCTATTACTGACTACGGCTTCTTCACAGGAGACAACATGCGACATCCGGAGCGGCAAATGGCGGCGGTCCATCTGTCGGCATCGGTTCACAACCTCCGCTTCCTCTGCGACAGAAACTATTTGCTGAGGTTCGTGGGCTTTGTGTCGCTCCTGGCAACCATCGAGTCGACCCTAAAGAGTTACTCTTGGTACACCTCGACGCTCAGCTGCACGTCTCTGAGAATACCCGCCATGTTCAACATCGTTAATTGCTAGCTGCATGGCCTCTTCCTGCTGTTCCAAATCTTCCTGCTCATTCCTGCTCTTAATTATGAGTCATCTGTTAACAAACCCACCCAGAACCCATAACAAACTCACTTTTTTGCCATTTTGGGACCGTTGGCGTGAAGAAAGACGTGTTTGAGTCACGTGGCCCACTTCCCGGGGTCTTGGTGGTTATCCCCCGCTTTTAGCAATCCTCTCATATATTTTCAACCAAGCTGTAGATTGCTCCAATTTTTTAATACATTATTTCGGAGCTCAATGGCTACGCATCTACGCCAAAAATTTAGAAATCCATGCATTCCATGTTGTACAAATTGCACATTAGTCGAAAAGTGGCCCACTTCCTGGGGTCGTACGGTAGTGTATGCAAATATTATTAATGGTACAAAATAAATTACATCAAGTGACATCACAATTAAGTTCTGTAAGCCCAGCAACGGCCTGGAGTTTCTGAACCTGGCCTTCCTGTTCTCGTCGCCCACCGCCCTTGTGCTCCTCTTTCAGTACATTAGATCGACTGGCCGTTTCTCTAGCACAGTTGGATAATTATTTTCTCTCTGTTTCTTTCTTTCTTTTTCTCTCGGTTATTGCCTGTCTTCGTCTCACATCTCGGTCTGCTACGTTCTGCCTCTCTCTCTTCGTTATGTTCTGCACCTTTCCGGACTAGTCTTAGCATCCACGCGAGTTCATTTGTGATAACCTTGTTAAATTGCTGCCTGTAGTCTCGGTCTCTTCCCGTCTCCTGTTCTCCCGTCTCTGTGTAGTGTCGCACCATAGGGCGTAGCCCCAAAACGACAGAAAATGTACTTGATCCAAAAATAAATAAAAACATTCTGTAAGCTGCGTGTGTAACTAGCCGAGCGCACCATGTCCCACCTATGCGACTGTGTATCGAAGCGCGTTTGGGCCCACTGGCGAGGAGTGTTTTGATGTCACCAAAGGTTCGACACCGTATGCTATAAATCGGGATAAATCAAGTTATACACCAAATGGAATAACGTCTTTGAGACTCACCTGGGTTTCAGCGACATCGTATGCGCAGCCCCCTTCGGCAAGCGCTACGTGGGTTAATTTGGAGGCCTGCAAGCGAAAGAGCCGTGGTCCTTGAGAGGGAAAAGTTGGGATCGGGTGAGCCAGCTTGAGGAAAGGGTGCCGAGTCGAAGCCGACGCAGTGGCTGCCTCGACATGGGGGAAGATTTTCAGGTTGTGGCGTATTGGCCTGGATTGCATACGATGTTAGGTACGGCAACATGGAGAGAGTCGGAGAGAGAGGTGCATTTACCTCGTCGAGAGACAAAAAATAGGCTTTGTTAGCGTCAAACGGTCCTTTGTTTGCTGGAGACAGGAAGATATCGCTACTTGCCGCCGCTGACAAACCACCAGGAGCGCCCACTCGCGACCTGCGCAAAGCACCCGACGACACTTGATATGTGGGCGCTGGAACCCTAGGAGTGAAGTCATTGGTGCTAAGCGTATAGTCGGAGAAAATCTAGGAAAGGCAAGATAGTATGCACTCTGTCGATATCTGAAAATAGAAGAATATGAATACAACTATATGCAGGAGAAAGAGGAGCTTGCCTACACAATTCAAACAATTCAAGGTAAGCCGACGGCTCTTTCACACTTCCTTCGACTCTTCATGCTCATTAAACTGCCCTTGGAAGCTATGGGCCCCGTTACATTCATTCCAATAACACAGGATTGTTTCTCTGGTGCCTGCGTGTTGTCAGCGGCCGGGTTGAGCGTTTACACTCAAACAAGGGTTAAGGGTTCACTTAGCTGTCTGACTTTCCCCCACGCCGCAGCAACAAATAGTTTGCCCATACGAGCCTTTGGAGAGAATTTGGAGTAACTCAATAGTGTTTTGACTAATCCGGAAGGGAGGGGCGGGAGGCGGGAGGCGCACTGGCGGTGGTGGCAGGGTTAGCGTGAGTTTGACTTAGAATGTTTTGCGCGTAGGATGACATAAACAGCAAAAATTCGATTCAAAGGCATTTACAGACAGTTCAGAAAGTTTCAGAAAGTTTCAGAACATCTTACACCATAGAATCTTACAGAATCCCACTCCCTGGCGCCCAGCCACGCATCTAATCTAGAAACTTGACTAGAACCCCGTGGGTTCTGGCCAGATCTGGCCAAAAGAAAAACCTACGAGTTGCTGTGAAGGCTATTCCGGTTATTTTTAGAAAAAACATCGATGCCCCTGCTTGGAGCCCATCAACTATTTGGCAAAAATTGCAAAGATATTCTTGAAGTTTTTCACAAGAACATTGATGCCATTGTGTTGAGCTAAAACTGCAAGACTGCCCCTCATACCTTTGACAGAATCATCAATGCCCCTCTATGGTGCCCATCAATTGTCATTTTACAAAAACTGTGAGGGTATCTTTGATTTTCTTTCACAAAAACATCGATATCCCTCTTTGCTGCCCATCGACTTTTTGACTATAAGTACTTGATTCCTCCACAATCTATGGCAAAAACATCAGCTCCACTTGTGGGAGTTCATTGACCTTGTGGACAATCCTGCCAGACTATTTCTAGCACTTTTGACAAACCATTGATGCCCCACTATGTTGCCCATCAACCTTTTTGACAAAAACTGCAAGACTGTTTTTGGTAGATCTTACTGGTCAGTAATAATCTTGCTTCAATCATGCCCAGCTTAGCACCTATAGTACCTAGCAAATTAGACTTCATCCATCCCACTCCATATTAGCATATCCTGTACCTCAACAAAGCAAAAAACATCGATGCTCCACTTGAAACCTGATCAAATTTTTGACAAATATCATCAGACCACACTCCATAAGTATTGTCACTGAGAATAATCATTGTTGAGACATACACTCTCCAATATTTATTTATTTCTGGGTAATTGTGGAATTACTCAGGCTGTGGATCTATTACAGGATGCATCAAATAGTTGCTGAAATGCCCTGAACTTTGCGCATTCAATGAGCCATTTCTCGACCCAGTGTGTTGACTTTGAGGTATTTAACTCCAGTGTCTTCCTTATACTATCAGGCTTCTAATTTGACTCAAATTAGATGTTACACTTTTTTTTGGTGTGCAATTATGAGCAACATTAAGAAAACTAAAAATGAGGGATACTTACTGTTGCTTGCTGCTCTCTCTTGTTACTTTCAGCTGCTATGACTGCTTCTGTTACCTGATAGAATCCTTGCAAAATAATAGCTTTATTCTTGATACAATTAACTTCAGATTGGCGCATTTAGTGAGAATATGTTTCTATGTTGTTGACATTAGCTCTTCCATCACATTCTTGGTTGTCTGGCCATTTTATGGCATATAACAGTGAAAGCTCTATGCAAAACCAACTTTTGAATGTATAGATTATCTGGCTTACAGTGAGAAAATGTGTGAGAGCTGGCAAATGACTTGTTTTCCTTCTATCTTGCCAACCAGAGCACCTGGAGCTATGTGTATAGCTATTCTGAATGCTAAAGACAGGGAGAACACCATTAAAATGCTTTCAGGAAGCTAGTGTCCAGGGCTGCCAAGCAAAATCCCGGAACCCCCTCCATCTAGGCGCCATTTCTTAGGGCCATGTTTGCTTGGCCAACAACTGCTAGGATGACTGAGTTAGGTATTTCTGCCTCATTGTATTAGCATGTACTCGGTTGATAGAAACAAGTGCTGTTTTACCTGTTCCTGTCTCATCAGCATCACCCTTTCCAACCAACCAGCTGAGCATCACTCACCATAGCAAATCATGCAGCTCAGCAACATAGTATGCACATTCTTCGATGAATTGCACAGCATGGCGCTCAAAGAAGCGCATCAGAATCCCCCACCAGGCCAAAGAACATGGTACAGTAAGCACAACTATTGCGTATCTTAATCCGGATAATCCACCCTTGCACATATGTGCTTGATTAATCCCAAAATTAATACAAGTTTTATTATGTGGAAGAATGTTGTGCCTACTGCTTGTTGGAGAGGATACAGCCTAGCATGCACCCCTTGGCTTGATGACATAAAAATGCCAACTCACATTCTAGGTCTGGCCAACATCTCAAAATGGACTGGGGGAGAACTTGCTGGTAAAAGGTCTGTCACACAATCCAATTTGTTTCACTCTGGTGTGCCAAAATTCTGTGGCAAGTCTTTGTGCTTAATTCATGTGCATCAAGTCCATAAGGACCTTGCCCCTGCACTTGCTGATAGTAACTCTTATATATGGACTCGTAGTTGTCCTCCAGGTCATGTTAAACCTTCAGCAGTGAATAAATGGAGGCTAACTGGATTCTAAATGCTCCAGTGTGACTACATGAGTGGCACCAAGACGCTGAGTAGACTGCACTCGAGATTTCAATCACACACCACACATACATATTAGACCCAAAACCCAAAATACCAGAGTTATCTGTTTGGTTATCCAAATTGTCTACACATATACACCCACCCCTGAATGCACAATTGTTTCTTGCCATGTATTCACCTGTTCCTTCTGCTGCCTCATGGCAGGGCCTGGATTATCCAGCTCTGCCTGTTAGACAAAAATAAATTTCAGTAAATACATAAGAAGCTAAAAATAGTTGAAACATGCTTACCTTTGGGTCCACTACATTTAATCCAATAAATTAAGAACAGGTACAAGTGAGATATGTACCATAGCAACTGTGTGATGTATATGAAGTAGGTCCTACTAATTGGAACTGTGTAAAACAGGCTAGTGTTCATCTTATGACTGAATATTATACAGGGGGGTGATATGCATATGGTCTCCTGCATTCACCCTCATCCCCTGATTGGTTCAGTCTGAAGCTTTGCTAGTAAGTCTGAACTAGGTCATAAACACTATATACATGCTCACGCTAGTTAATACAGCATCATGAGAAGCCACAGAAGGAGAGCAATGCCTGGGGAATATCTTTCTAGCATATATTATGGGTTTATGGCATGTGAGAAATTATTCACAGGGCATGATGTATATCTTCTGAAAGCCTGGACTTATGCACATTTGATGGTACATTATACATCATGATGTGACAACTTCTGTGGTAAGAGTGCAAGAATACCCCTGGAATTCCGGCATAATTCTTGTGCAAGATCCTTACTGTGGGATAACCCAACCAACAGCAAATGACTCAGGTATTCTGGACTTACATGTAGGACTTGGAACGTCATAAGGAGTGTGCAGAGGGTGCATGGCCCATGTCTTCTGCAACAATCCACCCCATCTACTGAAAGCAGAGTCAATTAATCCAAGGAGACACTGTGCTCAAAGGTTCTGCTTGGAACTGGCTGCTGGTTTTGGCAATTATGCTGGAATTTGCAATGCCTGCAGCAAACAACACCAACAAATACTCCTGTGCAAGCAGTAAGAATGTGAGTGGGTAGCACTCAAATATGTAGAATCCTTTCACAATCTACCCTCATATTATAGTGCATAGCGTGGTGATATCATGACTACCATTGCTTAGGTTGTTGTAGTTTACCTGGTGGCTGAAGGGACCAAGTCCAGCTGTGGCAATGGCCTTTGAAGAATTGGAAGAAGCATGTTGGGTGAGATCGTGCTGGATTCTCACTTCCACATGCCACAATCACACCCCTACAACCCATTCTGGCATCCAAACCAGCTCTTACATCCAAGAATGCAAGATTCTACTGGATTCCTGAAAATTCTTGCAGAATTGCAAGAGTGAGCCAGATTGCAAGATTGTCAGCCCAGAAGTCCCATCACAATTTCATGTTGTATTCATTACTCAATGTGAATATATCAGGGCTTTCCAACTATATAAACAGTATGACTGAAATAAATATACCAGACACTAAAAAGCATATATCCATACTCAACAAAATAGTGATCAAGTGGGCACAACTCATACAACCTTCAAGGCACCATGAAGTGTATCTGAGGTCATGGCCCCTGTGTAGTATATTTCCCCCTTTTACATGACTTCCCATACCCTAACAGACCTGAAGGTTTGTAGTTAGCCTATTGGGACCCCGGCGCATCCATCGCGCACGAGGGAGCAACATTGTAACGGTCGGATTCCTTAGTCTATGTGGCGTCTTTGAGGGGATATTCCCCCTGTCAGAGGAAATCCCCCGTTCCACGAGTATAATTATATTATTATAATACAAAAAAAGCACGCGTGGGAGACCTTAGTCATACTCAGGGTCTTTTCGAGAAACAATCAGGGATGAGACAGTCAGGGTCCCACCTATGAATGAACTCACAAACAACTTTTGGCCTGTATCTCAACGGCTTTCTATTCATTTTGTGTTGTGCTATATATTTTAAATGTACCTTTAGGTGTGCTCTACAAGATGTACTATGTGAGCTAATCACCAAGACCATTGTGTGAGGAGAAAGTGAATTTAAATCGATCTGCAAATCGTAATATGTGCTCTATCTCTTGAACAACCGCTTAGATCGTCTCACGAATAGGCTCATTCGAAAGCCATGGGCGAATCGCACCTCTTTAATTACTGGGATAAGTCTTTAAAACCACTTGGTGAATCTCCCCTCCACCCAAAGTTGAGTGACAGGGGTGTTTCAACAGGGGTTCAACGACTTTTGGCTTGTATCTCAGCTGTCTTCCATTCATGTTGTGTCGCGCTATATATGTTGAATGGACTATTAGGTGTGCCCTACAAGATATACTATATGAGCTAAGCACCAAGACCGTTGTGTGAGGAGAAAATGAGTTTAAATCGATTAGGAAATCCCAATATATGCTCTATCCCTTGGGGAACAGCTCGGATTAGCCTGAGATTAGGCTCATTCGAAAGCTACGGGCGGATTGCACCTCTTTTATTATTGACACAAGTCTATACAACCACTTGGTGACCTCCCCTCCACCCAAAGCTGAGAGTAGGTGTTATTTTCATGTGCACAAAATACTCTTCATGTGATATCTCAGCCATTCAGCCATGAATTCATTTCACAAGATATATCTTTTCTATACACATAAGTGTGCTCTACAATAGCTATTAGCTGAACCAATCACTAATACAGCCAGATACCCAGGAATTGAGGTCAGAGTGTTGGAAACGTATGAATATGTTAGGTAACTCTGGAATGAGTGATTGGATTTGCTCCAAAAAGGCACCTTTCAAAAGCTCTGAATGAATCGAACCTCTTTCATTAGTGTGTCGAGCAGAAACAAGAAACAGGTGAAACAAGGCATGTGAATCATTAGGTTGCCAGACAACCAGGGCCCACAAAAGTAAGTGCTGACACAAGGCGGGAAGTCTGAGCTCTGGAGCCTTAAGCAAAACTGGATTTGCTGGGGAGCGATATGGAGTGCCTCGGGTTTCTCCGTACCTTCTACGAGCCTCTGGAGTACAGGTCATGTACTGGGAGTGCTGAAAAACTTAGCCTCCAATATTCAAAGGTGCACAATTATCTGCATTTGTACTCATTTTAGTCTATGTAAGTTTCAATTTTATTCAATCTACGTTTTTGAGTGCTCACGACTAGCCTTTTGACTGCTCCTGGCATGTGACCTGTGCTCCAGAGGCTTGCAGAGCGTACAGAGAAACCCAAGGTGTTCCTCAGTGATGTGAAGTGATGTGATGTGTTTATGGCATTTTGGTTTCAGATTTAATACCTGGAATTCTATTACATGTATAAGGAGATTGAAATGAGGGAAGCTTTGAACTATCAAGAGGAGAATAGAAAGGGAGAGACAGGAAGGGGAGAGGGGGAGAGGGGAGAAATGAGTGGAAAGGGGGAATATTGAGTTGGTCACAATGGGAGATTGAGTGGTACTCACTCTGGACAGAGGTGTACACACACAGTAACATCAATAACACAAAGTGTATATACTTCACATGCATATTCACATGCATATAGGCACTCTTTGACACAATTGATGTACAGATAATTAGCTAAGGGCTTGCATGGCATATACAAAAGTAGTCTGAGCTTTGGCTTGATTAGCTAAAATTTATGAGCTAAGCATGTAAAGTTATAAGGTGCTTTAGCCAGATTCTTAAGCTCAATGTGAATGCCCCCGGAGGAACGACGGGTCTAACCCTAGTGAATTACTACAACGTATTGTGCTATATAGTTAGAATGCTGCAATTTGTGCGCATTTTGCGAACTAGGTAACATGCAGATGTGATGGGATTTGAGGATTATCAAAACTCACGAAACAAGCCATGTGAGCACAAGTGAGAACACTTGGGCATTTGTTAAGGATAAAATCACAGAAAATCGGAAGAAATGCCAGAAGTATGCGCGGGTATTTTGCGAGTATTTCGGCGCTTAAGTGCGGGTTCCTGCCAGAATTCTTGCCGAGAATTCAGTGGATTCCCGCACCCTCACCCGCACCCGCATCGCCGGAAATCGCTGGTATTTAAGGGTGCGGGAAGCGAAAATTCCGGCGTGCCAGAACCCCGCACGACATCCTTAAATCAATGTATCTACAAAAATGATACAATTGAGCAATGCTCGTCACAGCAACTCGTAGGGGTTTATTCTGGCCAGATCCGGCCAGAACACACGAGAGAAAGCCCCAGAAACATTTTTCCAGATCTGGAGATAAGATGTTCGAGGATATCTCCAGATCTGGCGGATTCTGTCTGATTCTGTCTGATTCGAGGTGTAATTAATAGCATACATGTGTATTATTAATGCTAAACAATAAATTACATCAAGTGACGATACGACTGAGGCCTACTAACTACATATGCAACTAGTTGAATGCAGCATGTCCCACCTGTGCCAATGTGTGTCGATGTGTGTGACCGGCGTCACTTGTGGGAAGTGTGTTGACGCCGCCGAGGGATCAACGTAGTACAGCTCGTCCCCGTGCGTGGATGTATACTACATCTTAAAAAAATCAAAGCGCACCCCGAAGGGAACAACCATTAGAAAGCTTACCTGAGTATGAGGGAGATCGTGAGCGCATCCCCCTTTAACATGCCAAAGCACAAAGTTATAGGTCAGTTGTTCGACTTACCAGCTCCAATGTTTTCCTCAGAGCTAGCTCCCATGCTGGAGCACATCCTCATTGTCGTGATACGAGTCCCAGCTGCCGGGTCGGTTTGAAGGTCTGCGAACGAGGTCTGCCGTGCTTGAGAGCGAAAAGTTGGGACTGCATAAACCAGGCTGAGGGCAGGGCGTCGAATCGAAGCCAACGTAGTAATCGTCTTGTATTAGGGGAGGTTTTCCAGGCTGTGATCCATTGGTTGAGCTACATATAATGTTAGAGATGGTAATGCGGAGAGAGTCGGGGAGGGAGGTGTGTTTATCTCGCTGAGGGATAAAAATAGACTTCGTTAGCTATATTATTGTCAACCAGCGCTTCGCTTGTGGGAGACACAAAGGTGTCTAAGCCTACTGTTGCTGACAAACCACTACAAGCGCTAATTCGCGATCTACGTAATGCACCCGAGGACGTCAAGTCAGAGGCCGGCTATGGGAGTAGGGATGGCACCCATGGCTGGTCAGCAATTTTGACCATTAGCTGGGGCAAGAGGGCTAGTGATGGAGTAGATAGGGCGCTGAATTGAGTCCGTATTCCTCTTGAGATTGTTTCTGTGGTGCTCGTGTGTTGCCCGAGGCCATCCTGAGCGTTGACACCTGAACGAGGGTTTACTTACCTGCCTGATTTTCTCCCGCAAAGCAGTGGCAAATGGTTCGTCCATACAAACCTTTGGCAAGAGTTTGAAATCACTTAATAGTTATTTTACTAAGTTGAAGGTGGGAGCGGGAGGCAGGAGGCACGCCGGTGGTGGTGGCAAGGTTAGTGTGAGTTCGACTTGGAAGATTTTGCGCGTGGGATGACATGAACAACAAAAATTCAACTTGGAAGTATTTACAGAGTGTTTCAGCAAGTTTCAGAAAGTTTCAGAATACCTCACATTACAGAATATCACAGAATCTCACTTTCTGGCACTCAGCTATGCATTTAATCCAGAAACTTAGCCGGAACCCCGTGGGTTCTGGCCAGATCTGGCCAGAAGAAACCCCCACGAGTTGCTGTGTTGTGATCTCAATAATATCAAGATCGTATTCTTGGGACCTCACGTGTAGACGCCATTAGGATATCATAACGTCTGATTCGATACATAACATCATTTTGGAGGGCCCTAGTCCGGATTCAGCTTACAAATGCAAGCAAAAAAATGCTACGTCACGCGGAAAATGCAGACCACGTGATTGCCAACGTGTTCAGTGGCGGTCATTCCCTTGGACCGAAATGTCTCACGTCCTTCGCATACTCGAAAAATGGTTACCACAGGAGAAGCTGTTCAGAGAGACCATATCATTACAGTATGAAGAACCCCACAAGGATCGCAAATTTAGGCAAAGTACGTTAATAACTAATTTACTCTCCAAGCTATGAAGCTATGACTCAGTGACATTATTATTACAGCCAAAAAAAGGATGCTGCATGGACTTGTGATATTGCGCAATCAAATCGCTATCAATATCTTAGATTTTGAGGTCGAGCCTGGATTTTGGAGTGGTGTCACCGCGCTAGGATACGCAGCCTCCCTCAGCAACCAAGGCTGCCTGGGCATCCAGACAGGCCATCGCCCAAAGCAATGCGATCGGGCTTTTTCATACTTGAAAATAGATACTATCCTGTCCATGAAGTGGCAGGCCGATCCTGCTTTCCGTAATGGGTGAGCTCTCTGTTTACTGATAATGATGCTCAATGTTTGCTGACAATGCTCACAACCACAGAGGCATGTCTTTGGCTAGTTTCACAAGAAGCCGAGTATGCGCTCACCAAGCCATTTCACTTTTACGAGACCCTATGGAAAAGAACTGTCATTTCCTATCGACTGTGGGATCCATGCCCTCACTATCAAGATAGCAGACTCACAGCGGACCCACCTCACCGGTGGCCCAGCTGGCGGAAGGAGGAGTGGGATAAATTCCTAGCTGACTTTGGTAATCCTCAACACCACTCTGATCACCACCATCCCGCCATAGTCACTCTGATACATCTCAACACTCAACCTTTCCACCCTCTTGTTGATTGCACAGGCCTTTCTTCCTCCTCAAGCCACGCTGCATCTGCGCTAGTGAATAAACAAATAAAAGCAGTCCATGCCAATAGCAGCCCTCAAATAGTGATCGGTGGGCTGAACTCACATGATCAAATAGTGGGGAGGGTTGGTTGTTTGATGCCAAAAGATTGCGCAAGCGCAATCGAGGACAACGTCGGGTTCAGGCAAGTTAGGACTCCACTGAACATAGCTGAGCCACAGTTGTGTGTTCTCAGGTCTACGGAGAGACAGAGAATCATGGCAGTAGAGGGAACCCATGGTCTAGAACTGCTTGCAGATGTGGCTCTCAATAAGGCTGTATGATTATGATGATATCCCATGACCTAAACAACAAATATCTCAGTTCTCTGGACAGGTGACTAATGGATTTTCACACATCCCTTTTGCACATAACATATGCAACACTGGCAGTTGGACATTTCATGCAAAGAATCTCAATTGACGGGAGATGTTTGCTGGATGTGCTGGACGGCAACGATTAGAATAATAAGGGGGCAAAATGTGTGACAACATTTATGAAGCATAGAATTAGAAGTATGGGAATTCTCACCTTGGAGATATGGTATTGCACCTCTTCAGGGGGTTGACCTTAGTTCAAGATCTGCCAGCTAGCCTTGACTTTGTTTGATGCTCATGGAAGAACCAGATAGATAGCAGTGAAATAGGGCAAGGCACGGAGAAGAAAGCCACAATGATTGATCCCTCGTCCTCGAAAAAAATGTTTCCAAGCATTCGGTATTCGGGAGCTTAGGTTGTGTTCATTATTGCCGTTTTCTGGGTATCCATTGCCTGTGATGTAAAAAAGGATCTAGTCTTTCTGTCGTGGCAGTTATTGCCAGATCTTCATCTCCTGATGTTTGCTGTACGTTAGCTAGGGAACGTTTGTCCCCGTTTTAGATGGAGGATAAACAATTTGAGTTATCCCTCGAAAGCCGTGCTTTAGCGTGTGGTCCAATCAGCTTCTCTGAAAAACACGTAACTTCTGGATGTTGTGTTTGTTGGGTAGTGTAGACGTGATCCTCTGCTTGGTCTTACGTGTAGCATCGCGGGTTGAACGTTGGGTATTGCAGCTTTCTCCACGGAGAAAATGGATTAGTATCCGGGTGTTCACACTGGGGACTTGAGGCTCGACCGGAATTTGAAAATATCGGCCCACAAACGCCGGAATTCCGACCATGCTGGAATGAAATTTACTGTAGCACACGTTCACTACAATATTTCGGCCTGAAGTTTTGTCAGGGGACTCATATATATAATGAGAGTCAACAGCGTAGTTCTTAGGGCTAACTGTTCGGTTTTAGGGTGCCGGTACAACAAAGTGTAGCCAGTGCTAGTGGCTGAAATTTCGGCTACGCACATATCCACCTAGGATTTCATTCACGACCGCTTTCAAGCGTACCAGATGAACATGTTGGCTCAAGGTGACATCCTGGCCGCCTTCGCTGTAGCTTGATGGTCCATAGGCACGAGTAAGCGAATGAGGAGCAATCTGTTGGGTAGGATCTCAGCAAAAACCGAATTGGCTCTGAAGGCTCCGTTTCTCATGGGAGGCTCCGGAGCGCCGGGGAGCACGTGCTCCGGAGGCTCCCGCGAGAAACGGAGCCTCCGGATCAAGTTGGAGCAAACCTGGCATTTGCTGAGATGGTCTTTGATCACCGCCCGGTCTTGAGCACTCAGAACTTGCTGAATTGAAAGGTATGGGGAATCTGTTTCATTCTTCCGAGTTTAATCTACAATATGGAATTAAGAAATACCAGTTCAGAGTTGAAGCAAGCGGCGCGCAAGCCGCTGGCCGGAAAATAAGCGCTGGGCGGGCGGAATTTCACGGCCGGATTCCGCTCCAGCCTAAAGTCCCTACTCTGTTCGTTTTCCGGGATCTAAATTGAATCTGTGACCCTTACATCCGCCTCACCCTCAGAGTTTTCTTGGTTCTTGTGATTAGCGCCTGACGTAGGGTTCAGGGTCATTGACGTCTTCTTCACGCCGTCAGACGAGACCCTTTCCTTGTGTTTTGAATCATCTGCATCGGCAAGCTTTCCCGCAGTCAATCACACGGCTAGGTGGCTAGGTTTCATCTCTGTAGAACTCATAAAACCAAAACATTTGGGTGATCCAATCATGTCAAATTCACCTAACTTTTAGGATCTGGCTTTTCTGCCTCTGGTGAAACCCACGAGACAGGGTTTTCAGGTGCAAATATAGATAGCCAACGCTCCCGATAAAATAACCCTTAATGAACTCTCACAGTCATGTAGTTGTCATCAAATAGGTAAAACTGCATTTATCTTTCTGAAAGCCCATGATTTGAAATCTTCAAAGCCTAGGTTTCCCGCTCCAGGAGAAATTTCACCCTGATTATGAACACTGTCTCTGGATTTCAAATAACCTGAGGTTTACAGTAGCTCCTGCAGCTCCACTACGGCAGGATCATTCCGGAAATATCAGGTGATCTGGAACATCTCATTCTTTTAGAGTGCTCCGGAGTGTTTATTGACTCAAGGGGGGGTTTCTGAGTGTATCAATAGTCTGGATCTCAATGTAATGGATAGCTACCCGTAGGGGGAAACGGCTACTCTATCCTATTCTGAACAAGCCCAAAGTGCACAAGCACGGTGTAGTTGGCCGCCACCAACGCTTAATGTGGGTTCATTATTGTTGGACAAGAGCGTGGAAATTTTCTCAGATTGAATTATGTATACAAATCATGGCGCAAAGCTGATCCCAAAACGGGATAGGAAATGATAGAATAGCGTTTTGCCCTTACGGGCAGCTATACAATGAATAAACTAGAATGTGCTAGCAATTGAGAACGCGTATGCCTGTTAGACTGACTCTTGCGTATAAGGCAATATTGAGCAGAGCATATATGAATCTAGTCATATAAGTGTGCACTTACTTGTCCTGCCTCTTCTGTATGACTCTGAGAATGTTTCCCATATGTATATAAAGCTATCGCGCTCCGTTTGTAAAAGCTCATACATTGGGTTTCGCACTCTCTCGGGCCGACTTTTTGCCCAAAATCTAAATGTCTAAATGGGATAAAATCATTCTATATGTAGTAAACTCTTGGTATCGAAAGTATGAGAGTGGTAGGTAATTGAATTGTGTAGGCTAATTCTAAAGTATGAGCTGTATGCTGAACAAACTGCCATACTTGCCCAGGAGTTGCCTGAATGATCATATAGTTGGACATACTAGCATCATGCTGAATAAACCTACCTCATAGCATACATGGTCTAGGCTATTGGTAGGAGATGTGTAAGCATGAGGCTCAATTGCATGTTCTATTGCTCTAGTTTGTAATAGATTTAATAATTTCATGCCTCTGCAGAGCAAGCATCCCTTGATCTAAGTCGTCTCGTAGCAGATTTCTAAGATGAATGTGTGGCATACTTAGCTTCCATGCCTGCTTGTATGCGATCTAGTAATGGATGGATAATGATGAAAAATAGCAGTGCATCATCTGGCACATTCTTGTCAAGCCATGCTCATTTAGATACCATAAATATCCCACACTTTCACTAGTTTTATATATGCATACATTCAAGTATCACAGACCGACTTTTCCACTGAAAATCCATTGAAGTAAGTAGCATTTTGTGCAGATTTTGCTGTTTCCCACTCACATTTCAGCTCCTATGGTTTTGCTAGTAAAATTAATATGTGTGCAATTTGATCAAGCTTTTACAAACGGAGCGCGATACAACTGTCCTAAGATTCAGAATACGCACATTTCTCTTTCCAGCAGCATACAATATGCTCTTTGCATTCAGTATCCAGTTTGGCAACTGCTTGCAGGACCTTAGACGACTTGCATGTGACTCTATCACCTAGAGGGGATACCTAAAGCCTAATTGAAAGTCTATACAGCCTATAGGATACGGAGTGACTATATGCTACAGAACCTAGCAGTGGGGTGGCTGTGCTCCTATACAGCTTAGGCCTTGGTTCTTTCCTTTTTGAAAAGACCTGAAGCCCCTAGGTTTCAAATGAAATGTGCAAAATGCTGAAAAGTGCGCACACTTGGCATTCCAATTGTGATTTAGTATACTTTCATATTTATTGCAGTCACATTAGACAGACTAATCAACTCAGATGGAACACTATTGACCATCTGGACTTGCATTTACATACATTTCAACACGTGAGTGTATGCAGATTCGAAAAAATGGCATTTTTTGTTAGCTGATCAACGGTATGATACAAGATATGTAAATAGGGAACTTAGAGCTTGAAATGTGATGATTCGAGGCGCGATTTTATCACAATCACAAAGTTGTTTTCATATAGGGATTTCAATAGGAACAGAGTGCGTGTGCACCAGGGAATAAATCCCCAGTTGGAACGCGATAGTATTCTAGGGTGATTTTGTCATTATCACAAAACTTGTTTTCTATAGGGATTTAATAGTGAAAACATGTAGTGTGCACGCCAGAATAAAACGACAATCGGAACGCGATACAATATGACATCAGCACCACATTCCGCATCCTCATAACCCCATACTATGCAACGTGAAGCTAAACAGGCAGGAACTCAAACTCTCAGTATGTGCACCCGTCACACAGCCGGACCCTCCGATATTCATTAATCACTAGCCTTGCGGTCACATTCTGCCACAAGCTGCCCGCATACCTGAGGAAGTCCAAACACAATTAGCTTTGTTGGAGTCGTAATCTATATCACTCACTCAACAAGAGCTGTTTGCGCGGCCGCCACCTCAGCTGCACTAAAAATATCACCAGCGGAAGTGGCAAGAGTATAGTGAAACCTTAACGGGCTACTGGCTAGTGTTTCAAGAGCCCGTTTGGGAAGATCCCTAACATCACGAACAACAAAGAGGAGCTCAAGCCAGTGAAGGTTAGGATATCTCTCTGCCAACGCCTTCAGAAACTTTACGGGTGTTTTCAATTTGTTGACGGCGAGGTGTTCGAGACCTGCGTGAAGACCGAGGAGCACACTAGTAACATCATTGGCAAAATACACTCCACTGAGGTCCAGCCACTTCAAGCTGAGTTTCTCGAGAGGCTGAAGCTCTTTTGCAGTTGGCCTGTTGTAGGGATAGAAGCCTAGCTTTTGAATATTGGGGGACGCCCAACAAATGCGCGCGACCAAGCCGTCTCCAATATAATTGCCATGACGGACGCTGATTTCTAAAGTACGCAGGCTAGGCATTGATTCTGAACGGTGGAAAAATGAATGTGCGTCCTCAAGCGGCAGATGTTGTAGGCACAAGGTCTTCAGACGAGAAAAGCTCCCATGCTCAAAGCGAAGCCCCTCCCAGCGCCTGTGTCGGTCGCCTAGGATTAACAAAGATTCAAGAGATTTGAATTTCCCTAGAGTGACCAGGTTGAATACATCGAGGAGCTTTGAATTACATCGGAGGGTGGTCAGGTTTTCCCAGCCCACCATTGCGGAGTGCCTCCAGGTCGCCTGGATGCTACTGCTGAACATAGAACGAGGAGGCTCATCTATTGAGAGGATAAGCTCCTGGATCGAGGGCGTCCGATTCTTTAGTGTGGCTATGTCGATAACACTGGGATTGTACGAGATGGCAAGGCGCACAAGGCTACTACTCAGAAAGAGACTGACTAGATCGAAGTGACGGGTGTCGGAGGGTCCTAGGGGCAGCGATCTATGTGGCCAGCGTAGCTCTCGGATGGAAAGCGAGCGGAGATTAGGGAGCAGTGGGCTGCTGGCGGCCCTAGCAGCTAGAGTGGCGGCAAGGCCTCCTGTGAGGTTCAGTTGACGAGTATCCAGAGACCTGTAGATGTTCAGGGCTTGAATGCAGGGGGTGATTCTGTCAAAGCTATCAATGGAAAGGTTTCGGGGATCAAAGCTGCCTCCCACTAGTCAATCCATCAGTCAAGCAGGTGCTGAAAAGTTCGGTTGAGTACCCACCAAGTGGAGGCTCCTGCTCACTTTTGTTGTCGTCAGGGCTACCGGGCTCGCTACTTGAGAGATGTTCAAAACTATCCCCAAAAAGTGCATGCAGCAGAAACTCGAGCCTGTAGACATTTTGCCACAGGATTGGGCAGGCAGCGCCCCACCAGTGCCACGAAGTAACGGCCACCGCGCGGAGGTCTTCAAACGCGAGCGACGCGCATATCATGGGCAGAATCTCTGCTGGGAAAACTATCTTGTGGACTTCAATAGAAGAGCCATAGGTGTCATTCATGATCAAATGGTGTGCAAGGATGCGGGTTTCAGATGGGAGAGTCAAGCAGAACAATTCAGAGGCCACGTGATGCAAGAATTGATGAAGGGGTCACTTAGGGATATTCCCTTTAATTTAAGAAGCACTCCGGAGCAATGCTGTGCCCCGTAGTGTTGGCGGCGAGGGCGAGGGCCTCGGACCGAGGGAGCCCTCGGTCACGGTTTTCGTCTTTTTTCGGACAGGCGAGTGACAGCGAGAGCCGCTTATCTCATCCACCGAGGGTACTTCGCCCACTTTCCGATTTGGGCATGGTAGATACATAGACCAATACCCGCACTTTGACACTGGAATGTCGTCTACATTAGGGCAATGTTTGGTTATATGTCTAAAGGGGGTCCGTGGCTTATCTAAACCTCGAACGGTTTGACAGCGTGGTGGTTCTTGAAAACCCGAGGGGCGAGGGCGAGGGGCCCTCGGGAGCCCTCGCCGCCAACACTAGTGCCCCGGATCGCGTGAGAGCTAGAGTAGCACGCACTACTGTGCTCCAGAGTGCTCATGAGCGCTCCAGAGCTGTTGCTATATTCCATTGGAGGCACATGAGTGCTCAAAGTGAAAAGTTTCACATGTGTTTTACATGGGTCAGGCATGTAAACCGGTCAGCCCTATAGGACAGCCGTGTAATTGCTACCATCTATATTTTACATTGCTATGTGTAATTTACATCTGCATGTAATTTAATTACATATCTATTCGGTTCACATCCCTCGCATGTAAATAGAAATCATGTAATCGTATGCAAAGGAAATACATGGCTGGCGTTTACTCATTGCCGCTCTCGTACTCTGGCTGCGTCTATATTCTGGTATTCTTATTTATCAGGCAATAGACATGATGGGCTTAGCCACATTTTCGCTATGGCTTAAATCTTGTTGACGCTATAGCAAACACACTTTCACACCTCAGGAATTTCAGACCTGGGTTGCAACCGACTTTAGGTCGAGTCGGATTTTTGCACCCGGGAAACCGGCTGTGGCAGTGTCAAAACTGCTAAAGTTGCTGCAACCGGCTGCGGCCACCGAGCCCGCACCATTGAGGGGCCGCAACAAACACTTCAAATTTAGTGGCATGTCAAATTAAGGCCTATAAGCGTGCATATAACAATGCGAACAAGATCTGAGCACCTTCCAGCCTGCATATATGCGCGCACTAACCGCCTCTAGACTAATCACCGGGTGTCTTGAAGGTGAATACTAATTAGAAACACTACATATGACTGATCAGAATTTTTGGTAATTACGGTGAATTTCTTGACTGAAGAGCTATTCACGATAGCCAAATTCTTACCAGACAGCGTGAGTCTGCAGCACAAGGTAGCGGCTGGAGAGCCTGCCCTAAACATGCCCGTTGGTCAAGGAGCCCATCGATCATCCGATCGTCGTCGTCTCCACCTTCATCACAGCAACCACAACTGCGTCGCAGCGCCGTCAATGCCGCGCCTCTATCAGACCGCTTGGGCATTGAATAATGGGTACATCCGTATATGGTAAGTTTGGCTTCTTATGATTACAGCTCACATAACAGTAACACCTCACACCTGCTCAATCGTTTATCGCCCTCTACCACCATCGCTCTTCTCTCCGCCCGGTGAGATCAACCACATTATTAACTTTGCCGCCTTTCTTATATACTCTACGGAAACTGATGCTACATTTACTCAGATGCGCTACTGGATAGCTGCCCGTAGGGGGAAAAGGCTATTCTATCCTATTCTGAACAAGCCCAAAGTTCACAAGCACGGCGTAATTGGCCGCCACCAACGCTTGCTGTGGGTTCATTATTGTTGTATAAGAGCGTCAACATATTCTCAGAATGAATTATGTATACAAAGCATTGCGCAAATCTGATCCCAAAACGCGGTAGAAAATGATAGAATAGCGTTTTGCCCTTACGGGCAGCTATCCACTAGGATATCGATGGATCAGTTTGGCTTGTGACTAAGATGATCTGTGAGTACCAGACCTCTACGCTTTCAGCGCCGCACTCAAATCGCTCAACCGCCAACCTCGTCGACACTAGGCGTCCTAAGGTTACGCTTTTCTGATTGGTACGTGCTCAACCTATTTGGACCACAGCTGCGCCGGTTACTCACCGAAGACTTTTAGATCTCAGGTCAATGGTGACAGCACCCGGTGTATGCAACACTTTTACTTGTTAATGGGTAAAGTAATATACTTGTATTCATGGTATTAGGTTCAATGTGGTTATTCAGAGGCCTCTTTTCATGGTACGAGCTGTTGGTTCCTATAGTTTTAGTCTAGATGTGGTTGTATTGAGCCACTGTATGCTGTAATTACAAGCCTATATCAATGAATTACAGTATGTTCAAGTGATCAAAACAAATGTCTGGTATGTTTAAAGTGATTTAAACAATTTATATAGCCCCTACTACCTAGGTTGCAGCTGGCTAAAACTCTGGTTGCAACCTGGTTGCAGCAAATGTGGCAACCTCATGGCATTTGCCGAAAGGTTAGCGCTGGTGCCACAACCCAAAGTTACACAAGGTGCCCTTTGCATCAACCGGTTGTAACTTCGCCGGTGGGTTTTTGCAGTTACATCTTTCCCAACCGGTTGCAGCCGGCTGCAAGATATTTCTGCACATTCCTGACGCAGTTCAAGGCTTCAAACTTCTAAGTTTGAGGCTTTCCGTCCATCCAATACTCTACATCGAGTGTTATGTTTCCAGTTTTATCTAATGTGATGTATCCTCCCAAACAAAATTTCGGGCATAGCGACAATGTGGCTATGCCCATCATGTCTAATAGCTCATCTTTAGAGAGCTAGAGAGGAGTGGGTGGTGGGGAAGGGAGCGACTCGTCCTGTCCGACGGGTCAAGGTCGGTCAAATACATGTATAATATGTTTATTTACCTGCGCATCTGCTGTGGTGCGCAGCGCAGATCCAACGTACGCGGTGAGTTGAGGAAATCCATACCCGCTGACGGTGGCTCCGGGATGTAGGCTGGGCCACCCAGCCTGCAAACGCGAGGATCACCCCCAAAACAAGCACATCCGAGCGTTCGTCATGGAGGCGAGGCGTGACCTTACGATGCGCGCAGTACATACACCCCAGAAGGAGGGCGTGAGGCGGGAACCGCCTGACGTTCGCAACGGGCTTCGCGCCGACGGAACGGTAGTGCATGGGTGTGCGGCATCCCGAAAGTGGAGCTCGAGACGCCATCGAGTTACTGACCCGGGTCCTCGCCAGGGTCACTGAGAGGCAAGGGCCTACGTGAGCGCGCCGTCATCCTCGTATCCTAGAGTAGTAGGGTCGTCTGATCCTCTTCGCGCTATACGTGTGGGTGCATAGCCTTGCAGATAATCTAGCAATACACGAGAGTTGCCAACAGGCCCTGATAGTAGCATGGGCTGTAACACTTCGAGGGGATGGACTTGAATCACGAGGGGGAGCGGAGTGGCAAGGTACCAAAACGGCTACACACCCTACCTGGATACCGGGTGTGTCGTGCGCAGACGCGTGTTGTACCGTATGATGGTGGCGGGATGCGAGGCTAGCGTATGACATGTAGCATAGACTCGTACCGTATGATAGGAGAGCAAAGCAAAACCAGCGCATGACGCCTGGTCTTGGCCCGTAGCGTATGGTGTGTGGGATTTGCACATCACGCATAACGTGTAACGTGTGGTGGCCAGAGGCCAGATGGGTGTTATTGGGAGGAGAGGGGATGCGATGGTATGGAAATATGTAGGGCGATATCTGCTGTCCTGCCCATATGTGCGTACGTGTGCGTTCGTCCTCAAGCAGCTCCCGCGCCAGTTCCGCCCTCCTCCTGTCGGCCTGGCGAGACGTAGTCCGGCCCTTCTCATGGCGAATTTGGGCCTGCTTCGGCGCCTCTGGCCCTCGCGAGTCGCTCCTGCGTTCTCCGCGCCTTCCTTGCACGTCGTTTGCGGGATCCCTCCGAGACATAGAGCGGGTCATGCGTTGGGCTTGCTGTTAATACTCGCTGGTACTCACAAAGCACGAGCGGTAGGAGATGTGTGCAACTCGGGCACCAAGAGGCGCATGTAGTGTGTGGCCCGGTGAGCTGGAGTTTTCTTTTGCCGATTTATTTTCCAACTTTTCCCAAGGCGTCGTCAGTCGTGCTCAGGGAGACCTAGGGTGGGTGATCAAGCACGGTGTGTGGTTGAGCTAGGGCGAAAATATATAATAGACACGTACGAGGACCTGGCAATCGTAGTGTCCTCATGGTGGGCCTCTGCTGAGGCAGTCAGTATCTATTGTGGCGACATTGTGGCGACAAGGGCTTAGGGTGTGCACGTGTCCGTGGTATTGGGAATTGCTCTCAAAGCGCCCTTGTTCCCTTAACCTCCACGTCCATCCGCCGCACGACTTCAAATGCTCAAGCTACAACTCAAACAGATCGCGAGTGAGTTTCTACGATGTGCTCAAACTACCTGCCAACAATTTACATCCCTTTACTACCAGATCCGTTATGTCACATGTGGAAGAGTAAGCTCGACTCGTTTGGTTCTCGAAAAAAAGCTAACCAGGCATTGCAGAACCAATCTAGATGAGCTGCTCGATTGCATCAACGACGACCCCAACCTCAACTCTGACTTTGCTAAAATGCTACAGGCAAAAGAAGAAGCAACTCTAAAGGATAAGTGGTACGCTCTTTCATCTGGTCCGAATTTTACCGACTATGATTATTGTTATTGTTTGGAACTGCCTGCAGTGTCGGTGTGCAACACACCATGTGGCCGTGGCCTGGAGCGTCGACCATGCACCTCTTCAGTCCTGCTTAATGTTACGCATTAGCCAATCGTAAGTCTCACACATTAAATTAAATGTCACATATCAACACTTTAAATACCTCTTACACATCCTAAAACCATTGATGTATTCACACGCAGCCACCCACCTCTGTGGGATGGCTTTGTCTGAGATTCCACTACGAATTAGAATAGTGTATATTTCACTATGTATACAATTACAGAAGAGCAGCTGGCGTGGTGAAATGCCAGCTGATTTATGATGAGCCAACCGGCAGAAGTGCACACATTCAGCCACTAGAATCATTGTGAAAAAACCTCATGTTACATTGACCGAGTTTCTATAGGGGTTTTTAGTTGTCTAATGTAACTCAAATGGTATTTAAATAACACACAAATGAAGCGACCATTCAGGTTGAATGATATTGAAAAGGGGCCATAAGCACTGCATACAGTAGTTGTGAAATTACTTATAAGTCTACCTGATTAACCTGGGTTGGAATATCATGAAAATGACGAAATTCAATAGTACAATCATGTGAGGCGATAGCAAAAGGTGCGCATATAGATTGCAATGTGTGTGGTTGGCGGGTGTTGATGGCCTGCGCGTTTTGCACGAGCTCAGACGCCATATAAGACAATCTGCCGGGGGTATGTGTTAGCCACACGTAACGGCAGTGGATGGAGCGGAGGGCTTACTATTAGCGCCAGGGGAAGGAGGTTTACTGTGGCGTGGTCAGGCCATTGCAGTGCTCAGCACGCAGCGGAGGATCATCGTTAGGATCACCGTTGGGGCCATGCTTACAGGCGGGGTCGACGTGATGATACCATGGGCGTCGCATATACCCTACTATAAGAGTATTTAACAAGATATAAGTAATCATAAGAGCTGTGTACAGGGACGCCGTACCTACAGCTTCGCAGGAGGCATGTCTGGTGGTCGTGGATTTGTCGAAATTGCGAGGATAGTGGGGCCAACGCCACAGAGTTCATGTGACGCAATTGACGTTAATCTGCTGATGAGCACCCATCGGAGATCTCTGATTGGCTGACGGCTCCACATCAAACCACAAGTTGATCAATATCGCTCCAGTGCCCCTTCAACTTATCCGCCACGACCTCGACTCATTCACCCCCTGAGACCGCTATATCGCTTATGCGCGACGGCCGTGTTCCCTGCTTCCACACTTAGCGCTGCCGAAGCGACCTAACGATTCAGCGTGCTCACGCCAGTTGACCGTGTCCCAACACCGCCATGCCGCCTGTCTTCAAGTTCTACATCCCACGGCGTAGATGCAATTGAGTGTATTATGCTTGCATCATTTTAGGCTGACCGAGTTGTCTCAACAGAATAGGCCTAATGGCTGTAGGATTGCGGCGTAGCCTCTGCACATCGTTCGTGCGCCATTCCTCCCTTGTCTAACGAGTCCCGCCCTCCCACCACCGTAGCATCATACCGGCGAGACGCCTGCGGCCAATCCACCGCACGCGTTGAAAGCAAAGGTGAGCCTGTGCTTTACTGTTCCGTTATGCACCACTAATGCTGCCTCCTCGACGGCTGCAGCTGACATGAGGCCAAATCAAAAAATGGAAAGTAAACCGTGTTTGTTCCATTACTCTATTGTGGTGAATGTACATACCAGACCAAATGAATGCTATGATGTTTTTCTATCTGTTTCGAGCTGTGGTTTCCAGCACAAACCAATCTATATGCTTGGGTCTTAAATTCACTAAAAAACATCTAACACTTGGTCTCTGAAATTAACTATAAAAAAGAAGAAAAGTCGCCAAAGGAATCACACTAATTCATAATGGAATCGGCCCATCTGGGTACCCTGGGAGCATGGTGAAAACTCATGTATTATATGATGGATATTCTTTGCCAGCACCTTGATGGTGACCATCGTAATTCATAGTGAGTTTCCGCACGCTGCACTCCTACAGAGTACGTGCCCCTCCGCTTCCTTGTTCTTCATCGGTCTCTCCTTCAAAATAAGTTCCCTAGCATACATTTACTATTTTATTACTGAACGTGACTCTAACTTCTCGGATTCAACGCCAAACCAACCCGTCCTGACCATCTTCTCCTCCCATCTCCTCTTCTCCCTCCACCCTCCTTTGGACTTCCTCAATCCATTAGTTCTAGTTCTTCGTTCCAGCTTGCTTCTCGCCTCTCTCACCTGGACTCTGCGTTACCCTGCTTCGACTTGACCGCCAGCCAACGGACGCTAGCACCTAGTATCACACTGGCTGCGATTGTTTCACTACTAAAGGCTCGCTCTATGGTTTGGATGGCTTTCATTGTAAAACTGTATTCCATATGTGTAGTACAAGACAAATACATGGCTAAACTATGTCATATGACCTCCGCGTAAGATGTAAACCCAAAAGGAGATTTACATACCTGGCTGGTGTAAATCGGCGCTGATTCGTGCGAGGAACTGTGCTCGCTAATTTATGTTAATTAGATTGACAAGTTGTGTGATTTGTGCCATTTTATTACATGTGTGAGGCATTTAATTTCTTAGGCGGTTGAAATGCCCCCCCCCCCCCACGAGTTTGTACATGGCTCAGCCATGTATATTTTACACCCGGATCCTTTCACTGTGCGCCACAGCAAAAAGCTCCGCAGTTGTTTTTACAGGGGTCAGGCATGTAATTGCCGACATGTAAAGTTTACCTTGCTATATATATTTTGCCTTGGCATGTAATCATATTACAGGTCTGTTTGCTTTACATACATCATGCGTGTATGCAACGAGGACTTGGAGGATTTGGGGCAGGCAGGGCACGTGACCGTGGTGTTGGCAATTGATCTCCCTGCGTCCTCGTGCTCTTGATCTCCACCTCCATCCACCACGCGACTTTGTACGCTCAAGCCGTGATTCGGATCCGTTGTAAGTACATGTCTGGTATAGACTCGGGGTGGATGCTGACGCTGTGCGCCTTCAGATCGACCACATTGTGTGTGGGAGAGTCAGCTGTTCGTGTATGGTTCTCGAAATGAGTTTCGATCAGAGCCCGCCGTAGACTCGATTGAGCACAAATGGTAGGCTACCTGTCTACTAAGTCTGAGCGCATGACTGGTCTTACTGTCATGATAGCTGGGCAACAGCAGAGAGTGCGACAAAATAAGGTGAGTGGTATACGTGTTTATCTCGTCCGAACCCCACCCACTAGACTTGTGTCTTAAATCTTCCGGTGACGTCGGCGGGCAGCACCCAGTAGCTATAGCTCAGAATATTGGCCATCTTCTTTGTCCCCCAGCCCCAGCCACAGGCTGTACTCGAGCCTAGATGACGACCAACCGTGAGTTTGACAATGTGGTTTGAACATAGATTACCAACGCTAAATCTCTTTCCCACAGACTAGAGCCGTTGATCTACCCACGCATGGCTGCCCTTGTGCGCCTCCACCCTCTGACCCTGTTGTGCTATCAGCATATGTTCACCACCCTGTGAACAAAACTGACTCCAAGCTCGAACGTAAGACCAATCCTTTGCCACCACCTCCACATCGTCTGCTCCTCCCATCCCTCTCGCCACCTGCAACCACTCCACCATCCCAGATCAGTCGGCCACCCGCAGCTACTGTCCTGCTTGGCAGCATGGCCGGCAGTCCTGCTCCAGTGAGTCGCCGCAGAACCGGAGCGGAATCTGCTTGTGTCGTCGCTCTGACTCTTGCATTTACACTCGCCACTCCCGTCCTCGGTCAGAGTTTCCATGACCGGTAATCCCTCAATTGGCATATCAGCACCTCCAGCACTTCTTGCACCTAAGCCGAGCCTTTAAACTGCTCTCATGCCTGCAAACACCATATGCTCGGCTCTTGACTGAGCCAATGTCACAAAACGCCTACCTTCACCACCCACGCATAGAGCCTTCGCCGCTACTTAATCCTCAGGTACAGTCAAAGCAGAAGGAGCGCTACCGCCGTTCCCCGGGCCCCAGGCCGGTTGCTACTAGCCCAACATCCCCGCTGATGGCAGGTCCCTCTTGAGCGCCGGTCCCGGCAAACGGGACTGATTGCCCTTCCCCCAACGCTGCTGAGACTATATCGAACAAGGTGAGTCTACTGCCTTTTATGCCGCTTTTGCTAAGCTAGATTGTAGCCCAGCTCCCACATCGTCGCCATGAGCAGAAAGGTGGCTATTCCTCCAACGTTAGATCAACTGATTTATGCCCCCGCGCCTATGTGCATAGTATTTGTTCGTTCTCGCCCTTGCCTGGACGCCGCTCCTCTTGCTTCGACTTCACCACCGGCCAATGGATGCATTGCACTGGATGCGACTGTATCGCTAATTAGGCTGACTTGAACAATTTGGATGGATAATTTCATACCATGTAAAGCCTATATACTATATGTGTAACAATAGCCAAATATATTGGTAGGAGCTGTATAATTACATCCGTGCGAGAGGTAATCTCAATAAGGAAATACGGACCAAGCATGTTTAAACAGGCCCCTATTCACGTGAGGATGTCTGATCACCGACGCATGTAAATGACATGCCCGAGGCATGTTTGCCTAGAACTTATCTCCATTTTGGGCGATTGCTGACCAAGCCTTTGATGACAAGTGATCGACGGCTGGCAAGCGCCCTATGGAGCTTAGCACAATTGTCCTAGTAGACTTACGATGGGTCACCGCACCATAACCCACTAGCATGTAGACTACATTCACCTAATAGAAATTGAAGCTAGACACGAGTTTGCTTAGCACGCACTCTTGGATGTGCGAAATTATTTTTGTCTGATTTACGGTGAGATGCACGATTTACTAGGAAAAGGCAACGCCGATGTTATCGCCGACGCTCATTCTTTGCCTCTCCCGACGATCGTCGCGTCCATTCCTCTCGCTCTCGCACTCTGAGACACTCTGTTTGCGTCCATTTTCTAGGTCAAAATCTGCTGGCGATGCGGCTGCGCACCTATCAGGTCAAAATTCGGGTTCTGGACATCGCGCTCAGCCTCAGGCGCGCATAGACGAGCCTGTTGCTCCCTCTCTACAATAGAAGCTTCACGCCGACCCTCTACAAATCCTCGAGCTCTTGAAAACTCTAGAGCTTAATCTCAGGACCTTTATTCTATGTAAACCCTGAGTCTCGTGCCGACTTGACGGTGCGAGCGGCTCGTAAGAGCTTTCTTGGCTCTAGGCTGTTCTCCCCTTGCGTTGGTTGGACTCGACGCCAATTGGACGGGCCATCGCTCGGCTCACACAGGATATGCGGTACGTAGTCGTGGATTTTACTTGCCAACCTTGGAGGACTAACAGATGGGCTCTTCAAGTTCGCTCGACGGATCGCTGCCAAATGAGTTCCAGAGTTTGTTCGAGATGACTATTACTCTAATTTTACGTTTTGGCGCGGTTATCGCATTCTCGTAAGTACTTGCCTGTACCACATGATCTATACCCGACTTTCTGACGCGCTATAACGCAGTCCTATCTTGACGGTCCCTGGCGCACTCGTATTGATAATGGGAATCTAGATCGGACAAATCTACATTGCCGCTCAGATTTCCGTCAAGCGCAAGATGTCCAACGCTCGCTCGCCCCTTTTCAGCCATTTCGGTGCTGCACTCAATGTAATTACATTAATCCGGGCGTACGGCGCTGAGGACCAGTTCAGAGGTGAGGCGCTGAAGCGAATTGACAAGTAATCCAGCGCAGCGAGAATATTCTACAACCTAAACTTGCGTTATCTTACCGTACTTGAGTTAGCTTTATACTGACATGAGCTGTGCTTTAGCGCTGGATGTGCATTCGCATGGATGCCTTGGGCGGAGCGTTCGCAGCTGGACTGGCAGCATACTTAGTGTACGCCAGCACTGCTTCTGACGCTAATGACACTGGTCTCTCGCTGAGCATGGCTGTTTCGTTCTCCAGCAGTATCCTCCGGGAGCGGCAAGAGTCCGCTGTCTCTCTCGCTCTTGAGGATGATTCCTATCGAGGGAAATGTCGACTACGAGTGGGTTTCAAATTGATGCCAAATGAGTTCTCATACTAACCAGCTTGACAGTGGGATTTCAACGCACGCAGTCAACCTCGACACCCTTTGTTCAAGCATAACGATCATTCACCAGCATCCAGATCTCATGAGCGGAACTGTGCGCCAAAACTTGGATCCATTCAATGAGCCCGACGACGCAGTACTCTACGCCGCGCTCCGGCACGCTGGTCTTAGCGCTCTCAAATCCGAAGACAACGAGGGATACATTGGCTTGGATTCCGGTGTGAGCACCAGTGGTGGAAACCTTTCGTTGGGCCCGAGGCAAATCATGGCACTTGCAAGGGCTATTGTGAGGAAGAGCAAGGTCTTGATCCTGGACGAGGCAACCGCCGCTATTGGTGAGTTTCTGACCTGGAGTACTGTTCCAAAGCGCTGACAGATGATGCAGACCACAACATGGATACTGCGATCCAAACGTCAATCCGGACGGAGTTGAACGACATGGCGCTAATCATCGTCGTGCGTCGTCTGCAGACTATATGCGATGCCGACAAGATCATGGTACTTGAGGCACGCAAGATCATCGAATTCAAATCACCCGCCGCGCTGTTACAAAAGGAGAATGGGTCATTCGAGTTACTCGTGGACAAGAGCGGAGACAGGGACGCTTTGTATGCTATGGCGAAAAAGCAAAAGTGATGTATAGGACGTGGTATTTTGTATTCATGTATCTACAGAAACACGTTTGCTTGAGAAAGCTTCCACCCCAGAGTTTAATGACAGGCGCTTCGTCGCTGGCAGTAATATGCAAATAACGCTCGAGATCAGGCGAGAGCAAGACAGGTCGCAGTTTATGCGAGTCTTGGTATGCTTCGGGGGACGATATGACGACCTAATACTAGCCTGCTTTGATATCCTACCCACTACCATAAGACTAGCCGAATGTATGCGCGGAAATACCTACCTTGAGTAGCTAGGGAGTAATCTTAGACACGTTGACATTGATGGAACGCAGTCCTCATGCTCAAAACTGCTCGTTTTACTGGTTTTCAATGAAGTTCAGAGGCGATATTGTCTATACTATAACATCTGGGCGCATAAAGCAGATCATAACAAACACAAGCGTCCTCCCAGAGCCAGTCCCAGCAACACAGAGCACATCCTTCCCATAATAAAGATCAGCAGTGACATTAAATTGATACTGATATGGCACAATGCCAGTAGCCTCCGGAGTTCACACAGTAATGGCTTCCGCAAGAGTGATTGGATGGGTGAGAGTGAGGATAACACCGCGAGGTATAGCGGGCTCCATAGCGCGTGCTCAGCCCGGAGAAAATTCCCAGACCCTGCTTGAGTAGTCCTTCGACAGTAAACAAATTTTCAAGTCCCCAGCTGGTTGTGGTGGCGAGTGAGGTGGTCGTCGACGTCGGTGAGGGAGCCGACTTCATAATTTGAAATTCACTTTTCCCTAGTAAACCTCGAGCATTCGTGTGCGCATTCTCGGTCAAAACACATCCGATTTTTGAATTTTCAATGAAGCGAATCTCATCCAACGGCCATTCTGAGCACTTTCTATGATTTGGTATAACTATTTACAAGTTGTGGAGGGTGGGGTGGCCTATCGTAAGTCTACTAGGACAATTGTCCCAAGCTCCATGGGACGCGGTCAGCTGACGTTTGCTTGCTAACATAAGCGTGTCCCAAAATGGAGATTGGTTCCAGGCAAAGGCATGTAATGTTTGGCATTTCCATTACAGGCCTCATGCGTGTAACTCCTTAGGTGGTTTACATGCCTCACCCATGAGTTCTTACCTAGCTGACCTATATAAGTTTTACAGGCCGATCTTTTCACTGTGCGGGCTCAACTGGAATATGCACCAAGTAAGTGTTAGAACAGAGTAGTATCCTTGTACGTAATGCTAACTACCTATCGGTTACAATCACACAAAGATACAGCTGCCTCCCTTCTGCCTTCTCATGCATTTCCTACACGCCTTTGCCCACATATCCCTTCTCTCCGTTCTGTGTGCGTTGCTCATCATCGCCCGCTTTCTTATTTACCCTGACCTCAAGCTTTTTCTTTTTACCTCTCATAATTGGCAACGACCCCTCTCGGCACCTCCGGCACTGCGTCTCCTTGTCCTCGTATTCGGATTTGTTGTCCTCACCATCACCGAGACGCCTCAAAGCCTATTGTCGAGTATAGGTGAGCCTTATATCTAACCTCACCCCTAGCCCACTGAGTTCATTTTCCCAAATTTATATCCCTCACTTCTGTCTGCGCCTTGAAGCTCGGCTCCCTGCTCTCTCGTAGCCTTCCAACCTTTGTGCTGCTTCTGTTTGCAGCCGCACACCCAACAACCATGTTTTAGGTACGCATATATGCTTTACAAGGTCTATTCAAGACTGAAACCCTTCCTCTAGTGATCAATAACGTGAATGGTGGGTCTTGACGTATTGCATATATTGAGATAAGCCCGAACCTCCAATCTCGATGTATCGAAAAGGGGCGGGCGCAACATACTGTTATGGATTCCCGGGCACAGTGAAAAGGTTGGCCTGTAAACCTTACATGGGTTAGCTAGGTACGAACTGATGGAGAAGGCATGTAAATCACCTAGGCGGTTACACCAGCG
>MU132193.1:190539-225776 GCA_015039395.1 Ceratobasidium sp. AG-I
TGTCACGGTGGACTCTATGTCCTCGACGGCACGATCCCGCCTTGGGTCGCGAAGCGCGAGGCCTGAGACGAAGGCGTCGAGACAAGGGCGGACACGCGCACTCTGCATCAAGGGATCCCAAGACTAGGAGCGGGTGTGTATGCGGTCAGGTACGGGCACGGCTGGAGAGACGAGCCAATGGAGCTCGAGGTTAAAAACGCACAGCGTACAGGAGAAGAACCACCCACCAAAAGTCATATGGAGCGCAAGACGGTGGTCTATGCGGACGAGTGCAAGCGCGTGCACAATTGCACGGCTGCGAACAATCCCGAGGCGTTGGTTCTAAGCCTATCAAAGCAAAACGACTCAGTAGTGCAGCGGGACGTCAGGGATACGCACAGGTCCGAGCAGATGCGCGCACACGACACCCAGACGACGAATATCATCACAGCCAGCTATTTGACAACGAATGTCATCGATACACACACACAAAGTACGAGACGTTGGAGTCCCGAATCGACTTACCGCGAGGTGTGGCCCTCTACGAGGGCTCCATCAACGCGCGTAGCTAGTCGTATGACGTGGAAAAAGACGTGGATAGGAAGTTTGTGAGAGAGTACGAGAGCGGCGAGGGCGAGAACGAGTGTGAGATCGTGAATAAGGGACAGCCGTTTGGCCTACAGAGCTGCCAATTAGCTGGGCAGGTTGCCAGTGAACAGGGATACGACAAGGCGACGGACTAACCTGTGGTCGACACCTGACGCTGGCGCCGTCCCGTGGCTTTTTTGTGGGTCCCTGATCGACGCGGTGGTGGTCGAGTTCGACAGATGCGCAGAGGAGTGGCGCTGAGTAAGCGGCCAAGTCTGAGCGCACAGCCACCTCTCAAACGTGAGTGTCAAGTAATCACCTTGCATATATTTACCCATTTTCTATATACATGTGTGAGAGATGTAAAACGTATAGGCATGTAATTGTATTACATGTCAATGTAAAGTTTACATACCACTGTAAAAGTTACATGGTGCCCTTTACGTACCGGTCCTATAGGGCCGACTTGGTTACATGCCCGAGCCATGTAATGTTACATGCGAAGCTTTTCACAGTGGGGGCTTATCTCAATTTATCGAGATGATACTCAGCTACTTTTCCCAGCGCATAGGCAAGCGAGCTTGCCATTCTTTGGGTTCTTTGTATCCAAGTCTAGATCTAGCCAGCCAAGTGTACCAGTCCAGGCTTTGAGGAGTCGGCTCAGGGGCTGCAGCAGGGACAATCTAGCCTAGACATTATAGCTTTCAAAAAGTGAATATAAGCCATATGGGAGAAACACTTTGTTGGTAAATGAGTGGTACGCTAGTATATAACATGCCGAGGAGCGTGAACGAGAGTGGTAGAAAACAGGAGCACGGCAGGAGATAGATTATGTCAACACAAACTTCGAGCCTTGATCGGCGATAAGGATTGGTCCCAGTAGGTCCCTGGGTTCCATCCCCGACTCCCTCCCAACGGGGTATGCATTACAAAGCGAGGAGGGAGGCTGTGTTAACCTGACTAGTATTTTTCCCTGAGAGGCACGTACTTGACGAATCTGCGCAGAAGTCAAGGGTTCACCCAGGTATCCGCTATCGGTTTTACTCCCTTCAATGGAAGCCAAACTATCACGTAAAGCTTAACTTGTGTAAGCCAGTGTATTAGGGAACAACATGGTACGCAATATTTCAGTAGTCCCGTGGTTATACCACGAAAGGAATCTAGTACAACGTAGTAAATAGTGTAGCCGAATTTAAAATATACCGTATGGTAGCCGACTCCACGGCGGAGTGCCGGGCCCGGCCACGGAGTGCCAGTCGGCTGGCTCGTCGCCGCATGGCCGGGCCAGCGCATAGTGTCTGCAAGACTGACGGTGGCCAAGGTCCAAAGTACGCGTAAGACGGTCAGTCAGCGATCTTCCACATTCTCAGCTGTTCTACGCCGACCCCCTCTTGTATATAAAGCCCCAGCCAATGAACATATATGCATTACTTCAAGTCCTCCCCTTGCCTAAGTTTTACTATGTCTAGTGGCCAATCTGCAGTATCTACCTCGGGCGAGTGGCCTAGCTCCAGGAGACGCAAGGGCCTCAACGCTTTGTCGGATCTTCAAGCGTGGAACTATTTGGACCAAGAAATTAGGGCTCGTCAAACCCAGAGCTCAGAACGCTGAGAAAGCTGAGAAAGCTCAGAGCGCTTAGAATCGGTAAGCTGATTCAGCCAGCACAGCCAAAGCAAGACCACACAAACAGCGAGTGCAGCAAACTAAATTGGCTATTTGAGGTTGAAGTACATCATTATTTCGCCCATGCCAGCACCAGTCTATTCATATCGGGCTCCCTATAGCTACACTATGGCGTACAATCCCCAAACCGTTGCCACATCTAAGTATATGCGGTTATAGTCTAGATGTACCGGGCTGAGTAAGCTTATGCCCGGCCGCCGATTCTAAGCGTGCTGAGGTTGCTAAGCTTTCTCAGCGTTCTGAGCTCTGGGTTTGACGAGCCCTATTGCTGGTACGAAAATTACATTATTTCTTTTCTCGACTATAGTTTTACTTACATCTTTGTTTCGTATATGCGTTAGATCCTGCCCGGGAGACATGGAGGTCGCCTGCTTATGACCATTATGACGTTGAGGTCCTTCGCATCTTTGACCTAGCACACGACCCTCCTACTCCGCACGAGCTAGTCTTTCGTTTCTTGTGTAAATACGGTCACGCAAGCCACCTTCCTCATTCCCGTGGCCGTCAAAAACCGGGAGCGGTACTACAGTTTTGCTTGAACGGGCCAAGGAGTGCGATGATAGGAGGAGAATCGTTCCAGTAGCCTCAGCTGACGATTCTGGAACAACGGTGGGCGCTGTATACTATAAAAAGACTCACCGAGCATTGCTTGCGCTCTGGAGTGCCCACAGCCATTGATCCTTTGATTCTCTTACCGACAAATTTCATCAAATGGAGGTGGAGTATTTACGCCCTGGCACAAAGCTCCCTGCCTCTGTCACTATCTCTCGATATATCAAAACAATCCACATCAAGTTTGCTCCAAAGGTTAAGGAGTATTTTCAGGTGCGTCTACTTTATAATTTGAGCGTAATCATCGGGCGCTCACCTGTCCGGAGCTAGACAATCGATGGGGCAATCCACCTTGCTATTGATGGCTGGGCCAGCCCCGTCGCTGAATCGTATCTTGGGATAGTTATCATCTGGTACGAAAAGCCGAAAATGCACCATTGCGTTCTAGAGTTCATTCAGTAAGTAAGCTTTGGGTGTAATCTGAATATATGCGCTCTAACAATTACTATTCAGTTTAAAATCGTTCCACTCCGGTGATTATCTTGCTGAATAGGTCGCATCGTGCATTCAGCACTATGGGCTTGAGAACAAAGTGCGTAGAATTGTGTTGTTGCATATAGTATCATCTAACATTCGCATAGATTCTAGTAGCATGCCTGGATAATGCTAGTCCCAATCTAACATTGGTCCAGCATCTCCAAAAGCGTACTCCACACTTACTGGGCCTCCGCTCGTATGTGCGATGCTTTGTGCATATCATAAATCTGATGGCAAAGGTATGTGCTTTAGAACGCATTCGTGCCATTCCCTAATATTTAACATCTTGAAACAAATTATAGGCCTTCTTGTCGCCCTTCTCGCGCCCTTCTCGGAGCACAAAGAGGGTCCTTGAGGAGAATATGGCTGCCTTCATCCGAGTTTATCTGGGGGTGGTTATGACCGGTCTTAACCGTGAAACCGAAAAAACATTGCCGGGTGGTTAAAACCCATGAAATAGGGCATTAAAAACATAACATCAATGAATGTCACAACTTCGGACCAAGTCACAACCCCATCCGGTAGTAATCAATCACATGCGACGTGCTAGCTGTCTCGAACCAATCAACATCGAGTAAATAATTTATAGCGTTATTGATAAGGCTATGTACATGGATAGAATACATAGATTACACATCACGCTTTTGTAGAACATGTGTTTACTTCACCCACCCCAGACATTTGCAAATGGACTCACATTACGCTCTTTCGTTGCAAACAGGATCTAGACAAAGGTGTACGCGGTTAGCAGAAATATAGAAAGGACCTAAACAAGGTGTGGGCCAAGCATTAAGCAAACGCCGCGTTCCAAGCACAGAAGGAACACTTACGGGCTCGATATCCAAAAGTATTCCACCCTGTACAGCAAAAATTGTTGGGCTCTGCGCATTAAGAACAAATTATGGCCGAGGCTGAAATTTTTTATAATTAAGCTGGACGTACGAAAGAGTGGGGGGGAAAGTCGAGGTCGTGGTGGTGGTTGGCCGCAGAACGAAGTGTGGAGCACTAATAATCTATGACGACCACTGCACGTGACTTTGATCCGCCACCTCAACCTCCGACGAGGCGCATACATAGCAATGTGAAAGTGTTTGCTTACAGTACTAATATACACAGCCGATAAGAAATAATACACCTATTTCCACACTAGAGTTGATCGACCGAGGTTGTGTATCCCTACCATCAGCAGACTCGGAGTTTCAGGCAATCGCCAATCTAAATGATCACGGCGTATTTCTTCATTCGTGTAGTTACTAGCGATTCTGATTGTCCCCTGTAACCGATAAATTGAAGAACGTTGCTGTGTATCCGTCATAACCTGTTGTGACATTGGATGGACTTGAAACTGGGTTAGAACATAAATTTAAATTACAACCTCGACAAACATCAGCCAGATGTGTTGCAACATTGTACAAACTTATAACCTGGTTGCAACCAAGTCAAAACCCGCTGTAACACTTACATATCACCACCGCCAAAATATTTCCCGGATGTTGGAGAAGAACGCTTCAACCGGTGCCACAAAAGACTTCCTGGAGACGCAACAAGCACCCGATTCCGTAGACGATGAAGAGCTGGAAGACCCTGATGTAGTTGAAGTCGATCAAGCTGAAATCGCACACGATGTCTTAGTTGTTCAAGACATGGTTTTCAATAGGGCTCGTCAAACCCAGAGCTCAGAACGCTGAGAAAGCTTAGCAACCTCAGCGCGCTTAGAATTGGCGGCCGGGCATAAGCTTACTCAGCCCGGTACATCTAGATTAGTCGTTCGCAATTCTCGGTTTGTGGTCTCGGTTTGGTGGCGAGGCAATACAAGCTTGCATGATGCGGTACAAAGTGGGGTCCCCGGAAACGGCCGTGCTTACAGATCTATGCCTTACTTGTGTGCTGTCCTGCTTGCCGAGACATAAAACATGATGACTAAGGAGAGAATCAACTAAGTATCAACAAACTAAGCGATTTGTTTGGCTCCAATCACAAACCACAAACCACAAACCGAGATTTGCGAAGGGCTACTATAACCGCATATACTTAGATGTGGCAACGGTTTGGGGATTGTACGCCATAGTGTAGCTATAGGGAGCCCGATATGAATGGACTGGTGCTGGCATGGGCGAAATAATGATGTACTTCAACCTCAAATAGCCAATTTAGTTTGCTGCACTCGCTGTTTGTGTGGTCTTGCTTTGGCTGTGCTGGCTGAATCAGCTTACCGATTCTAAGCGCTCTGAGCTTTCTCAGCTTTCTCAGCGTTCTGAGCTCTGGGTTTGACGAGCCCTAATACAATCAACCAAATGGTCGCTTTCTATGGCGTAGCTCCCACAAAACACCATTTACGTGATGCTCAAGCAATCATGCCTGCAGTAAGCCCAGATATACACACATAAACAGTATCCATTGACTTAATTATCTCATAGGTTACCGGGCTTGCACGACGAGTTGAAGATTCTCCAACCCTCAAAGTCAAGCTTCAGGACTTCATCTCAATGTCCAAGGAGGTCAAGAACACTAAGCGAAAGGCGTTGTCACGGCGTGTTGCAACCCGATGAAACTCTGATCGCAAGGCTCTAGACGATCACATTCAGCTACGGCAGCCGGTCCAGTGGCTTACGAGTGAATCAGGGCTCAAATTGCAACGGTTTGCGCTAGAAAACGAGCAGTGGCCGCTTGCCGTGGAGCTGAACGAAGAACTTGAGGTGCGTTGGTTTCTTATAGCTCTCCCCGTATTTCTTTCACTCATATGCTGCCCCATAGATATTTGAGGTTCCGACAAATCACTTTTTCACGCGGCGGTGTCCCACCTGTTTACGAGGTCCTCCCAGCAATTATGAGGATGAAAACCGCTTTGGAGAAAGTACGACACAGTTCAGACATCAGTGCGGTTACTCGAGTGGGCGCTCAGGCAGCATTGAATGTATTTGACAAGTCCAGAAGATCCGTGATATGATTTCGGCAAGATTCAAAATTACATATGGCTCGCCCAGTCAATCAAAATTGCCGACAGAGAGTCATAACCAAAAGGTATGCACCTAGTTTCTTCTTAACACATAGAACACTAATTGTAAGACACACATAGCCTAAAAACCGGTGGCTAGACGCTCCATTGACCCCAGATGAAACCACCTCAGAGCCAGAATCGGATTCGGTTGATGATTATATGAATAGCGACACTGAGTCGCCCAAGTCCTATGGAGGTTTATTGCCTTACTGGACAGCCAAGCTCGATACAACGCCACGCCTGGCTCGAATGGCACTTAACTATCTCACGGCGCCAGGTAAGTAACACTTTGGTTCAGTTAATACCCGGAATTTAACACTCCCTTTGGATATAGCTACGTCGGTAGACGCCGAGAGAGCATTCTCTGCGGGTCGTTTGACGATAAATCACCTGCAACACAACATGTCATCTCGCACATTTCAGGCCAAAATGGCGGTAGGATCATGGTACAAGACTCCACTATTACCAGACATTTCTAGCGTAGCATCCATTCTTGAGGAGACGAAAGAACAGGCTTGATTGTACGCTAATACATGTTAATATCCTATTATGGCAGTATGACACATACAAAATTCAGTACGTGGTGTGATTCGGCATACCACGCTCCACACCACGGAGCCAGCTACCATATGGTAGAATTTCAAATTGTTACCAATACCAGACCAGACCACGTTTCAACCACGGAAAGCACCTCGTGGCTTACCGGTAGTACCATGTTGTTCCCTACAGTGTATACGCGCTACATGTGCAATTGCAACGCTGCTTATCAATCAAGGGGCTTGGTGCATTGAACATGGCCCTGACTATACAGAGCATAGCCTTCCTCTGATTGCAACTTAAAGGTTGGCCCGCCTTTTGATTTCACTCAGCCGCCCCATCTTTCATCTTCAATCCAACCTGCAGCTTTGCCTCCAGTCTTTCACCCTGCAAGCTCCTGATTTAGGTGACTAAAGCTAAGGCCGTGTCACATAGAATATAGAGTAACCAAGGACTATTGCCACTGCCACCCGCTAGTGAGTCAGTTAATGTTGCTGTGTGTCTGGTCAGTGCTGAAGGTCTCTAACCTGTCAGATAAGTTGCCCGGCGATGCCTGTGGGTGCCAACCTCCCTTCCACATTGAATACTGGTGTGCCTTTGCCTGTGGAGTTATTGCACATGATATGCCAGCTTTTACCTATTCAAGATAAAAAGTCGTTGGCTTGTACATCACAAGCACTGTGGGCGGTCGCAGTCAGCTGGTTATGGCGGGATATCAAGAGCTTGGAGCGATTGGTTCACCGTATGTTGGACACAACATTTGTAACCTCTGCACCGGTGAGCAAGGTGCTCCAATCGTACTGAAACCGTTATTGACCTTGACGCCAACACAAAGATTGCAGACATATTTGACTCACACATCTGGCAAACATTTGAAAGGATTGGCCCTTTCGTGCTATCCATGGCTACCTGTGATTCAGAGCGTGTGCAAGCTGGATTTCCGACAGTGAGCCTTGTACTGGCTCTGGTCAAAAGATCCGCCTTGGATCCTCTATTCCCTAACCTTCAGTCACTGTCGGTCAGGCGGACTTGGCTTGATAGCACCATTTGCATATTGGATGTCCATCCTCTGAATTTGCTGGGCTCTTTTCTTCAGCCCAGCGTCACACGTCTGGTCATTGAGGGAGTTGTTCAATGTTTTGACATGGTTCAACTTCAGCATACTGCGCCCAAAATCAGGGAGCTACGTCTCCAGCTTCATCCTCCTCCTACCAATCAGGTGGGTGGGCAGAACCTGGATACAAGCAACAACTGGATTGGGTTTACGATGGAAGGACTCGTCGGCTGGCAACATCTTACCACCCTCCACATTACAGCAGCTCTTCTCAATATCGCCACCGCTAGCTCTCTGGGCAGAATCCCGTTACTTGCAGCCTTGAGTATATCCGGCAACGGGAAAAGTCTTTGGCAGCAGGTTGCTTTTGCACCTGGAAGCTTCCCACATTTACGTGAGGTGGCCACGAAATCGGTGCCTCTAAATGATCTCCTCATATTGCTTAATCAACACGGCTCAGCAAAGCACTTGACTAAACTATGTCTTCATATTTCTCCGACAATAGACAACGTGTTGTCGATACAACAGCTCGAGATGTTGGCTGCCTGTTTGCGGGACCGACACCCGCTCGTGAGGTCCTTAGGGATTCATCAAGCTGCAGAACTTCCCCTATCGACCCTGCAGCCACTTCGAGCTCTCTCTTTGAGTACACTTGTGCTCAGGCGTGTAGATCTCAGTGTAGACACAAGGCCTGTGTTGTTGACACTTCACAATGGGTTGGAATATTTGGACCTGGGACGTTCGCCAATGCCCCCAAAGTTCCTGGCCAGCCTAGCTGCTGCCTATCCTAGCCTGCGTGTACTAGTCGTGCTTCTAGACTTCGAACATTATGAAGACGTTCGGGACATCCAACCCGACGTAGTTGCTGAGGGTCCACTACAATTGTACGCTACTGCCTACCCCATTATGCCGGTACACAACACACAAGGAGCATATAACATCAAGGAGATTAAAAGGTACGATTAGCACACACTCCGCAGGGCATTTTACAATACTCTGATTCTGACCCCACATTTAGATTTGTCAAACGCCTTTGGAAAACCGTTCGCCTCAGGTGGAAGTAAATGAGTGGGATAGGAAGAGTGGTTTGGACAATCAACCTGCGCTTTATCCGCCTTCCTTTACCATGCGGTCCATCAGTTTCAATCTGTCCCTAGTTTTCTATTGATGTTACCTTGGTATCTACAAGGTCTCTCTCAACCATTCCTTTTGGTTAACACAGTGCCTTGAATATTTCTATAACTAGACACCAAACCATCTTTCCTTTCTCTAGGAGGACATCAGGTGACGTCGATAGACACTCAGCAAAAACCGGCTTGGCTCCGGATCGCGGGGGGTGGCTCCAGCCGCTCCGGTGGATCCGAAACGATCCGGAGCCCTTGTGAGCTCAAGAATCAGCCCAAACGAGCACTCAGGAGCGTTTGGGAGCGCTCCGGAGTGCAATACTCGGTGCTCATTCAGCTCTTACGCGATCCGGAGCGTCGCGTTTCTCTGGAGCGCTCTGGAGTGCTTTGCCACGAAGGGGGGATTTTGCTGAGCAGAGAGAGAAGAGAACAACCGAGAAGAGATAATACAGGACCAGTGGAGCGAGAAAACATGGAAGGCAAATCATTTAGAGAAAGCGGAGGATTTAGAAAGAAAATTCACTAGAGCCCGAAGGCCTTTGCTCGTTCCAAACATGTCTTTTAGGAGTAAGTATTTCGAGGCCTTCCTCAGGCTCATCCTCGGCACATCGTGCAAAGGGCCATCGAGAAGGACATGTCTCACAGTTTGAAACGTGGTCACGTGACGTGCCAACCACCGCCATGCACCCTGCGAAAAGACGAAAACACGGCAGTAACTCCTTTCTCCCCTGGATCCAGATGCTTCTGCTAAAAAAACGCACATGCTAAATCATCTCCTGCACCTCGTTGTGGTGGTTTCCCAGCCTATTCTCTGAAAGACCCTGCCCGGCATAAACACGACCTCCTGCACGACGACGGCTTTCGACTCAAAGTAATGCTTGAACAACGCATCCACTTCTACCTTGACAGAGTCTCGAGAGATGCTCTTCGTGAGCTCGCTTGGGCTGTTGTTGCCAACACTGCTCTCCAAGTCCTCTTAGATTTCCGTCTCGACCAGTATCGGGATTGGTTCGAAATAGACGGTTCAGACCCTCTCAACCAGATCTATGGCCCCTTGTGTAACGACCTCCTCGACTGTATCAACGTGATAGATCAAGAAGTGGCATCCGTAGGAGCCACTATGGTCACCAAGTGCGCTGAGACATGTCCTACTGCTAATGCATTGCCCCCCCCCCCCGAGTCCATCTTTCCTACACTGACCGATCAATCTCTGCTGTTCCAACCTTTAACGATCAAGTTGTTGATGTTACCCCCAATCCTCCTCCTCGCAAATCCTATCCCGAAGCGGGTGTTGCAGCTTGCTCTGCAGATCCGGCTCCGCCACTACCTCCTAACCCCACCACCAAACCGTTTCCTGCCACGCCGCACTTGACCCCAGGGCATGCTCCCTTACATAAGCCGAAGCGCCCGGGGCCTCGATCCAAGACCCAACAGCCTCTCCCGTCATCTCCACTGGATTCAAACCCGGTCCGGTATGTCGTCCGCTTTAGTGGCAACCTACCAGACTCGATAGGCATAGATGTCTCCTCGTATCAACTCCACCACCGTCTCACTCTCGCCATTTCTTTGCACACTCGTACCTCAGAGTCACATCTGCTAGGGTCGTGTTTGAGCAAACTGGGAAACCTCGTACTATCGTTTGTGCCCGGCACCTCAGATCAAACGGTCCACTCGTACCTCCCTGCCATACGCTCCCGTCTAAACCTCTCCCCCGATCTCCCAATTTCCCATGTTGTTCCCTAGTCGAAGGTGATGATCTCCGGCATTGCTGCCAGGGATCGTGAGGATTCCCCCACGTATACCGAGAACGCTGTGACTGACTCCCTTCTGGCTAACCCTGCATATTCTAGCCTTGCAATCACTCACCAGCCCCGATGGATTCGTAACCCGGCCCCCATTACTGGTCTCCATTCCTCCGTTACCGTTTCCTTCGAGGACCCGGATGGTACCGCCTTGCGCGCCCTGGTCAAGACACGTCATTTCGTGTTCGGTGGCCCGGTTACTGTCAAGCCCTGGGTTGATCACCCCCCTGCTCGTACTTAGAGTTTTATCATTGCTGTAATCACCCCCCCTGGCCTTTTTGTTTTGTTATTTTCTCTCTCGTATCTACTTGTAGTCTGCCTAGTTGCTCCCCGCCCTACACCCCACTGCCCCTCTGTCACTGCTGTCCTAGTTTCCCGTCCTACTGTCCCCCTCCATAGTGCGGTTCCGGCTCCGTTTCGATGTAGCACTCTCATCGGCAAATCGGACGGAAGCTTTAGGCGCCTTATGAGGCTTTCAGAATGGTCGCACGCTTACCGAAGATTTCAAAAGATTGCATTAGGATTCTGTATACTTACATAAATAAAAACCATGCTGGGTTTCTCAAAGCCGTTTGAATGAATTAAGCAGACTCTCATACTTTGTGATGACCCTCAAAGCCAAATGTTGGCATGCAAATCCGTCGAAGATATTCTAGCAACTATTACAGTGCGTGCTAGCTACCAGCTCGGCTCATTGTCATCGCTCCAATCCCCCCTTACGCCGTCGTCATCCTCGTCAGTTCCTCCTCCGGTACTCTCTTCATCGCTTGTCCCATTGTTGTCGCCATCATCGTTTATCTCATCCCCCATTCCTTCGTAACCCTTCTCTACATTGGGCTCCGAACTCTCAGTATCACCGTATTCGTAGGCTGTAAACATTGTATACAGTAAATATCTGATAGTAAAAGCGCAAGCTTGAGCGACGAACCTGATTCGAGTGCTTCAGCAGAAACTCCAGCCGAAGAGTCTGGTGCCTTCCCACACGACAGGTGACCAATACCCATCCCGATGAATCGCATGAGCATATCGCGGTCAGGAAATCTTTGGGAAGGATGTTACAACGAGATAAACAGCACGGAGGATGAACTCACCGATTGATATGCCATGGCTAACCGGGAAGCGAGACACTCAGGAAGGTTTGTCGATAGGGGACTCGTTTTCAGTCGGTTTATTCTGCAGAAATTATTGGTGACACTTAGACATCGAATTAGTATGTGAGCCAAGTTTTAAGACAAACGGGCCCCTGGTGCTGCGCTGAGGTCGGGCAACTTTCAGAGGGTAGGCTGACCGGGTAGTGAGACATCGGAAACGACCCGGATCCCACGGAAGTGGTGATAAGGAGGAGGAAGTAGCCAATCAGACGCCAGACGGATGACCCGGATATCGGAAAGATCCGGATGCAATCCTGCTCTCGACAGAGCAATGCCTCGGATACGCTATATCAACAGAAGAACGAGGTCGGAGGAGTTGTTCTGGTATTGGTGGGCATATTGGTCTGTACCTAATCGAAAAAGGCACCCTCAAGCCCGGTGTGCACGACACTGCAGCCTGATAAAGTTCTCGGATATGATCAAAAACCTGAGTTTCAGCACTTCAGTCAACCATATCTTTGGCCCAATGCTTTTTATTTTTTCAAATCCTCACTCATATCGTACAAAGAACCCCACAGAGCCCATGTTAGACAATTGAAGACAAAATAGCGAGATTTGCGGCTCTAATCGCGACTGTCTCACTTCCCTATCACATCATGTGGTGTCTCACTACCCGGTTAGCCATAGTAATAGTTACTTCAATCGCCTAATGAGGGGTTGTCTGAAGCAATGGAAGCTGGCGTAAGGTACTGATTTGTTCGGTTGCCGACAAACCGAGGGATTAGGTGAGCGGCACGAACAACGTCGATTGGATCCACGAAATCAAACGCGTGAGCAAGTTCTGAATCTGGGAAATACTCAGCCCGGTCCAGTCGGCAGGCATCCCAGCCGCCGGGGGCATCGGTTGTTCGACCTAGCCATCGGACCCACAAGAAATCTATTTTCCTTTGTGGCCTGCCCTTATAAGACACGTTCGCACGGTAAATTCCGATTACCTTCGCATACCAGAACTTATGAGGCCCTGGTGGAGAATCCTCTGGCTCATCGGAAGGAACAAATATGTGTCGCTTTGGGGTGCTGGGGTTAATTCTGTCTTGAGCACGACGGACATCGTAAGTTGTATAATGGGTCTTGAGCGTTTGATGCGCATATATACGATCGTGCTGAAGGATGACTTGAGAAAATTTTGTTTGGGAGGAAGAAGATTCGTCTTGGTAGCGCTGGCAGGAGTAAATGACTTTTGAGGCGGAGGATAAACTCCTAATCAATGTGTAAATTATCCAAGTGGATTGTGAGTCGTGTTACGCAATCTGCGGAGTAGCTTACGCACCTTCATAACCGGATCTGAGCGGTTAGAATCTACCCAAATTGACAATGAAATAGGGTTGCTCTGTGATGAGGCGATCTGATACGGCGAGCGGCCGCTGTCAATTGTTGTGAGCTTCTCGTCCAGTGGTGCGGGTGGTGCGGGTAGTGTTGGCGACTTGTTCGCCTTCCTGGTCTTCAAATCGTCATGTATCGCATTCAGCCGAGTCTCAATACCACTGAAAAGCTTCGCATGTAACATTACATGGCTCAGGCATGTAATCGAGTCGGCCTTATAGGACCGGTACTTAAAGACCACCATGTAACTTTTACAGTGGTATGTAAACTTTACATTGGCATGTAATATAATTACATGCCTATACATTTTACATCTCTCACACATGTATATAGAAAATGGGTAAATATATGCAAAGTGATTACTTACCACCACGTCTGAGAGGTGGCTGTGCGCTCAGATCAGGGTCCATCTTGGCCGCTTACTAAGCGCCACTTATCTGCGCCTTACTCAAACTCGTCCATCACCACGTCGATCAACGACCCACAAACGGCGCCGCAGCACGGCACCGGGGCCAGACGACGACAACAGGTCAATCCATTGTCTAACTGTGACCGTACTTACTGGCGACCTGCCCGGCCAATTGGCAGTTCCGTAGGTTAGACAACACTCCGCGTCCGAGGTCTCTGTTCACGGCCCCACACTCGTACTCACTCGTGCTCATCCTCACCGCTCTCGTATCCTCTCCTAAACGCCCTCAACAAGCCCTCTTCTATACGACTAGCCACACGCATCGAACGCGCCGTCTCGGAGTCGATGGAGGCCTCGTTGAGGGCCACACCTCGCGGTAAGTTGATTCGGGATTCCGCCGCTTCGCATTTCGTGTGCGTATCGATGATGTTTGTTGCCAAATAGCTGTCGGTGACGATATTCGCCGTCTTGATGTCGTATGCACGCACGTCCCGCTGCGCTACTGAGTCGTTTTGCCTCGACAGGCCTAGAACCGACCTCTCGGGATTGTCCGCGGTGGTGCAATCGTGCACGCGCTCGCCCTTGTCCGCATAGACCACCCGTCTTGCGCTCCATACAATTCTCGATGAGTGGTCTGTCCCCCATACACTGTACGTTTTTAACCTTGAATTCCATCAACTCGTCTTTCGAGTCACACTCGTGCTCGACCGCATACACACCCTCCCAGTCTTGCCTTATCTTGGTGCCAGGTCCGTACGTCGGTCCTCATCTCAACACCTTCGACTCTTGTCGCGTGCTTCGTGGCCTGAGGCGGCATTGTCCCGTCGAGAATATCGAGTCCATCGCGCCAGGTCCCCCGACCTCCCTGCCGATTCGAGAACCCAGCCTATGCCCCATCTAACTCGAATCGTACCCACGCCCCTTCATGCACGAGCACTCAAACAGAAAGCACGTTGCTGAGGAGACCCGGTATGCGGCAAAGTCCACTGCATTAACTGACCCACGCCGTTAATGATAGATTTTAATTTTTTTGAATCCCATATTTTATTGTTAATGATAGATGCATTCGCCGAGCCCACTCCAACAGCTTCGATTATCGAGCTGTCAGCCAAATGGACGGTCTGTCAGGGGACCAACAGAGCGTACGGTGTGAAGTCGGCGAGGTGCGTAGCCATATGCTCAGACGCCCCCTCACTGCCCTCTCCGACTCCGTCATTCGCACTAACAATAAATGTACGACGATGAGCTCTACCGTCCAGACCTGGTTACTGCCATCGGTGAGGCCGTAGTCCACGGAGGACGTACGCGTGAGCATGGCCCTCGAACGGTCACCACCGTCCAATCCACCGCCCCTCACCGTCACCTTCGCCTCGGCCGCCAATGGACACTAGACCCTGGGTGCGATCATACGGTTCGGGCACTAGGACATAGATGAATTATCTATCATGTAAAACCTGTATTCTATACATGTAATACAATGATTACATTGGTAAACCGTGTACCAATATGTCCGTGCGAGAGGTAAATCCCAATAAGTAAATTACATGCCAAGCAGGTGTAAACAGGCCACCATCCAATGAAGAACCCTGCTCGCTGACTCATGTAAATTACACTAGAAGTGGCCCGCAACCGGACCACTGACCTTGCTGCACAAAATCTTAGAATATATGCCACCAGAATATAGAAATGCACCAGTTTACGTGGTTACCATTGTTTACTAAGCCTTTGAACAAGCAATAAAGGTCACATAAAAGGTTGGTTTTGATTCAACTAAAGTGGCGGATTTCAGCTAATACTTCTTTCAATGCAATATGCTGTTGTTCAAGGGCACGCATCTAAGATGTATCCTGTTCTGTTTTTGTTTTATATGATTGCAAGAGCATCAAGCCGGGCGGAGCGGGCGGGCAGGATGGGCGTTCCGCCCACCCTGCCATCCGCTGTCCGCCCCACTATGAAGTGAGAGATTGCATTAGTAAGTCTAACCTGGTTTCCCGAGGTCTCTGGGGGAAAATTGGTAAGAAATTCATTCAGAACTACGGGTACGAGACCTACGAAATATATTCCCAGTCTGCAGGCTCAAATCCCAGCAAGCGTGTAAACCGGGCCAAGGAACTGAAATCCCCGATAGGGTGACCTGGTGAGTTGCTATATAAGGTGCACATAGCGTACTTATCTATGTGTTATTGTCCGCCTAACACATATCAAGGCCGCGGCCCCGCCTGAATTTAGACCGAGCATCGTCCGTGCTTCCTATCTGTAGCAGATTTAATGGATTTCCTCTATATAGAAAGACAATTGCATTGAGAATGGCTATGCTTTAACTTTGTGTACGTGTTGACCAACCGCCGCTCAAAAGGTCAAACGACCACCGGCGTCGGGGCATTTCCCTTGCAGCCGTTTAATGACAATGTCTCACTTAAGTGAGGCATCAATTCTACATATGTAAGGTTGGTGTGGGATTCCCACGTTACCGTGTCTCCTATCCTTGCTTCCTTGATTTTCAGGTTCTTCTCCAGAGCGATTTTGAAGACGGATGGGGCGACGCAGCCAGCAGACGAGTTAGGTAGCGGCGCCAAATGCTACTGTAACATTGTACACTTTACACAGTATTGTTACATGACTTTGTTACCTTACACGATTTAGCGTTACAATTGCAAATAATTCATCACGCTGAGTGACCTGCTAAAGCAAGGTAATTGCCAAGCAATGTAATCACTGACATTTTGGTTACATCCCTCGCACGTGTAAACTCCTAGGTAATTTACATGTCTTACCCATCAGTTCGTACCTAGCTAACCCACGTATAGTTTACAGGCCAATCTTTTCACTGTGACCTCCATCCACATAGCTAGCTACGTGCATTGAACGCGCCACCTCAGGGCTTATGGTGGCCTCGTATGCCACACCTCATGGTAAGTCAACCCCTAACACCATGGCCTCGTGTTTCGTACATACATTGACAACCTGTGCTGCCAAATTACTAGCGGCAACTGTATTGTCTTGGCATTGTGCACGCGCTTTAGTTCATGCCCGTGCATATTCTCTCCATAGTGCTGAACTACTAACGCACTTTGTCTCCAAAGCTGTAGAACCAGCTTTTCCAGATCGTCCCCAGCTGTGTAATAGTGCACCCTCGTCTATGTAGTCCGCCATCATTGTGCTCCGTACGACCCTTGGTGAGTGGCCCGTGCGCCGTATGCTTTCAACTTTGAGCTCAACCAGCTTATCACTCAAGTCATGCCCGTGCGCTTCGGGCACTCAGACCGAATTGCTTGGATCAGCGCTTAACTCGTACATAGTGATTTCGCGTTTCGACCGGGTTTCGCACGTCACTTTTCGACCCTCAGATCTTTGATTCACGTCCTGAAAAGGTGTACCATTCAACTCTAATACATCGAAATAGTGTATTATGTATATGATATGGGTCTATATTACAATTTGAACGATGGATACTGTACTATTTCGACCTTCGCGTCGGTCCCTGTCCCCGACTGAGTCGACGCGACGTGGATTTTTGATGGGTCCCCTGTCCCCTCAATGATCGACGCGAGAGGACAAAGCAGGTATGCCGGTTCCGAGTGAGATTCATCATATTTCATTGGTTTTATTGGACATTTTTGACACATTTGGCTGCCAATCCGGCGCCCAAGTGTCGTAGTCCCCTGCCCCCACGAAACTTGACGCAGGGGACAGGGGTTTCAAACATGGCCAAACAGCCTTAAGCGCCTAGCGCCTTTATATAAGCGACGCGAAGGCCGAAATAGTACAGTACCGAGGCACGCAAAGCACGGCCCTCTATATCCCAGGGGAAGTCGCTTGCTCCCGTCCGAATTCGCAAATAGCAAGTGACACGTTTTCTTTTCCGGAAGACTTGGAGCTCAAGTAGTAACCACGCCGATACCAAGTGTTACATTAATTAGAATCAAGCCCGCATGCACACCTGAGAAACGATGGGGTGCGCATGGATTGAAACCGCAAAATTTACTCGAACAAATCATTATAGTAAGCTGGTTCAATCTGTTACTCTGATTGCTCGCAACTAAGAAAAATGGCTAGAAACACAGGCAGTCCCATCTGGCTTGAGCGTCCACCGGTGACGGTCTGAAACTAGTATCGGCGGAATTGAAAATAGCAATAGCTGGGAACAATATGTATTTCCGCAGGTTGAGCAGGCCCACTGCGTGGAGAGGTCTGTTTTTGAGGTTGGAGAAATGTCCGAATAGCACGTGTTGTGCAGGTGTTTTCATGGAATTTTACCCATATTTACCAAAAAGCGAAATCCATGTATAATTAACCCTTTTGCGGTCATTTTCTGCATATTATGCGGGTCATTTTCCCGATATCCCCTGGTGTAGGGATTCTATCAGATTGTGCTTCTGGCTCCCGACGCGTGCGCTCCAGCATATAGCAATCGGTAGATCAGGAATAAATTTAATTTGAACCACGCATGTAATCTACAACGCCACGGACGCGCTACTCATTGGGCCTGCTCATCCTCACTACTTCTCCCTCACGCGCTTGAGTTGCGGAACTGCGGAAAAACCGGGCGTTCAACGCCTGGGTTCCAGTGAGCAAGCCATAAGTTCAAGAGGAGGTAATATGACGCACTGTTAATACAATAGGGATGGGCTGGATGTTGGCACTTTAACTAATGATAATATGCAAAGATTTCGTTCAGTCAAGCGTAAGATTCTCGAGGATTAATATACATACCCGCCAATAAAGCAACATTCGTGTGTATTCGCGCCACCGCTTGTATGGTGAACCAGGAGCTGCGGCAGAGTCGATCAGAGTATTAGTTAATCACTGGAAGCGAACGCATACCTAGCAATGCTGTTTGCGCCGACCGATGTGACAACACCCCAACAACGTAACGGAGGGGTGAACAGGGCCGCAAGCATTGTTGTAAAGTGGGTGGTAATCGAGACGGCAAATCTAGAGTGAAAGGCAAAGAAAGGTTCAACTTGAGGGTAGCATATGTGTTAGCTCTAAGCCGTATTCGTACTAGCTTCATTGCTAGTCCATCTCCGTCCACAATCTCCCGATGCGCCATCGTCTCTGCTTCCCCACCTAGTGCCCGCTCTTCGTTCCCTCGCCACCCTATCTTCTTGTTGCGCCTGTTCCCGCAAGACCCAAGCGCCATAAAATAGCATGACAGCTCAATATAACTTTTAATTTGAGTTTGTACTTAGCTTTGTTAGGCGCGCGGGGAAACAGTGGCTCGGACCGCACAGGATGGGGCTACGCTGCTGGGGGCTGGGATCTCTGTGGTGGTAAGGAACGGGAGACAGAGGAGGGCTAGCGGCGGGTGTGGTGGTTGGGATTATGTTGGTCCAGTGGGGTGAAGGGTTAGATGCTTAGCGGAGGCCTAGATACCTTGGGAGATCCGCGCTACAACACGCGCACGTCCGGACTCTGTTTGGCCACACATTTTCCCAAATTGAAATCTCGGCACAATGTCTCGGCAAAAACCCTCTAAGTTCTGGAGCGCTCCGGAGCAGCATATTGCTCCGGATCGCGTCGGAGCTGAAGGAGCAACGAGTATAGTGCTCCTGAGTGCTCTCGAGCGCTTGGGAGCACTTCCAAGCGCTATATCACGTGCTCACGAGGACTCCGGAGTGCTCCGGAGCTACCGGAGCGGCTGGAGCCACCCCCCGCAATCCGGAGCGCTCCGGAATTTGGGAGGATTTTGCTGAGGTGCCGAGTGGTGAGATGGGCCTAAAATCCCGGAACCGCCTGTTTTTCGGGTATTTCTCCAACCTCAAAAATAGATCTCTCCACGCAGTGACCCGGACTTAGAGAACTTCTGACTTTGCACTTCCGCTAGGGAAAGCGCAGCAACCTGGTCGCCCGTGTAGATTAGGGCTGTCCAAAATGATATTGTGATGTCACGTGAAAGGCATGTGCCTAGGTCAATAAAACGCACATTTTTATATGTTTACGATGACTATGATTTCGGACGGTTTAAGAGGTTATCTGAGAAGAAGAGGGGTTTCTGCATGCCTTCGCAAAGATTTCAGCCGAAACCAATCTTGGGAAGGTGTATTAATATTTTGTTATCGAGTAGTTAGTCAATAGTTTTATCTTATCTAGGCATCTAAATATTATTTTGGACAGCCCTAGTGTACACGGCCGTCCCTCCAGCAGCTGGTTTCTGGCTTGATTGAGCGCCTGGCGGATTCAAGCTGAATAAACGCCCGGAAAACATAAAAAGCGCGCACACCTTGTCACCGGCTGGAAGTGCTTTTCAGCCGGAATCAGTGAGACGACACCAGCTGTAATCAATAGTGTACAAGTGTTTGATAAAGGAAATCTGTTAGGTTCAGACTCCTGGTGGATTGTGAGTGCTGGCCCCAATAATGAAACAAACAATGAACCATTGAAGAAACCATTCATTGGTTCACGCATGGGAGGTCCAGTCGGACCTCGACAGCAACGCAGTCCTGGGATACAACTCAATTGTATCTGATAATCCACGACAGGCGTATGTATTCTGCATAAATACTTGCATTATTTTATTTATTTAGTAGTATATACAAACGAGCACGGTACAAAACTGTGTGATTAGAGAAAGGGTGCATCAGCAAAAGGCGCACCGTGGTTTAGCAGGCACCTTTCAAATCTGTCTAAAATTAGTGCTTCTAGCTGTCAAACCTTACGTTTTTGGATGGATTCAGAATTCAGTCTCTAAAAGCTTCGCAGTTAGAAACAGTGGTCCTTATTCCGACCAAATTAGAAACCCCATTCGCTTTTTCATCCATTTAGTCAGTTTAGGACATTTACATGGTTTAGCAAAATAAGTAGCGACGCGTGGGAATAAGACAATTGAGGTGGTTGTCTTTCGGTTTTAGACTACATTCAATTAAGCCCCACGTAGTTGTCAAGAAAAGAATTCATATTTCCTAAGGGCTACATCCGTTGCGTCACTAAAGCGAAGGCTAGGAAACTACCACCGTCAAGACAAATGCTAGAAAGTGCGACGTTGAACAGTTGTATCTACAAACACGAGAAGTCGGTGTACATGCGTTATGCATAGGGAACGAACAATGTCCTCACCTAGGCACATATTCGGAGCACAAATGTCGGGCGGATAATATGTGTGAGCAAGCGGACGATGGATATGCACAAAAACGTACCGTGCTCGAAGCCAGGTGACACCCTAGGCAGAATTCGTTGCGATGGGCACCAAGCGCAAGCGGGGATGAAGGCAGGTGTGCCATATGGTTTGCGCTACGCACCAGCCAGACAGAAGGTTGGAGGTATGTGGCGTAGGAAGTACGGCTGTCGTAGGTTAAACATTGCTTAGTTGTTGTACAGTTGTGATGGTGAGGAGTTTGTTTTTGCACAAGTCGAAATGATGGAACAACGGATGATGTAACCACAGTCAAACATGACCCTGCGCTTAGGCGCCCATGTTGATCCCCCTCTCACTCTCACCACCGACATCAACTTGCCATTGGTTTCCCACCTGCTAATGCACCCAGCATGCGGTGTTCTATTGCCACTTCCAGTATGTGCTCATTGAATATTCTACGAGTGCTGCGGCTAATGCTCATCATTTTCCTATGCTTTTGTCATTACTCACCGTTGCATGCACGAATTACCAGTGTGCGCTGGTGGCTTATTTTTTGTTCGCTGATATGACGCTCAGTGTTCAGTAGACTCATTAAGGGATCGGATTCATGGAAGATCGCATCCGCACTGGGTTCAAGACCCTGAGGGGTATGTAGATGCCAGTTCAGCTACAGCCAGTCCACTCACCGTGCAATTTTCTCTCAGCCCTGTTCACTCACCACCACGTTGCGGAGGCCAGAGTGTGGGCCAAAACGACTTGGCACCACTGTCATGACCCACCCTGTTTTCTCGTGGCTTGTTCTTGCTTTCTCGTGGCTCATGACCTGAGTCATTCCCTTGGCTGTGTTTCCTTTTGTCTGACTCACGCTGCGCGCTTGTCAGACGCTGCCTCGTTCTGTATGACTTGCCACATGCCTTATGCTGTGCGAGTCTGACTCGATGTACGCTCTTGTTGTGTTTGGGCTGTACGCCCTTTATCTATATATTCGAGCCTGAGCAAGCCTGGTTTACCCAGCTTGCTCTACACTCGTCAATTACCCTTTTCTACTTGGCTCCTCAGCCACCATCGTCCTCTGCAAGTCATTCAGTAACAACTGTCTTATCGTCGTCGCCAGCCTTTCCGTTTTACTCGCTTGTCTTTTCACTCGTCTTTGCCACTCGATACGTCCGCCGTCGCCAAGTCTCCTATACTTCAACAACGTCTTTGAAGAGGTTGTGACATTGTAGAGCAAGCTCTTCCGTATCTCGTGGCACAATCCGCTCATCGCCGTTATCTCGTGGCGTGACTCCTATATCATGTCCGCTTCCCGCCAACAACCGTCTCGAGCCAGCCGACACTCCCTGCAAACGGGACCGGAGCGCATCAACGAACAGTATCGAACTGCCTCCCGCGCACAATCTACCCAAACGCCAGATATCGCAATCACCCGGGTTGACTCAGGCCCCATAGCATCACCTACCGCACAAAGGATCATCCCTCCACTAATGGTCCCAGGAGCATACAACACCTCCCAAGACCAGGCAGGCCCTAGCCACCGGACCACCATCGAAGTCGTAACTGACCCAGATGAACCAACCATACGTCAACCAGAACCAGGAGACATGTCTGTCCTGCCAAACTCGCCACGCCCAGCCCAACGATCTATACCAATATTCGTCCAACCTTCTCAGGTGGATCTACCGCCGTCAAACGAAGGGTCAGCTGTTGCTATACACCCATTGATGGGTACACACATCAATCGTCCTGTACGAGGTTATCCAGGCGCACGAATGGTCGGTCCACCAACCACAGTATCAGCACAAAGCATTATAAGCCTGCGTTCGCCCTTCATCGTCGACATTCCCCCTTCTGAACCAGGTTATGGCGACAGCCAAGCGCACTCCCAAATCGAACCCCCTTCACGGCAAACATCAGTCTTTAATCCACAGCAGGAGGGGCAGGGAAATGTGAATCTTTATGCATTCATGCTTAGACAGATAGAGGACAACCTGCGCCAGGAGCTAGGGGCTAGACTCATACCCCTCGCGGAAACAAATCACTCCATCCAAGCAGTGCAACGCACAGTAGCAGAAGCTATGGATGGTATTGCCCAGCTAAACGAAATCGAACAAAATGCCAACAACGAACTCACCCTTATTAGGGGAAACGGTCAACAAACCCGCACAGAGATTGGACACGTCAGTAACCAGATTCGCGGCCTACTCAACAACGTCCAGCACATAGAACGATGTCGTGACCCTTGTGGGCACGCCCCAGTTTTTCTGTATTTTCTACTATTTTTACCAACCTTGTACGATCACTTTCTATGTCACGTGACCTCGGCGCCTGTAGCACTGCCGCCTCGGCACGTTCCATGGCTTACGCATCATTACTAATCCTTCTTCAGTATCTACGGACTCTTCTTTTCTTCTGTTGCTATGTGACTCATTGTTATGCCTGTTTGTACATACCTGTGCTTGAGAATGTATAAAAGAGCAGGCTCAGTGTCTCTGGAAAACCAGAACACTTTCGCCTTGTCGATTCCCCCAAAGAGTCACAAGTTAGCTGGCTTTATAGCGGCTGTAATCGTCCAAGAGTGCCTTGCCCTTGTTTGTAACCATCCATCCACACCTAGCGTTCACTCCCCACTTTGGGTTGTGACAAACGAGTCCAACAGGAACAAGGAGAGGACATAAGGCGGATACTGGACAATATGGACCACTTCAACGAGCGACTAGCCAACCTCAACATCCTCATACAGGAAGAAGTAGGAGGAATACACGAACAATTACAGACACCAGGAGGCTTCATCCCCCAAGGACACTCCACCCGAAGGGACATCCTTCGTCCAGAATCACAGCGTTCCGTTAGGAGAATACCCTCTCCTCGCCGACCTAGTCCCGTGCAAAGGATCCCGTCGCCACGAAGGCTACCCCCAGGACGAGACGACGAAGAAATCCACATCCCCAAAGACGCCAGGCAGAAATGCCCGGAACCATTCAGCGGAAAGAAGGGAAGCGAGGCGGAAACTTTCATGCTATGCCTCGAGATGTTCTTCGACGAGTATCCCACCATCTACAATGACGACCGACGAAGAATCAAAAGACTCCTCTCAACCATGAAGGAGGGAACCAGCGCTTCAACCTGGGCCAAGTCATTGCTACAACGGGTACGGGCAGAAGATTGGACCGGGCCTCTGGCATCCTGGGAGGCAATGCATCGAGCCTTCAATACGGCATTTGGCAACCCAAACAAACGCAACAAGGCTATAAGCGACATTCAGGAACTCACCCAAAAGGGTTCAGCCCAACAATATGCCACTGCCTTCCGAATCATAGCACAAGAACTCGACTGGCCGGAGCGACCACTTATCGACGTCTTTGTCCGTAACCTAAAGCCACACGTCCGAAACGAACTCCTCAAGCTCTCGCTGTCTGGGATAGATACCGATGCCATGTCACTGGACGAATGGATCGAACACGCCGTCAAGACAGACGACGTGCTATACGAAGGAAGGAAGGGACAGGAGACGAACACAAGCAAAAGGACGTTCTCAGGAAAAGCTGCCAACACGGAGGACGAAAGGAAGCCAAAACGATTTGGAACCAAAGATTGGGTCTCCGAACAGGAAATTGCCCTACGCAACAAGGAGCGCCGCTGTTATCGATGCGGCAGCAACAGACATCAGAAGGCTGAATGCCCAGACAAATATCTCAGCAACAAGTACACCCCCAAAAGCACGTCAGGGAAACAAGGAACGATCGAGGAAGTCGAGGGAGAAACCTCCGAATCGGAAAACGCCTAGGGCCCTCTGCCTCCGTGTCAGACCATGCCCAGAATTCCAAAAACCTTGTATACTACCTAAAAATGTCGAATGGTGCTCCCATATGGTATGCAACGGTCGAAGGAATCACGGAAAACATCAAAACACTCATCGACTCAGGCTCGTCTCGAAACTTTCTCGACTCCCACTTTGCAAAAACAAACAACATTCCCCTCATTCCGCTTCAGAAAACCCGTTCGGTCATTGCCATCGACGGAAAAGAGATCAAGAACGCGATCACCCACAAAGCCATTCTGTCCATCGAAATCACCGGTCACACTTTCAAACAGCGATTCTACGTGATGCCACTCGGGGATGTCCACGCAATCCTCGGAATGTCCTGGCTAAAAGAGACTAAGCCAATCATCCAATGGGACACCCTTACCATCGCCTTCCCTGGGGAGACACCAACAGGCCGGGCCGCTACAACCAGGCCCGACCCAGGAATTCCTATCGAGTTTCTGGACTTCAAGGATGTTTTCGACGAGAAACTATTCGCTGCCTTACCCCCGCACCGAGAAGGATTCGACTGTGCAATAGAATTTAAAGAAGACGCTGTGCTACCACGACCTGCCAGGCCCTTCCCCATGTCAATCAACAACGCCGCAAGGTTTGCCGAAGAACTCAAAGCACAGGTGGAACAAGGGAAGCTACGTCCCTCTACGTCCAAGGTTGCAGCCGGAGTTTTCTATGTACCCAAGGCGGATGGAGGGAGTAGATTGGTTACAGATTATCGAAAAATCAACGAAATCACCAAGAGCGATCAATTTCCCTTACCCTCTCAAGTCGATCTCCTGGAGAAGGTTCGGGAAGCCAAGATTTACTCAAAGCTGGACCTCCGGCAGGGATTCAATAACATACGTATCAAGAAGGGGGACGAATGGAAGACCGCATTCCGCAACAAAGACGACTTCTACGAATATACGGTTATGCCGTTCGGACTTAAAAACGCTCCCGCCGTGTTCCAGAGGTTCATGAACCACCTCTTCAGGGACCTAATCGACGTCTATGTGGTAATCTACCTGGACGATATTCTCATCTATTCAAAAAACCGCGAGGACCACACGAGACACGTCCGAGAGGTCTTGCGGCGCCTTCAGGAGAACCACTTGTTCCTAAAGCTATCGAAATGTCACTTCTACGTCACTAGCGTTACCTACATTGGCATTGTCATCAGTCCGGAAGGGGTGTCCATGGAAAAGGAGAAGATCAGGGCGATATTAGAATGGAAGGCGCCCCGGAGAATCAAGGAATTGCAGGCGTTTCTGGGCTTTGCGAACTTCTACAGGCGATTTGTCCAAAACTTCAGCTCCATTGCCAAACCCCTCACGTCACTCACAGGAAAGGACGTGCCGTGGGAGTGGGGAGAGAAACAACAGCAGGCATTCGAAGGAATTAAGGCGGAAATAACGAAGGACCCTGTGCTAGCGCATCCAAATCCTAACCTGCCGTACATACTCGAGACCGATGCCTCTGGAGTGGCCATGGGGGCTGTACTTAGTCAGAAACAGGCGGACGGATACTACCACCCGATTGCGTTTATGTCACAAAGCTTCAATGCGGCCCAACAAAACTACGATACACACGATAAGGAGCTCATGGCCATACTTGTGGCATTCGAACATTGGAGGCTATTCCTCGAGTACACGGAACACCCAATCACCGTTTACACCGACCATCGTAACCTAGAGTACTGGAAGGATGCTAGAGAATTCAACCGAAGACACGCCCGGTGGTATCAATTCATCCCTTCCTTCAACTTCCACATTGTTTATCGGCCAGGGAAGATGTCAAACAAACCCGATGCCCTGTCCAGGCGAAGCGACCATGTAGACATTCCAAATCCAAAACAGGTCATGCTGGAGGAGGAAAGGTTCATTGGGTTCAAGGCGGAACTTGCATCAGACATTGTGTCGTTAATCAGGGATGCGCAAGAGGACGACGAATCTCTCGAGACACTCATCACCAGCGTAAGAGGGAAGGGTACTTTGCCGCCTTCTATCAGGAAGCAGTACGATATTTACGAATGGACGAGCGAACTGCTATGGCGAGAAGGGAGGATTGTGGTCCCCAACGACAGCGAAATACGGCTACGGTTGCTTGAACAGCACCATGACTCCCCGTCTGCAGGGCACCAGGGACAAGCACAGACACTAGACCTCCTATCGCGAACATACTACTGGCCGGGAATGAAACAAAGCGTCAATCAGTTTGTCGACTCATGCGAGGTGTGCCAGCGAAGCAAGGGTCACAAGGTGTGGGTACCGGAGAAACAGTCGGAGTTGCCGAGCAAACCCTGGGAGGAAATCAACTACGACTTTATCGTCAAACTTCCTTTGTCAAATGGCTTCGACAGCATTCTCGTGGTAATCGACCGATTCTCACGTCAGGCACATTTTATCCCCTGCAACGAGGCCATTAATGCGGAACAACTGGCCGAGTTATTCATACGGGAGGTGTGGCGTCTGCATGGGCTTCCCAAACGCACGGTATCCGACCGCGGTTCCACTTTCAATAGTCATTTCCTCAAGGCATTATACGACAAGTTACGCATAACTCCGAACTTCTCCACTGCATATCACCCAGAAACGAATGGTCTTGCCGAACAGACAAACCAGTGGCTGGAGGGATTCCTTCGGAGCTTCTGCAACTATGACCAGGATGATTGGTCTACATGGCTCCCTATTGCGGAATTCTGCCATAACAACCATACCAACTCGGCTACAGGCAAAACTGCATTTGAGACCGTCTACGGTCTACACCCTCGGTGGGACACCGAAGCTGTGGAGACACACACGCCCGAAGCCGAGAAATTTGGCGAACACCTGGAAAGGGTGTGGGACGAGGTCAGGGCGTCAATGGAGTACCATAGGGCTCGAGAGTCAATGCCTGCGCAACACGAGGTGGGGGATAGGGTCTGGTTGGTAACCACGAATATCAGAACACGTTGCCTGGCGAAGAAACTCGACAACAAGAAGATTGGGCCGTTCCGGGTATCTGAACGCGTATCATCCCATGCATACCGACTTGACCTTCCAAAATCCATGCGAATACACAACGTCTTCCACGCGAACCTGCTGCAGCCCTTCCATGCGGATAACGAGTTCCACCGGCGCCAAATAGCTCCGCCACCGGTTGTCACGGAGGAAGGGGAGGAGGAGTACCTGGTTGAGAAGATCGTATCATGGAAACGCACCAGGAACGGCCTATGGTACCTCGTGCGGTGGACAGGTTACGGCCCGGAAGAAGACACAATGGAACGAGCGGAGAAAATTGCCGAACTAGCCGATGTCATGGAGGCATTCCTCTCGGAACACCCAGAGGCACCGACCCCCAAGAACTATAAACGTATAAAAGCGACCAGCGGGAAAGCCTCAGACCTCACCAGCAGTTCCCTACTCGCTACAAACACTCCAAACCCCGTCCAAAAAGCTTCTTATTCACATTTAACATGCCTGCCTCGTCAAGCTGGAACGCCTCCGCTCGGGCCATCGCCCTCACTCACTACGTGGCCCGGGGGGAGATGCCCCCTGCCTCTCATCAACGACACCCCTGGGGCTACGTTGAGCCCTTCGAGGTGGCACGACGCATTGCCCGGGGTATCGACCCCACCGCCCGCCTCGACTACATCCCTTACGGCGAGCGGGGCGTGTGCATGTGGGTCAGCGACACGACCTTACACGACCCGGCGCGCGGCGACCTCATGTGGGTCGGTACAGGAACCCGCCCCGTCAGCATCCACGCCTTGCGGCGTACCCGCCTTTTCGTCTGCCGGCAGTGTGTGGCAGACGACGTCCGTACCGTCGTCGAGCGATCCAGGGAGCGATGGCGCTACCGCAACGGCGTCCAGTGGACCAGCGAGGGAAGGTGGTACATCGACCACGAGGTCGTCGAGCAGTGGGTAGCAGACGAAGGGCGTAGCTGGGTGGCAGAGGTGGGGGCTTCCTGGGAGCGGTGCGTGCGGAAGGAGGATTGGATGGAGGCGTTCGACCTGGTGTTCGCCGGGACAACGAAGCGGGGGGAGCTCAAGACTTGGCTGGACCAGCGCGCGTGGGATAGGGGAATGGAGGACGTTGGGACCTCGGTGGGGGAGCTAGCTTTGGGGGAGGGCGAGGTCAAGGAGGAGACGGTCGACCTGGGGCTAGGCGTTTTGGCCTCTCCGGCCTCGAGCGGGGGAGAAACGAACATGGAGTCGGTAGAGGAGGGGGGGGATGTGGATTTGGGTTGGGAGCGTTTGGAGGAGTTCCTGGAGCGTGGGGGAGTTGGTTCCCGCCTATTGTAAATAAGGATTTTCTTTTTTTTCTTTTTTCTGCTTAGGACTTTTTCGCTTGGCCAAGGTCCCCTGTGGCCGGCGCTTTTGGGGGGGTAATGTCATGACCCACCCTGTTTTCTCGTGGCTTGTTCTTGCTTTCTCGTGGCTCATGACCTGAGTCATTCCCTTGGCTGTGTTTTCTTTTTGTTTGACTCACGCTGTGCGCTTGTCAGACGCTGCCTCGTTCTGTATGACTTGCCACATGCCTTATGCTGTGCGAGTCTGACTCGATGTACGCTCTTGTTGTGTTTGGGCGGTACGCCCTGTGCCTATATATTCGAGCCTGAGCAAGCCTGGTTTACCCAGCTTGCTCTACACTCGTCAATTACCCTTTTCTACTTGGCTCCTCAGCCACCATCGTCCTCTGCAAGTCATTCAGTAACAACTGTCTTATCGTCGTCGCCAGCCTTTCCGTTTTACTCGCTTGTCTTTTCACTCGTCTTTGCCACTCGATACGTCCGCCGTCGCCAAGTCTCCTATACTTCAACAACGTCTTTGAAGAGGTTGTGACAACCACCGCCGAACCCGAGTGCGCGCACTCACACTTAGGCTACCAACAATGTCGGTGAGTGCAGTGGTTGAAGTGTATGTTATAGCTAACTAACCACTCTTCAACAAGCCCACAGCATCTGCCAGGTCGCGCAAGCCCTCGAGCTTTTCACCGGCCACCTAACCTCTTGGACTGTGGCAACATGATACTCAGGTACGCAGACGATAGGTGGTATCGGTATGAGCACTGACTTCATACTCCACATGCACCCGCACTCCTGTGCGAGCTGCTTACAGTATAGGGTGGTAATAACCTTGCTTAAACCACGCTGACCATACGTGCCCTCGACTGAGTGCAATGGCGAGCTACTAGGACTAGTGAGGCGTATGCGTGTAACCTAGTATACTGGAGCTAGTGTATATTCCATGTAGTTATTGTTCTGTTTTTGTACACTTTTCTTTAGTAATAGCAATCTAAATTGTCGATTCCATTCTAAAACACTATTCTGGCTGAAAAAAGTAAAGAAAAGTGGCTTAAGTAGGTCGCTCTAATGGCTTCTAAATGCACTAATCTCACTAAAACCGTCTAAACGAAACACTCGCAATTCTCACTTATTTCACTTATTTAGACACCAGGAGTCTAAACCGAAGCCTTTTAGCACCCGAGGTCACTAATTCTGCTGAGAAAAGTTCGACCCTTACGTATCGCACTTTTCCACTAATTTGGGTCAAATTAGTAGGTTTTTTTTTGCTGATGAGTGTCCGCAAAGTCAACGAGAGACGGTCAGAATCGTGCATATACCTTGCTTTGTGCTCCCTACAAGCTATGTCAGCACCGATTTTAACTGGTTCATCCTCTTGAACGTTGCTGGCCACCGATTTTGCAGCTCCTAGCACGTGGTTTGTACTCCAGAGGCTCCCCGAGCATACGGAGAAACCCGGGGCGATCGCAAGCGCTCCCCCGTAAATCCGGTGTTGGCTAAGAGCGCTCAGGACCGACTGGAGCCACCCCCTTCAACCCGGAGCTCTTCTGAGCCACAGCGTATTTTGCTGAGGCAATGGCATATTGCTTAGTGCACGCGGCATCAGGAAAAAACGCCCACTAATTTGACGGGGTACCTTGCTAAAGCACTAAACCAGGGTTTATTCAACAGTGGCGGGGTTAGTCAGTCAATACATTAAACCCCTAATAAGTGCTTTAGCAAGGTTCATACTTATGGCAATGTTCGTAGGACCCAACACTGTCAATTACGCATGCATGCACGCAACGCCGATTCTAATCAGCTCAAATATATTCTATTTCGATCGTGTGCCTGTGTAACGGGTCCCTGAGGGCGGCTAAAGTAGTCTAAGCTGGCGCCAAGCGTCTTGAGGTGAGATCATAAGCATAGGCTAACTTCACAATGCCATGGACCGCACAAAGAAATCATGTCGGGCCACCGGAAGGGTAGGCCAGTCGCTAACAATCATTCCCCCACATACGTGGCGACCCCTCCCCACGCCCACACCAGGCTCGAACGCACAACTCAAGCGAGGCTATGAATCACTAACGCACGACTTGACTAGAACAAGAATCAGAACCTGTTGGCAGAAACATACGGAAAGGTACAGTGCGCAAACTTCTTCGATTGCACCCTCGATTGGCATTCTAAATCAATCAGCCTCAATATCAGAAAGCGCCTCAGTATGTGCGCCTGGATAGGCTCCCGGTATAGATGCGAGACCCGACTCTAATGCGTGATGGTACTGTAATCTCCAGTCGTCACCAATACACCTGGTATCATAGTATCTATAGTTTACTTTGGTTAACCTTGTATTTGAGAACACATTTAATAAAGCCCACTTACAATTCATACTCGAGGCGCCAGTCCGCATCTCCGAGCCCTGTGCTCGACGCACAGGGGTCAGAGTTGGCACTGAAGAATCCATAGGAATCACGCGGACTTGAGCGGGGGAGACAACTGCGGTGAAAGTACAAGGGAGCTTTGAGCGCATGTCGCTTGGGGTGTATTCTGTGGGCGGTGATTAACACCGTTGTGTAATAGGCTACAGAATCAAGGATATACGGATCAGTTGTTATTCGATTGAAAAGGACAATCTGTACCATATGAAATTTGTTCCAGATTGATGTTTTGCTGTTTTGCAACGTTTCTTGCTCTCTCCATAACAGTCTTCCACTTGGTCTTGTTTCTAGAACACACGCGAGGACCTACCTGTGATCTGTGGTCACAATCTGTTACCCAGGTCCTATGGCAATGAGAAGGAGTTTTCTCGTTGATCTTGTGTTTAAGATAAGTCAGATCTCACCAGTACTGAGAGTGGGGCCTGGACAGGCTCAGCCATTCACAATCAGAATCCTTGCACGCTGGGTTACGATGAACATCAAACTTGGGAGACCGGGTTAGAATAGATGGCGTGTAGTTACCACATATCAGGGGAAGTAGAGCTTACATTCAGCTCTTCGCCAATGATCTTACGCGCACCCAGCACCTCCCATGCTTCCTTCCGCTTTTTTCCAGTAACGCGGCCAAGGTCCCCAGCGCAAACGATGAAAGGAGGTATAGTGAGGCTGCTCCAATGATGGCTGTACACGAATGGTTCGAATCCACAATTTCCGACCACCTTCAGTAGTTGCAGCTCTGTGAGATTGGATTGCCCGAGCACGGCCAGAGACTCTAGAAGCTTCGACATCAGCTCAACCTGAGTGTGATCGCCGTTTTTATAGCTTTGGAATGCCCGGCTATATATGCGTAGGGCAGTCTTCGTTGTAGGATCCATGGCCCAATAGGGCACATACCAGCGACTCTAGAATTCTTGTACTGGGTGGTTAATATTCCACGGTTGGGCCATATAACTCACCGGCGACATTGGATGCTCAGATAGTAATGTAGTGACATGGCCGTCTGGTGCAACGGTAATACCATCACCAAGCATCTGAGAGACCAGTATTAGTCGCTTGTCTTACCCAAGCCCTTACTTACATCCACACCAACAGAAAAGTTCCCTTCGTCAAAGAAATCTACTGCTTGCTGTAAAATCAATGAGCGCAGGAGCGAATCTGAGGCGATACTAATCATACATGGAGGCCTTTGAGCTACGAAGTAAACCGTAGGTTAAATGGTCACGCCGTAAGTTGGTCAGAGCTTACACAGCGAGCTAGGAATTCGCCAGCTACCGACGATTCGAGGACTTTTGTAATGGGAAGCCCGTCTTGCAATACGAGGAATGAGCCAGGTCTTCCCAAAGAGTTAAAGAAAGCAGAAAGCTATACCCGCAGCTACCACAAATCCGTTTAGCCCGTCATACCCTTTTGTTACTCCGGCAATCATAGCTACATTTGGATGTCTAGGAAGAATCAAGGGACTGAGATCATATCATTTTAGTATCATACTACATACCGCATACGTGATAGTTGTCTGAGCTCTTCCTCCGTCCTCTATAAATGCAGTTAAAATAATCGCGAGGTCTCCAAAATAATTATTTACACGTACCCGCTCTGCCGCTGCATAGTCCGCGTGGGTGCTAAATGATACGTATGTAACACGTAACATGCCTAGCCGGCCAAACCGATAGTGGGTGATAACCGGATCAGGTAGATACGTGACTTTTTCCCCCGTTCGGACCAACCAACCAGAGGGCCGTGTCCAACTGGGAAACTCGGTATCGTCAAAAGATATATCGCATTCACGTATGGTATCGAACTAGCATTGTCAGAATCAGTCCTCAAATGCATCTCCCTAGCATACCACGCACGTTTTGCTCGATCAGTCTCCTGCTTGACTGAGCTCTGCTTCCAGTTAGCATGTTGGTTGATAACTTGAACTAATTAAAATATTTCAGCTTTTGGTATATCACGAGCATCCTATAGTCCTACCTGAGTCTTTTCAATCAGAATGTCCAGTTCGTGACTAAGATTGTCATACGCTCGCAACCTATCCCGTGCCCGAAGCATTGTTGAGATCCTTAATTTGCGCTTCAAGTTCAACTCGAAGCGTGACTTGATGTCCTGGATTTGACTGCCATATTATAGCGTTTATGATGCTGTTTCCTGTGGCATCAGAACGTCACGCTCACTTCAACATCTCGGTGAAGCCCTCAAGCTCTTTGCAGCTGTCAGCGACCGAGGCCAGACCATCAAGTCGCTTTGCAAGCGAATCGCATTGTGCGCCTTCACAGCCAGCTATCTAATCAGCGATATATAGTAGATTTTCGAATCTTTTGAAAGCATTTGATACTCACCTGCACGGCGTTGATCAAACCCTTCACCACACTCTCTATTTCTCCTACGCCTGGGAGAGGAATAACGTTGGAGATTTTTCGCTGGATTGGCACTCCAGACATATTCGCTCGAATAAGAACTTGAGCTTGGCCCTGTGAGAGACGAATGTAGTACAGTAGCGGATATATGGTGGAGAGGATGAGCAAGCGCCGGGCGGCAGTGTCTTTATAAGACAGGCGCCAGGGCGGTGAGGATCGGATCACGCATACACTGACTAAAAGTGTGACATATGGAAGTCAGATTATTACCTTTTTCTGCTTAAAAAGAAAAGGGATTAAATCTTTAAACACAGTGTGTCCGTATTTTTATGTCAGCCCCCAAACTGAATTCGTTTGCTTTCTACCTAATTGTGATTTTGACCCCCCAACTGCATCCCTGCGTTGAACCTCTCCTCCAACCTCCGCACCTTCAGTATCCAAATTTTTAGGAAGACATAAAGTAGCAGGATATGCGCCGGAAGCATGGAACAGGCCCTTATAAGTGTTCGCGGTTTTGGATTGAGCGTACAAGACGACTCATCCTTCGCATACTACCTAAATTTCGGTGCCCGTTTCACCTTGAGAAAATGGTGAGAAATTGCAAAAGGGTTTTGCGCCACAACTCCTCCGCTACCCCCATCTGAACTGCACCCCAGGATTCCACCGACAAAGATTAAAACATCTACCCCAGGTATCAATGAGTACCTTATCCGCCTTAGTCCCGGGGTGTTATTTCATCCCACTTGCTATATGACTAGCTCTACTACTCACCTTCGCCACCAGACACATCGGAAGTGCGCATTTAGTGTATCTCATACGGACATAACAAGATTACAGGCGCACGCAAGCGCTAAGGCACCGTCGTGGCAAAACACGCTTTTGAAATTTCACGCCAAAAATCAGGCAATGGAGAGAATGGATTGTTAACCCACATAAACGCGCGAGGCGGTTAGTATCGCCACCATATAATTCTTCCAAGAGGTTTGTTTAATTATCTCAGGTTTACTTGATGGCGTTGGACATGGTTCAATACGATATACTGTTTACTAAATACAAAGTACAGAAGTGAAACAAAACATCAAGAACTAATGCAAGTACAAATACATCCCATACCAAAGCCGAAGGTGCACAATATGCTGCTTCGTCTTACGCATACCAGGGCTGAATAATAACCTGTCGAACACAATCGCGTAAGACATGGATTTGATTATGTTTCAATGCTAAGTAGGACCTCTCGCATGACGTCGTCCGTTGAACCCATATGGTATCCTTTGCCTTCCCATTTCGGACTAGATGAGAGGAATGTGCGGGTGGCTTGTTGTATAGTCTGATTATATCTTTTGAGATAGATAAATATGGCGTAATGGAGAGACGGGAAAAACAGAGCGTACTTTGTCAATGCTCGAAGACCGAGGTAACAGCCCATGCCCATTGCGAGAGATAACATGAGCGGTAACGCCTAACCACAACATCAGCATTTGCAGAGCATCAGTATGAACGGGAGAACTTACTTCAGGATGGCAAAAGTGTTTAGACCAGTACTGGATACCCCCACGAGTCAGTAA
>MU132193.1:229606-242264 GCA_015039395.1 Ceratobasidium sp. AG-I
GGATGTGGAAACCTGGCCGATCAATGATCGCTTCGGCATGGGCGACACGACCGGGTCCGTATTACCTACATGTACTCCTTTGTAGATGTGTGGTAATTATTTAATTATTCGCCCGCGATAAATTCACACCTCATTTGTGGTAGATCGGACATTGGTTATGATTGTATTTGGTACCTCTAAATGGACTAGTATCACCTTTGGACACTTGACCTGGCCTCTTCAATAGCTGGGAGCGAGGGGAATTATTGTAGCATGCTAATGACTACGAGACAAGCTTCCCCCTCGGCATTTTCGGTCTGTCATGGCCGCACACCGAGGTGCATCTGTTCGAAATGAATCTTCTATATGATTCCTCCTGGTCCGCGGCAGAGTTGCACATTCCAAGTTCCTCGCCCGCTTAGAGAGGCCCACATTATTGCAACCGGACCGATGAGCGATTCTAACATAAATTTCGCATTTTTTACAGGACCATGGTCGGGTGTGGTCAGGTCGTCTGTTATTGAAATTAGATTTGATGCGGAGATGGTCCCGCGCCTAAATAGCGCTCAATTTGCACCTAGTCCAAGGTATAGTTCACGGGCCCACGAAGCAAAGGATAAGAAATCGATCTTTGGAGGATTTCCGCCGTCTGCCGCCAGAATCCCCGCCCACACTGCTCTTTTCTATTTCCTGATGAACTATCGTGGTGTACAGTGGTAACCGCGAGGCGCTTGGAGCGCACGCGTCGACCATCAGGTGCCATTCGATACATGTGGCACAAATCTGTTCCCCGGTCCCGCTCCACTGAATTCATGTTATCTTGTGTCCATGAGTCGCAAATTCCGGCCTTGCCCACTGTCTCTAATGGGATGTAATTATCCGAGTGCCGCACTCGCGTTACTGATTTCGATGTGAAGGAAGAAGGAGAGGCGGGAGTACCGACCACTTACTTCATGAACACCTTGTGCATAGTCCACAGCAATGTTGTATACGCATACATGTTGAGTATAAGCCCTCAGCGACCCGCATATAGCCATGTCTATACGTCCCACTGACTCACCCATGTTTTATATACTCGTGTCTATTGCTTTGTATGATAATGAATACGTGTAGAACACGTATTTACATTCTATAGTTACATGTACAAAAGGCCATACGCCTTGACTATTAATACACAATCTGCGATATCTGGTTGATTCGAAATATCTTGTTTCTACAATATACACAACGGTGATCCTAATAAGCTCACGAATGCTAGCTTTCAACTCCAAGCTTTTCGAACGGGCTCCTGGGGAAATGCGTCTTTCCATACTGTCCTAAGGTGACCAATAGATGATAAGTGGCGACAACGACATAAAAAAGTCTTATTCATGAAAACTAAATTCCCCGGCCTCATACCTCAAATGGGTTTATGGGACTAATTCGAGAACAAGGTTTTACGCTGGAGGATTTGCCAGGCTCCGTATCCAATGGCTAAGCTTGATCATGACCGGAGCTTCAACGAATATACAATACCGAGGTTGGCTAGTATAAGTAAGATAGTTCAAGAGATATTCATTCAAAAAGCCTCATTCAATGTTTACAACTGGTAGACCAAAGAAAACTTAGGTCCTAAAATGTAATTTGTGCTATTTGACTGCAGTACCTTCGCTTGCGGTCGTTTATCGGTACCCTGTCCGATCGCAGTATGTTAGACACCCCCTGAGTTATGGGCTAGTGAACGTACACCAGGTGATACCAAAACGTCCAGTGTCGAGACTTGTGAATTGCTGGAACAGGGCTGGAGCCAGGTCGAGAGAGCCGTATCCACAGCCAGGGCACTATAAAATCTGTCAGCTCGGAGGGCGAGGTACTTAATGGGTGAGAGCTTACCAAGTCGACGATAGCGGCATTCACTTGTTTTCCATAAGCCTGGATGGTGATGCCGCGCCAGCAGTTGGCCCCGTTGTTCCAGAGCTATTATGGGCGAGCGGTTATGGTGTGATATAACATAGATCTAGTGGAGCGGCTTACAGGAGCGTCTAGTGCAACAACGTACTCGTACTGAGTGTTCGTACCACCGCACCTATATCGGCCAGGCCCACATCAGTACATATCTCTCGTCATTGTACAGCTAGGCTTACGCTCCAAGTCCAGGATAGAAGTACGTCGCATCTCCACTGTACGCCTGGCGAGCAGCAAGGTTGCTACGTCCAGCAAGGTGAGAGTGTGTAGCGTTGTAGCCGATGGTCGCATTGAACACCTGCACTGGCGGCTCGGGAGGAATAGGTACACCGACGGTGTGGCCTTGGTATCCCTCAACCGGGGCAGCGACCGAAGCGGTCACAGCGTAGAGCAATGTGATAAAGGTGGAGAGGATGGTAAACTGCATGGTATGATATGAAGATCTGAGAAGAGGAAATAAGCTGCTGAGACGACGCCAGACTTAGTCTCCTTATATATACTGGATTTTTCCATGTCTCTGAGTCTAAGGCCCACTATCTCGTATGCATACATCTCTCCGCCGAATTTTGCCGCCCACCGTCTTCTGTGTACTTCCCAGAAAGAGCGTGCGGGTACTTTTTGTTGTTTGTACTTATAGCGCTTTGCAAAAAGGCATGCAATCGGCGCTTCTGAAATTAATTAATCCCCCCCTGGTACAAGAAGGATATCTCCACCAAAACTAAGTATTTCGAGCTGAAACAAGTTGCGCCGAGGTCGTACTGCCGATACGCAGGGCCCCAAATATTTTAGACTGTAAAAATCGAAACTCGTGAAAACCCTCTATCTGCCCCGAGAGCATTTCTGCTGTAAATACTATACAAAATGAAACGGAGAAGCCTTGTACAACTACTACCATGTTCCATATAGATAACACAGAACGAATTAGCAGATAGTCCACCATATGGGGGTGAATCAATATTTTTATCTGGGCAGCTTTTATCATCCTTTTGGTAAGGGGCTGGGTTTACAAAAATGGCAGTTTTATGCACAAAAGCTATTCTGTCACTAACTTTGAGATCTATAGTAGCTATTTCAAGCTTCTAAATTTCATTTTGTATAGTATTTACAGCAGAAATGCTCTCCGGGCAGATAGGGGGTTTCACGAGTTTCGATTCTTACAGCCTAAAGTATTCGGGGCCCTGCGTATCGTCAGTGCGACCTCGGCGCAACTTGTTTCAGCTCGAAATACTTAGTTTTGGTGGAGATATCCTTCTTGTACCAGGGGGGGATTAATTAATTTCAGAAGCGCCGATTGCATGCCTGTTTGCAAAGCTCTGTAATTACAACACATAAATTAGGACTGAAGCCGACTAGGGAGTGAGGTACGCGGTAGAGAGAACCCGCCACGCGCGAGCCGAGCGGCCAGAAGCGTGAAGGTCGGTCAGAAGTTGTGTATATTTTCATATATATATGTGCGTGTCAAGACTGGAAAGCATTGATGGGTGATCGGAATCAACCGTCTTTGTGGGGAGGTCTGCTTGTTGTGAGTGATCGCCAAAACCGACTGAGCAGGTGTGTGAACTATATTTTACGATTTAAGGTTCAGTTTGTCCTAATAAAATAAGTCCTAAGTATTAGAGGTGATTATACGGGTCCGCAAATGTTTAACTTGGCGGATTGAGTCACGTACATGCGCGCTGTAGCATCAGACACCTTCGTTTGCAAGATAGTCTAATGGCGTAGAATAAGCACTTGGATAGTACTGATTCGGTAACTCTGCCACTTCTATAACGATCCGTTCTTCTCCTATGCTTGCAGTTCCCCTACCAGGCAATAGATATTAGAGACCAAGTTGTCGGGACAAACAATCTAGCACAAACGCCCGAACCTTGAACATTTGCCTCGTGTGTCGACGAGCGCTACTTTGCCACCGATGTGACATTACAGCCCCTGGTTCTATTTGACATCTTATCTATCCCCCACGTCTGCCACATGAGCAGCAATCGGCCGTGGTTTGCGTGCAGAAGCCTGGCCGATCAATGATCGCCTCGGCACGGTTGACGTGTGTGGGTGCTTTCTATTGTCGTAATAATCTAAACGTCCCTTCGTACTAATATTGCGCGTACTTCTGCAGTAGATTGAACATTGACTGGGAATGTACTATTTACCTCTCAGTAAACTAAAATTCCCATATGGGAATCCCGAACGGCTGAGAGCGAGTTTTTTTGTGAGTAATTGTGGCTACGAAATGAGCCGCACCCTCAGCATTACCGGGCTACCATGGCCGCACAACGAGGCGCATCTGATGGAAACGAGTGTTCTAAGTGATTCTTCCTGATCCGCCGCGAAATGACACATTCCACCACCTTGTCCAGTTCTAGACATCGCTCTAACCCATGTCCCTGAAGCAACGAACGTTGTTATAATTAGATTGGTGAGTAAATATGACTTGCATTTTGTGTGCATTACAGGTCGAGAATTGGATCTGGTCGAACAGCCTGCCAGTGAAGCCGAGTGTGGGCATCGTGACGGGTCCTACCTCGGTACTTATTATCATTTGCAAAAGTCCTTGCCGGCGCTAAACATGCGTCAAAACGCTCGAAAATACCCGAGCGCGCGTGAGAGTTGCAGCGCACGCAAGGCAACGCGCAGCTGCATAGGAGTTGTAGGTTAGTGATTTTAATCTATCAACGGAGGGCGCCGCACGATTTACAAATGAGATAGAGTATTTTGTAAACGCCTCTGTGGCCGGGGTGGGACGTCTCCCGTGCTCTGCAGAGCAATTTGAGCATATAGAATGCCACAAATGGCTTTCTGTCAAGTTTACCGAGGGCACCGTGCTGAAGCTGCGCGGAAGGTTCGCGGTTTTAGCGCCTAGAAGCACAACTGTATGAGGGTTAGGGGATGAACGTCCAACACACGTTTGTTCTACAGCGCGACTGGCGCATACTATGGTGGGATATAATGTTAAACCCTTCTGGCTAAAGCATGGGTAGGAGCTCACCCATCCGACAGTGCAAACTGCTTCAAGGGAGTCTGTTCTCCTGTGACTGACGCATTGGTACTTCTGATAGCGCTCAGCTTCATTGCGGTGCCCTCGGTAAACTTGGAAGAAACCTTTTTGCGTCATTCTATATGCTCAAATCGCTCTGCAGAGCACGGGAGACGTCACGCCCCGGTCACAGGGGCGTTTACAAAATATGCTCTATTTCATTTTTAAATCGTGCGGCGCCCTCCACTGATAGATGAAAATCACTAATCCAGTATTCCTATTGAGGATAAGCTGAGAGCGACCCGCATATAGTCACGCATACGTGTCCTACTTACTCTAGTATGTTCTATGGACTCGTGTATCTTACTTTGTATAGTAGTGAATACGTGTGGTACACGTATTTATATTATTTGGTTACATGTATAAAAGGCATTATGCCTTCACTGTCAATATACAATCTGCGATATCTGGGGTATTCGGAATGTGTTGTTTCTACAATTCCACCTACCAAGATTGAAACATCTCTCTTTGGTATCAATGAGCGTCTTCTCTGGTTTAGCGCCGGGGGAATTTATCATCCGACAATGGAGAGAATGGATTGTGAGCTTCACATCAGCGCACAAGACGGTCAATATTTGTTGAGGATAAGCTCACAGCGACCCGCATATAGTCATGTCTACGTGTCCCACTCATTCTCTCATGTTCTATCTACTCGTGTATCTCACTGCTTATAGTAGTGAATACGTGTAGAACACGTATTCACATTCTATAGTTACATGTATTAAAGGCCATACACCTTGACGTTCAATACACAATCTGCGATATCTGGTTGCATTGGATTGTCTTGTTTCTACAGTGTTATCGCTATATAATTCCTCCAATGGGCTTATTCAATCATCTCAAATTTATTTGATGATGTTGGACATGATTCAATACGAGGTACTGTTTACTAAATACAAAGTACAGAGGTGAACCAAAACGTCAAGAACTAATACAAGTACAAATACATCCCATACTAAAGCCAACAACGCACATTACGTTGCTTCGTTTTACGCGTACCAGGGCTGAATAATGATCTGTCAAACACAATAGCGTAAGACATACATTTGATTATGTTTCAATGCTAAGCAGGACCTCTCGCATGACATCATCCGTGGAACCCATATGGTATCCTTTGCCTTCCCATTTTGGGCTGGATGAGAGGAATGTGCGGGTGGCTTGTTGTATAGTCTGATTATATCTTTGAAAGAGATAAGTATGGCGTAATGGAGGGACGGGAAAATCAGAGCGTACTTTGTCAATGCTCGAAGACCGAGGTAACAGCCCATGCCCATTGCGAGAGATAACATGAGCGGTAACGCCTAACCACAACATCAGCATTTGCAGAGCATCAGTATGAACGGGAGAACTTACTTCAGGATGGCAAAAGTGTTTAGACCAGTACTGGATACCCCCACGAGTCAGTAACGGCCCATGAGGGCGAGGTTGGACGCGAGGTTTAGAACTAACGCGCGGTGGGAGGTGAGTCGAGAGTCCGAGTCCACGACTGCGTAGGTGTCCTAGTGTAGCCATAGTGCAGTAGAACAAGTATATTTGATAATGGGGTAGTCAATCAAGTACGTGCGGAGGTGGTTTGTGGAGGGAATACTCCGCCCGGGGTACTAGCCCATTTATACTCCCTCTACTGCTGTAGAGATTCGCTTGGGAACCGTCACCCGGCGAGATGCAGCAACGTATTCCGAGACGAGTGTGTTATAATCACCTCCCCTCGTGAGTGGGACCCCGACCTACTACGGTCGGCCTAGGGGCAACGCACCTGGCCGGCGGCTTGCGGCACGGGCCGGATGGTCACGTGGACTGTGGCATGTTTGGAGGCACGAATGGTCGAGGAAGGCCATCCATTATATAGCCTATCAAGAACGAGGAAATGTGAAAGATTTGATAATAATAGCAATAGCGACGCTATAAATGCCGCCGAGAAGGTCGAGACAAAGTCTGCTGGCTTCTCTCGCTAAGACTCTCTAAGCGACTAACAGCTGTCCGGGTGTATGCACTTACAGCGCTCAGAGAACAGCTCGAGCACCGCTCGATCTGGGTTAAATAGACTATCAAATAGTCAGAAATAGTCAAGAAGTCTGTCTAGCGCACATCACGAACACATAGTCTAAAATGCAAATTAATTGCACACGTGAACGTATACATCCCAGTGTCTATGAATATACATGTCTATATGTTATGGCACCATTAACCCCAAAAGAAGAAAATATGTTAGAGATTCAGTCTAGACAAGAGATGGCGCCATTGATGCTAAATTTGGTCCGGACTGCGGGCCTTCTATCGTTGGCGGCCGGCATTCGGAATACTTCCGATGTGTATGACGGTGCCAGCCCCGGGGTGGCGAAACCAACGGGGACGCTAGGAGGGGCGGGACCAGAGTCTCTACATATCCATGATGCTGATGATGACTTCTCGCATGATGTTGTCTTTCGGCCCTAGGGTGTAGCCTTGGCCCTCCCATCGAGGGTGAGCCTCGAACCAGTGTCGAGTCTGACGTTCAACAGTGGGGCTACGCCTACCACACGCGAAACCAGAGTTTAAAATACCATTAATAACACGTTATATAAGGCTTACCTGTTCATGGCCTCGAGACCAAGGTAACATCCTACGCCCATTGCCAATGACAACATAAGCGGTAACGCCTACTCGGACCCCAACTTCTCAGCAAGCCGATCAACACAATCCAGAAATGTTAGTACTCACCTCAGGATGAGTAAACTGTTTCGACCAAGCTTGGACTCCACGAGTCACTACGGGTTGAGCGCGAAGTTGGTGAAGATGAGGACTAAAGCGAGGCGCGGGTTGGTGCGAAAGACCCAAACCACTAGCAGGGACCTGTCCGACGGTAGTCATTGTAGATTGGAGTATAGTAAAAGAAGCCTATGTAGTAGTGAAGGTTGCGACGGTTTGTACAGTTCCTCAACGAGCATCGTGTATATATACTGCCCGCTCTCTACAGGAGATCCGTAAGTAGCCGTTCCCCACAACAACAGGCGTGTCCATGAATCAAGGAAGAAGCCAGTTGAGCTAGAAGATAACATACGCGGTCCTCGGATATCGTACCCTTGCGCGCTCCGTGGGCGAGCGGTCGCGCTTGAGTCAAGGGCCTGGCCGGCCAATTTCGGTAAGTTGGGTTACCTTGACAGATCGGATAGGTCACATGATCATGTGTCCCGTTTGGCGTTTAAGATTATCAGCGTAATGGATGTTTCGGTTATTGCTGGAAGAAGGGCGGCATAAATTTACTATACCACGAAAAGCAAAACATAGTACGGGATATAACTGAACGATTTTAGCTCTAATATGTGAAGTTTGCTCCAGGTGTTGCTCATGAGAGAAACGTATGCACCGTCGGCATCCGTGTAACGCATCAAACGTAAAGCTGATTTATTCCACGCCACTTAGTTCCAACAGTCTCGATGTGGCCAGAAATCGGCGCACCTGTCGTTCAATCTCAATCCTCGGAGGATGATACTCCCTGCCCTATTGGTGGCACCGGCGGTTTTCTGTCTTGTTCAGCGACACCCACTTGACCTTCCTTATCGTAGACGCGTTTCTGGGTTGAAACATGACGCCAACTTGCCGCAGAGCCATTCATTTCCACCGTCAAACGTAGATCGACACATCAGACATCCTTTTGAAGGTTCAATCACAAAATACACCGAAAGATCTTGGCACGCGTAGAACTGCTGAAGGGACAGAGCAGTGCTGGAGGGTTTCTTAATTGGACAAGGACGAACGAAAATGCTGGAGAGGTACCCTGTTTGAGGCCACCGTTCTCGCAAGGTCTAGGTTAAAAAAGCGACATAACTCGTCAGAGTCTTTGTCTATGTCAAACTTTCACCGTATTCGACCAAGGTTTCCGGTATATAACCGTCGCATTTGAACATACATATTCGGCTTCTATACAGTCCAGCGGTCATCATAGCGTTCAAGTTTCAAAGTTATTCAATTGATATAGATCATCCCAAGTCGCCAATACAGTACAATAATAAACGGAGCCTCAAATACAAGTACAAGTACAATGATAAATAACTTATGGTAAATATGGCGCAATAGTCGCGCAGCCCAGAACCGACGAGGAATAAAAAATAGAAACGCAGGAGTCGGAATTGGCTCTACATGCCAACGCTGAACAGGACCTCACCAACGGATTCTTCTGTCAAGCCAAGTCGGTAGTCTTTGACTTTCCAGTTCCCGCGAGACTCGGGAAGCGTTCGAGCAGTCTGCTCAGCGGGTGGGTTATGTCTGATTGAAGAATAGCGATGAGGAAATGCGCAATAATCATGTGATAAAGTGGCTTACTTGCCCATCGCCTCAAGACCGAGGTAACAGCCCAGTCCCACGCCCAATGACAGCATCAAAGGCAGGCCCTGTTTGGGAATCAGGGTTAGCAACATGAAACCAAGTCCACGCAAATGTACGTACCTCTGGATGAGCAAAATGTTTCGACATGTATTGAAACCCTCCTCGAGTAACCACTGGTTGACGAGCGGCTCGCGCCAGACTGGAGTCAATGCGGGGTGAGATACGGGGCGACAAGCCAAGACCAGCAGAAGGAAACGATCCTAGTGTAGCCATAATGTAATATATATATATAGGTAGTAGGGGATACGAGTAGTCTAGGGTTTAATCGGTTAAAGGTAGTTGATCGAGTGAGTGAACCATCAATCCCCCCGCCCGCCGTAGATTTATATCTCTCAGGACTCCACACGAAACGATAACTTGGCGGCCGCATGTCGGCGCAAACAGCGTTGTAACCTCGCGGCCGGACACGCCGCGCAGGATGGTCAGACGATCCAATTGGAGAGGATCAAAAACGTTCCGACCTCATGCGATCCGACAGGTGATGGCGAGGCATGGCCGGCGGCATGCGGCGGCTTGATTGGCCTGACGGGTCCGGAAGTGAGCACGTGATCGAGGCGGTGTGCCCCTATGTACGGCATAAACAGCGCACTGCAGTATATATGCGCTGGAGAACCAATTGTGCCGTAGCTGGTGCTGTTTCTGAAACCCCCAACCAAGATTTCCGAGCCTATTTTATATAGATTAATTTATCGGTCTGGACTACGCTCCAGTTCGAGACCACCCTTGCGCGCACACGACCTCGGCGCGAAAACACCAGCAACCCATTGGCTCCACTGGACGAATCTCCCGACTCGGAAGTGATTTCAGCACGATACCATTTTACATCGATTCTCACGATAACACAGATTCAGTGACCAAACAAGAAAACGAACTCCAAAGAACCATAGTCTCAACCCCTAAACGCGTGAGGCTCCACAGCACGCGGCAAGGTCATCTCAGCGTCGAATATCGACCGAGGGCCAGATCATCCCAGAATCGACGAAGACGAATTATCCACCTCTGGATGAACGTGGTAGTACATCTTCTTATTCGCATTCGCGTCCGTTCCAGTTCCGTCGGTCTCCATGCTCTCCTCGCTCGGTAACATAGACTCTTGCGTGTCTCCGTAAATCACCATCAAATACCGATCCTATATGAACTTCTCAATGTGAAGTCACGAACGAAAAGAAACGGGAGACGCACCTTGACCAATTTCTTCAATACTTTGCCCAACAACTCTCGCTCCTCCTCCATCTCCTCCATACTGCCAAAGTCTTCCTCCTTGCTCTCCAGGTACCAATCCGCCAACTCGGATCCTTCCACGCCCGACCCAGTCCCCTGTTCCACGCCCGCGACATGCAAAACAATCAACTCCTGCATCATCGTATATTTATCGTGCGTAATCCTCGTCTTTCGCTTCTGTTGTTGGGTTTGAGGTTGAGGTGTGGAAGCGAGCTGGTTCATGCTCGGCGTGGAGGGGTCGTGTGGGGTGGGAGAAGATGGCATAGGGAGACTGGAGGATGCGGTTTGGTCGGCGGCTTCAGCGGCGTCTGCAGCAGCGGCTGCAGCGTCCATGTCAATATCGTCGATTTCGGCGTCGTCAAAGTCGATGTCGTCTTGTTCGACGTGGATAATGGAAGATTTGAGGAGAGTGTACGCTTCGTGCACGAACGCGGGTAGAATCTACGATTCGGTGGTGGAATGGGTTGGTGTTATACCGAGAACAATCTGATAGACTTACCTCGATGGTGCAGTTTGCTCGGGCGATAGCCTCGCTGAGTCGAATCATGCTCTCCAATTGACGAACAGTGATCCTATACGAGTTCTTCCCAATCCCAGTCGCGTCGCTTTGTCTTAATAACCTGTATTTCTCTACTAACAAATCTGCCGCCTCACGCGTAAACTACCACCACCGTCAGAATGCGGCACAGTCAAATTGATAATTGACAATTTAGGGCTCACCTTGGGCAGATAAGTCTTCGCATATCTAACATATCGCTGTAATGCTTCTGTCGACAGTTCTGGCCTAACGCTCCCCTCCGGATCCGCATGCACGCCCACAATATGCCTCGCAAGCATCAAGTCCGTACTCTCCCGGCACTCGTCCAGCACCACGAAAAACAAGTCGAACCGGCTCATAATGGGCGCGCTCATCGCCACGTTCTGCCTCAACCCCATTCGCCGATTATATCGTCCGCCCACGGGGTTCGCGGCAGCAAGGATCGAGGTACGCGCGTTGAGTGTTGCGTGGATCCCGGCTTTGGCGATGGAAATAGTCTGCTGCTCCATAGCTTCGTGGATAGCGACTTGGTCTGCGATGTCCATCTTGTCGAACTCGTCGATGGCGCAGATCCCGTTGTCGGCGAGCATGAGGGCGCCAGCTTCGATAGTGAACTCGCCGGACTCTTCGTCTTTGACGACGGCGGCTGTGAGACCGGCTGCAGAGGAGGCTTTACCGGAAGTGTAGACTGCGCGAGGCATGAAACCACACACGTATCTGCCGAGCGGATGTTAGAGGAGAGGAGATGGTGAGAGGAGAGGACGTACTTGAGAAATTGGGATTTACTCGTACTAGGGTCTCCGACAATACAAATGTTGATGTCTCCACGAAGGTTCATGCCCTCTGGAGTCTTCTTGTGCACGCCGCCCAACATCTGGAGCAATAATCCCTTCTTCACGATCTCATGGCCTATATAAATAGTCAATCTCAATCCTAATCAACCCTCAAGCAGACTCACCATAGACAGTCGGCGCAATACTCTCCACAAGTTTCGAGTAAATATGCGGCGTATTGAACATCGCCTGCAGCTCATCGAACTCAGGTTGAGTTAAAGAATCTAGCATCGCTTGCTGGTCCTCTGCCACGCCTAACATCTCGTCCTCTCCCATCCCAATCTGCCCAGCCCTCGCCGCGTCTCGTACATGACACGCCAAAAACGCGGTCTTGTATCCCAAATCGCGCACTCCGAGACTCTTGAGACCAGTCACGCCCGACGCGCCTGCGCTCGTTGCCGTATCCCGCGCGATTTCGCTTCGGACGCCTGGAAGCCCGAGTTGAGCGACATCGGGGACGACGACGAACGTACCAGTAAACACACAGCGGTCCCCGGCTTTGGCGCGTTCAACTTGTTCGGCACGAAGGATGACGTCTAGCGAGCGCGGCATCGAACCTGTAGGAATATCCGACGCGTTTTCTTGAACCCGAAGCCGCTGCCAGTCCGTGAACCGAGACTGAGGGATAGACAGTTCCCAACCATCGCGATTTCCACAGAGAGGGTTCTGGCATAACGCTGGCTCGGTGTACTTGAACTGCTGCTCCACTTCGGGAGCGATCGCGCGGCACGCCTCGCATCTGAACAC
>MU132193.1:243179-270968 GCA_015039395.1 Ceratobasidium sp. AG-I
GGAGAGGATGCCTCGGATAGATCCATGGTCGTGAACACTTTACAAAGGCGTGTCTGTCACATGATTCGCGCGTAGTCATTTTAGGCGCTTATTGAAGGATTTACTGTAAGCGCGTTCGATGAATCTCACACTACACATTATACACCTGGGTCTGTTGAGTTATAGAGAAATTCAATATCCCACAGAGCAATGGTGAACTCAAAACATTTAATACAGATTATCCCAGGACCATCTACTGTTCCCTTCCCTAAGACTAACTAAAGCGGCCCATGGGTATGAAAGAATTTGTCGCGTAAATCCCCTGGGCATCGTCGCACCATACGAAGTTGAGTTTTTCTCTCTCTGTCGGGTCAGAAACGAGGGGAAATATGGATTTTTACATCTGCGAGAACGGACGCACTTCCAGAATCGTATCATCCTCGAATCCCAAGTCCATAGCCAACAGCCGGCCTGAGTCGTAACATCCGAAATACCTCTGCTCGCAGGGTTAAATGTCCGGGTATTGCGACCACTGTTTCGAGCGGGGTAAGTGGAAACTGAACGAAGAACCTACATGCCGCTATCTCGAGATGGTTCCCTGAGTGATATCTCTTCCTTCCGTGATACTCGTACGCCAAACACCAATCGCCTAGCTAGGTATCCCGATTTGCCGCGCGACCTGGCACGATAACGTTCTGTACTGGATTCGATACAATCTGAACTGTCCAGTGAACACACTTCATGTGGCGCACCAGGTCGAAGCAAGTACACGCACCAATAGCCGCCTATTTCCGTCCGATAGTTTATGTATTAGTAGTCGGGGGGAACGAATTTCTATACACTTACAGTTTCTGTCACTCCAAATCACATTCTCCCTGCTCTGATTGACGAGGGATGACCTCAGGCCGAGTCTCCGTAGGTATGACACAGTCGATAAATTTAATTGCGACGAACACTGATGTAGGCTAGCCGAGATGTTGAAGCGTCGAAGGTGTAGCAAATGAAAGGCAGAGGAGGGAATGACAACGATGTTAGAGAGAAACTTTGGCTGCGCAGACTCGGGTTCCCGTCCAAAGTTACCTTGGCAGCCGCAATTCCACCTATCCTGGGCTCGCCACTCCATGTTGGGACGCACGAGTTTGGTGGACAGAAGAGAGAGAGACAGAACTAGTCGCTGCAATAGCGTTGTCCCAAGTTTAGCCTATCAATATCTAGCAGATTTGGTATCCTAGTTATTTTAGCAGCGCAAAGTCTTTCGAGTTCGTAGCACAGCTCCGGAGTGGACGTGATCACAGCAGGAGCAGAAAGCTAAATAAGGTTTGCATCCGGTCCGCTCCGGGTCGCAAATGGAAGGTGGCTGTGCCTATCCAGCATACAAACACCTCCGGTCAGTCGTTTGCGACCTCTGCTCCTATGAAGATATCCAATATGGCAAGGTGACATGATTTTCGACCTCGTTCCTGGCCTCTGTGAAAGTGAAATGCTGAGGGGCTTCGGCGGTGTGATCCCCACTTGTCTACGACTTGTACATGTCAGAGTGTTGTATATGTGCGCGACGACCTAACCCGGGAAATTACAAGACGGTAGAATAGCCGAGGAAGCTGCTATGATATCCTAGGCCTCGTGAGCGCGCCGATTCGTGAGCAACCAACCATCACTGCGCGATTACTGGCTACAGAATCATGGACGTGTACAAATATTGGCCTTGAAGTCTACTCTCACATACATGATCCCAACCTAGTTGCTCAATTTGTCGACCTGTTTTTATCATCTCCGCCCAACGACGGCACATCTATCGAATTCTAACTTTTTGTGGTTGAGTGTCCACCCTCCCCATGCCTTCCATGCGTGGTGCACCATTGCTGAGAGTACGCGCCGTATAATGAGCAAGGATTATTTTATCCATTTCAGACGCTTCTAGGGATCAAGCGATGAAGGGGAGGAGGCAAGCACAAAGTTTGTCTAGTTATACAAAATCACACACCGTTGGCAGAGCCTCACGCGAGCTTTTCAAGTCCAGTGGAGTCGACTTCGAGGTTGGACGTATGGACAGACCTTAGAAGTAGGGAAATACACTTCAGCTCACGTTTTAGTCCCTTTTGCAACGCGTTGGTGGTTCCTATCGTCAGATATCACGCGGCCAGTCTTTCATTTCGGTAGTCTTATGTACAAACATAACAGAACTCAGAGTGAAGCAGGAGTCCTCAAGTTACGTATGGGAAGAGCTAGCAGAACTACATGGTATTATGTAATAAATCCACCAATAGAAGCAGCGTCACCTTGTACAGATCATGGGGTGTATACTGATGCCCAGTCGGAACCAGTCACAAATCTCGAGGAGTCAATCCATACATGCCCAGGCACATCTCGAGATATTACAAACAACGAGTTGTCTAGACGTGGGCGACGGTATCCTTCCGGAAGCCATATGAGAAGTGCATCCGTGTCTTTATCGCGTACCCATCCGTCGCTGGAAAGACTGTTGAACATACGTGAAGTGTTGGGCGGTAGGGTGGTGGGGTGCATGGGCGCTGCATCCCACACTCGCACAGTCTTGTCAGACGAGCCAGAGACAATGCGGCGTCCGTCGGGAGAGAACCCAACCGACGTGACATAGTATGAATGTCCGACCAGGGGATCGCCAACCGCAGCGCCGGTGTCTGCGTCCCACACTCGCACCGTGTAGTCATCCGAGCCAGAGACGATGCGGCGTCCGTTACGAGAGAACGCTACCGACCGTACCGAGTCTAAATGGTTAACAAAAGGTTCACTGACCATTTTGCCGGTGCCTACGTCCCATACCCGTACTGTCCCATCACCCGAACCGGACACCAGGCGGCGACCGTCGAAAGAGAACCCAACCGAGTTGACACCACCTGAATGCCCAACCAAAGGATCGCCAAGTGGGGCGGCGGTTCCTACATCCCAAAGTCGCAGTGTCTCGTCGTCCGAGCCGGAGGCAATGCGGCTTCCGTCTGGAGAGAATGCAACCGACTGAATAGTGTCTGAATGTCCGACCAGAGGATCGCCAAGTGCTGTGCCGGGTTCTACATCCCACATTCGCACCGTCTTGTCCTCCGAGCCAGAGATGATGCGGCGTCCGTCGGGAGAGAAACCAACCGAGCGGACAGCACCTGAATGTCCGATCAGGGGATCGCCTAGCGCCGCGCCGGTGTCTGCGTCCCATACTCGCACCGTGTTGTCGCCCGAGCCAGAGACGATGCGGCGACCATCGGGAGAGAACCCAACAGAGTAGACATATTCTAAGTGGCCAACCAGAGGATCACCAAGCGTCGCGCCGGTGTCTGCCTCCCACACTCGCACCGTGTTGTCAGACGAGCCAGAGACGATGCGGCGTCCATCGGGGGAGAACCCAACCGACCTGACCCAGTCTGAATGTCCGACCACAGGATTATCAAGCGTGGTGCTGGCGTCTGCGTCCCACACTCGCACCGTCTTGTCCTCCGAGCCTGATATGATGCGGCGTCCGTTAGGAGAGAACCCAACCGACCACACGCACGCTGAATGTCCGACCAGGAGATTGTCAAGTGGCTTGCCGGTGTCTGCGTCCCATACTCGCACTGTTCTGTCAGTCGAGCCGGAGACGATGCGGCGTCCGTCGGGAGAGAACCCAACCGAGTAGACATTACCTGAATGTCCAATGAGGGGATCGCCTAACGCTGCGCCGGTGTCTGCGTCCCACACTCGCACCGTCTTGTCTGAAGAGCCAGAGACGATGCGGCGTCCGTCGGGAGAGAACCCAACCGACCAGACAGAGCTTGAGTGTCCGATCAGAGGGTCGCCAAGGGCCGCGCCGGTGGCTGCATCCCATAGTATCACTGTATTATCATTCGAGCCAGAAGCGATGCGTCCGTCACAAGAGAACGCAACTGACATGACCTGCTCTGAATGCCCGATCAGGGAATCGCCAAGCGCTGCGCCGGTGTCTCCATCCCACACTCGCACCGTCTTATCATCCGAGCCGGAGAGAACGTGGCGACCGTCGGGAGAGAATGTAACCGACCGAACAATGTCTGTGTGTCCAACCAGAGCATTGCCAAGCGATCTGCCGGTATCTGCGTCCCAGAGTCGCACCGTGTGGTCTGACGAGCCAGAGACGATGCGGTGTCCGTTGGGAGAGAACCCCACTGACCAGACTCGTTTTGAATGTCCGACCAGAGGATCACCGAGCGCCACCCCGGTGTCTGCGTCCCACATTCGCACCGTGCCATCATCTGAGCCGGAGACAATCCGCCGACCATCCCCGGAAATTGCTATCGCATTGACGCAGTCAGGGTGGGATATGCATCGCAGCCAGGGCGACCAGTTCTCCTCTTCACCTCTGGTAACAGCTAACGTGTTTTGAAAGCTGCCTCGTAGACGCTGAGCGAATTCTGTACGCGCAGGACAAAACGCCAATGCTGACACATACAGATGCGGAGTGCATACTGACACTGGATCGTAGAACGCGAGTATGAACCGGTATGCGTCACTTGCCCATGTCGCCATCTCGTCCCGCTCCTACCAAATCACAAGGTATTAGCAAGGAATCCATCATTTCTGTTGATTAGGCCCGTTGACCTACCTGGTACCATTTCGATAGCTCCAATGCGCTGACCATTGCCACATCCAGCTTTCCCAACAAACTCAGCGCTTCGATCCAGTATAGCACAGTTGGCCGAAGCAAGAACACTCTCAGTATATCTGTGAATTCATTCTCTTTGGACTTCATCAGGTGGCTAGTCCAGTACAGGCAGCTATATTGCAGGTGGCGGCTGATTGCAGTGTCGACGCGCGTGCCCAGGTCTGAAATCTGGCTGTTGGGTGTATGCGATGTCTCCCGCCCACATATGTTGAACCTTAGTCCATCTAGCATCGTCCGTAGGCAGGCGTGTGCGAGCTTGGTGTTCTGAAGCTCTATGTCCACGCGAAACTTCGATGGAGCAGAGGAGATCATGTAGTCCGTAAATGAATGATGATAGACACGCACGGCCCCGCCTTGTGCGTGATCAATGTAAAGCACTGAGCCAAGGCTATTCACCACGAACTGTAGTGTGTTTATATCAAGCTGTCCACCGAGTAGATCACATAGCGTAGCTACCGACAGAGGGGACCGAGTCGAGCAGACAATGATCGCCCCGAGATACTCCTGAACACACTGCACGTCGTCCGCACCCCCGTCTCCCAGACTCATTTCGATTGCAGTGGTGTAAAGAGCGTCGATTGGACTAGATGCCTGACTCAAGCCGGTATCTCCGACGACGAGATCAAAGCGCGACTTGGGTTGATGACTGCTCAGAATGAACTCGCACGCAGTCTTCGCCCAGATGAATAGCCCATGAGCATGAGTAGTCAAGAGATCGGTACAGTCAAGAGGGAGAAGCTTCGACTTCTGGCTGTTACGCATGCGGTGCTGAACGAATAGTCTGATGTCATCGGAAGCATAGTATTCATATACATTTCGCTCAGAATAATCGGCGGTCGCCCTGGCCTCAAAAAACGAAAGTATATCCGGGTCTGGCCGACTCGTGACAACGATCCTGAGCCAAGGAGCTAGCTGGGACATCAGATGGAGGTAAGCAAGAAGCTGTCGCCGGCTTTCGTTGGTTCCACATTCGTCCAGTGCATCGACTATCACGACCAAGTTCGCAGGAGGGAGTGTTCGAGAGGTTTGAGCTAGTGGACCTTTGACAAGGTTGTCGTACTGTTTATTGATGGGGGAGCTGCATAGCCCAACGTCTTCGCTAATTGCATCTGCTACAAACCGAGCGTATCCGGAGTGTCGAAGGGCCAGTCCGTACACAATTGTCGTGAGAACCTGCTGAGGGTCGCGACGCTCCGAGCTGTCACGCTTGCAAAAGAACTCGCCAGCCAGGAGCTTTCGCTCGTCGAGCTCTTGGCAGACAGAGGTTGCGATCGAGCTTTTTCCAAGGCCAGCCTGGCCATGCATCCAGAGCAGACCCTCAGACCCGTCTCGCTGCTGGGACCAATCTACAATCTCCTTGATAATCTTGGTCCGCGTCCCCGGAAGACAAGCCCTTGCAGACGCGTATCGGGCAGAGCCAACAGGGTTGAGCTTGCTGAGCATCGCTTGTTGGGCTGGTTGACGACCGTCAAGAAGGGTGGCATCGGTAAATAAACCAAATATGCTCACTGTTAGTTAGTAGCACTTCGTGAACCGCATCTACCTTTTCAAGGGTGTGAACACCCACACCGCGATCAAACTCCTCCTTGAGATCTCGAAACTTGTCCAACAGATCCTGAACTTGAACCTGAGCCTTTGAGCCAACGACGGCGCGCAAGCCTTGCACTACGAATAGTGTAGGTGAGTTCGTCTCTCGTATGACGTATTTGAATGCTCACCTGGTCCTTCGTCTGACTTGTACTCGACAACAAATCTCGATGCATCCTCAATTAGGTTCATCATTGACTCTACGGCTTTCTTGAACTGAGGCGACTTTGCTGCCTTCTCCACTTGATCAGTGAACGGAAGCATCCTAGCTAATCCAATCACCAGGGTCTCCACACTGGCATCACATTGCTCCTGATTTTCGAGTTTCTATAGTACCAGATGAAGATCTTACACGTCCAAACCAGATAACAGGGAAAATGTGTACTCACATCCCATGCTATTGTACACATACCAAACGCTATCTTGGCTGCAGGATGGAGCTAGCACATACAGGACTGAATTATGATTCATGCTCAGGCGTACGTTGAACCGTACTCACGTCGGATACTGCCTGTCCAAAGTCAAGGATGGCTTTCAGAGCATCTCGAGTGGGACCGAGCCTTTCCAGCAGTCTCGTCTTCTTCTCCTTTTCCTGAGCTTCGGCCAAGGCAGCAAGGGGGGCTTGCTTCGCCTGAGGAGAGGTCTGTCGATTTGCTCTGATGATTCACAACAGATCGACTCACAGCATCAGGGGAAGAGAACGATAATGTGACCGTAAATTGCTTGGTGCTGAGCTCTACATCGAATGATTACGATAAGCACGGTGCTAGTTCTAGATCCCAAGGAAAGGGCAGGTAACTTACCGAAGCTCGCCTCGAGCTGGTCTACAACCGTCGAAACAGCATATTCTATGCTTCCCACCCGTTTGAGATTGAAGAAGTGCTTCTCGTACACTCGAAGCTCCAGGAGGGAACTCGAATGGACATCACTACAAGTCGGAAAACACGAGTTAGTATGAAAATAATGTCGTACGTAGAAAGATAACGAACCAGGGTATCATTTTATCCCAGGATAATGGTGTACCTCGCTTGATAGGGGGAAGTCGATGCATTTCATGTCCGTCAACCAGAATCTTCAAACTGATATCGTAGTCTGAGGTCGGAGGGTCGAGTTTGACATCTGGACGAGCGGGGTCAAGGGTGATTCAGGAAGACTTGCAATCTGATACGCACTTGTGATGCGATGGCGGAATGTGTCTTGTTGTCCTCCAGGAGGATGGGACGCCATACTAGCGATTTTGAGCTTTGGCGATACGACGACGATGTGAGGGGTGGTGGTATCGGCTCAGTAGATCAAAGCACCTCAGCACGACTGTCAGCACTTATACGGAGATCATCGCTGGTGGCAGGGAACAACGAGGCACAGGCGTGACGAATTCAAAATTCGTGTCCCCAGTATGGTGGATGTCTGAGCATAATCCTGTTCATTACGTGAGTCGCGCGGATAATGTATTTTTATTGGTCCCGGCGCCTATTGAATCACCGCAACTTGCTTTTCGCCGCGAAGGACTGAGAATCGCGCGATGTGTTTATACTGAAGCTTATCCCGAATCTTACAGACATAATCGTATTTCGCATAGCGGAAGTATAACCATAAGATGTGATGCAACCCATCCTCTCACCGTCTGCCTCTCTTACCCCTGTTGGGCATCTATCAAAATAACGCATCAGCAGCTTAAACTCAGACAACAAAGCCTGAAAGAGCTTACCCCTGCTGCTACCACATCGTCATCCCTATCCATCCTGTCGTTCCCTCCCTCTTCCCGATATCTAGCCTCTTTTTACCTCCCATCGCCCCAGCCGCTCCCCCCACATCCTTCAGCTCCTGGATTGCTAACCGGTCTGCCTCGCCCACTCGCTCCTTCAGCAGCATCACCTCCGCCTTGTCCACCCCAAAGTCCTTCTTCCTCTTCCCAATCACTCCCTCAATGCGTTGCAGAAGCTCGACGTCGTATTGCGTCACGAGCGTGATACTCTTTCCGGCTCGACCGGCACGAGCTGGACGGCCGACTCGATGGATGTAGTCTTTTGAGTGGGTGGGGATGTCGAAGTTGATGACAACGTCGACGGCAGGGATGTCTAGACCACTATCGAAGCGAAACGAGATGTGAGGAAACGGAACCGAATTGGTATGACGGCACGCACCGGGAAGCTACGTCAGTAGCGATAAGTAGACTCCGCCCACCAGCCTTGAACTTGTTCAAAGCTCCTAAGCGTGCGCTCTGGCTGAGCTGTCCATGCAGAGGTACCGCCGGAAACCCGAGATGCCTTGGCACCATACTTAATCTACGAAAACCTTCGTACGGGCATGAGATAAAACAGAAGAAACAACCTACCGTTGAGCATCGTGCACAGTCCTGGTGAACACGATCGCCTGGTTTGCGGCTAGCTCGTTCGCGAGGTGTACCAGGTGCACATCCTTGTTGACGAACGGGGGTAGTACGTAGTATTGTAGCAGCGTTAATACGGTCAAGTATCTGGAGCCCGAGGACGTTGATCCATGCGCATGAGAATGTCCAGAGAAGGCGAATACGTACTTTCCGTTCACTTCCGCCCGTACGGGGCTCCGTAGACTAGCTCTTTGGAGTTTCGCGACCTTCGTACTCATCGTTGCGCTAAACAAAAAGGTGATTTGCTCTTGGGGAAGCACCTATAATTTCGGTAATGGATAAAACTCGAAACCTTCAAACCGGAACGAGCAGACGTACCTTCAGGATTTTATCAACCACCGGTCCAAATTCCATGTCCAGCAGTCGATCAGCCTCGTCCAGCACGAGGTACCGGAGACCGCGCAACGAGAATCCCTTCGTATTCTCGAGATGGTCGTTCAGGCGACCCGGCGCAGCCACGATAACATGTGACCTGGACGACGTGAGTACACTTGGCAAGCAGGAGGATATGCGTAGTCACCTCTTACCCAGCGCAATACTCTGGCCCATCATATCCATACCTCCTACAATGGTCGCACACCTGACGCCAATCGCTGATCCCAGGGCCACGAACTGCCGGGCGATCTGGTACGGTAGTTCTCTATTCGCGAACCACTCAGTTTCTAAACCAGAGTTCACCGGCAAGAACCACATACCGAGTCGGAGCTAGAATGCATGAAAATAGCCCTTTCGGCTCGTCCCATAGTTTCTGCAATATCGGCAAGGCAAACGCGGCAGTCATTCCAGATCCCTGCACATCAACCCATGTTTATTATTTCGAAGGTCAAATATAAGAGTCCGATTGGACTTACCGTCTCAGTAACACATATGAAGTCCTGCCCTTCTAGCGCATGTGGAATGATTCCAGATTGGATTTCGGTGGGTTTCGTATAACCGACCTGTTCGGGTGACTCCAGCGGAGGGGCGATCAAGCCGAGAGAACTAAACGTTGTCGGAGACATCGAAGCCGAGCCACGAATGGGAACAGCATCCACCTCAGGTAGAGGTCCTAGTTGTACAGACTCGGATTCCGAGCTAGAGTCACCCGGGTCGCGTTCACCGACCTCCTCCTTGTCACTCTCCCCGACCGCTACCTCAGAACTTTATTCCGCAAAGGTCGAAGCAATACAAGTAGGAGCCAAGTGTCTATCCTTGCCAGAGGGTTTGCCTTCTTCTCGGACTTGGCTCGCTGCTGTATCTTGGGTGCGCGAGCCTGGAGAACATACACGGGGCTGGTCGTTGCCACAGCAGATATCCCAATGGGAGACCAACAGGTTCAGCTTGATCGAAAGTCTCCGGTGTGATCTAAACCAAGTTTGTCGACTCTCTAGAATACAGTCGTTTGCAGATGACTTGACAGTGGAGCTTTTTCACGCGTGCTCAATTGGAAATAAATACCGTGGAAAACACAGCCTCCAGGCATCGGATGCTGGTCTCGGATCGCGGTTCCAGCGCTGCAAGAAAGACTACATATGTCGCCCCTACGATGCTCTGCATTGTCGTAGCATACAAAAGGGTTGTCTAACATGCACTCAATACCTGTCGGAACGCACAGAGCGATGTGTTCATTGTGAATTCCGTAAAACACAACACAAGACGGTTGTGTCGTTGCATACATGCATTTTGGAACAAGGTTTTGCTTGGTAGTGTCGTTGAATACAAAGATTCCCTCCGGAAGCATCTGGATCTGGTTCGCTCTTGGCTTCTTGAAAGATACTGTCCTAAGCTCCGATGTCGATTGGGATGAAATGGGAAATAAAACATAACTTTAACGTTCTAGTCGTTATTTACAGAGGTCTTATTTAAGCCCAACACCCATTACTTATTCTCCGAGAAAAAACACTAGTGCGGCATTGCCACTCGCAGAAGACTCGAGCTAATTCGAACTCAGTTCAGACACGCATAGGTTGTTATTCCACCACGAGCTCTTCTCAGCGCCATATATCTCAAAGGAAATCGATTTTAGTGGCCATATAGGCATTATTAGAGTGCATGATTCTATTTTTTGTGACCCCTAAGGCTTTTTCGCGGCATTCACAACCCTGCTGTGTTGCGTGTATGCGACGACAGAGCCATCTTACATCGTATATTATAGATTTCACCATGAACACATCGCTCTGTGCGTTCCGACAGGTATTGAGTGCATGTTAGACAACCCTTTTGTATGCTACGACAATGCAGAGCATCGTAGGGGCGACATATGTAGTCTTTCTTGCAGCGCTGGAACCGCGATCCGAGACCAGCATCCGATGCCTGGAGGCTGTGTTTTCCACGGTATTTATTTCCAATTGAGCACGCGTGAAAAAGCTCCACTGTCAAGTCATCTGCAAACGACTGTAGGAGGACCCGGGCCAATACCGATAGATGTCCGGAATTGAAAACCAGATTTTTTGGCGGTTGTGTCCCGGTCGCTTGGCTGGTCTCCACCCCAGCTTTTGTCCCGGCCCGGGAAAAATGAAAAAATCCCGGCGGTTTTGTCCCGGGAGTTTTCCCGACCTCTTATATTAAGTAAAATTTCCTTTTCGGGTCACTACCATGTGTATGCGCTTTTTCAGTCTTTCTCCGCCTGTTTTGTGAGCTTAACATAAAATGCAATGACGTTCAAAACTGTTTCATTTACAACAAAAGACATTGGATACATTTCTCCTACTCCTCTGATGCCGTGTTCCTGGTCCGGCGTAACATTTCCCTCACCGCAACTGCCAGCGCATCCACCTCCTCGGACAGCGTCTTCCAGACACTGTAAAGCGAGTCATCTGCTCTTAATCTACCAGGAGCCACTAGTTTAGTTGAGGATCGCCGTGTGACAAAAAGCAAGCGCTGCCAAGGCAAGTGAGCAAAACGATCGGCGTGATGCAAGGCGGTTGATTTGACCATCGAACGGTACTCTCCGTCGCCCCAGTGCTCCCATAGCTGGACCAATACATAGGAGAGGCTCGAAATACTTGTTGCGGATTCGACCCAAGCATGGTTGGTACCTTTCCCAGCTCCTTTAGAGTACATCGTTAAAACTACACAAACGTGAAATGTTAGACAATCCAATACTATTAACAATGTAACTAAAAACTCACTTTCAGCTAGCCATAACTGATCTTCCATAAACACGATCGCAAATGAACCGGTTTGCATTGGAGCAACCCCCGATACACCTGCACGCCCAACAAACTCGATGGATTTGACCTTGGCCTGCTGAAGTTTTTTGACCCGAGTAGTCATAGCCTGTATTAAAGGTGAATATATGCTCGTTTTTGCAACAAATCCACTTGCCTGTGTGCTCTGCTTGGCCGCCGCTCCAGCTGCGTTTGCTGCGTTCCCAGTTGGCTCGACTACGCTGACTTGCCCTTGGTGATGAAGTCGTCGCACAGCGCCCGTTCCAGTCCCTACGGTCTCTTGTATCGTCCTCAGCGCTTCATGCATCTTCTTGACGACCTTTTGACGAGCTGAGTGGGCATTATCTGGGATTTCAGCATCGTCTGACACTGTGATAGCCGAGTACTCTTTTGAAACTCCTCCGATTCGAACCGCTTTCTTAGCAAAAAGTGTCTCATGCGCAGCTCGTAGATCTGCCAACCCATCCACATCAAGTCGACGTGTATCCAGGCGGAACGTAGCTGCCCGAACCTCATTAGCGATAACAAGAGGGGGGAGTGGGAATCGGGGGAATTCGCGAACAAGATTGTTCCGTATTGTGCGCCACCCATCCTCGTTGTCGCGATCTGGCAACAGGTCACTGTCAGAGTATTGAAATTTTAGTACAACGGCGTTAGAGAAAAGGAAACATTTCTCACATTTCGTTCTGACCTTCAAGCTCAAGCGCAACTGCAGAAAGCGAATATAAATCCATCTTGTCTTCCAAGTCACATGGCCCCAGTGGTCGAGTGCCTTCAGTCTCCAAGATGTTCTGTAGCTCCGTAGCAATAGATTGTGGGTTGTCGTTGACATCATCATCAGCTGTATCAGAGCTGTCGTTGTCGTCGTCGTCGTCTTGGTTGGACTCGGATAGCCACTCGTTGATTGACAAGAACGTCGACGGGTTCGATTCAGCTGGAGAATAAAGCCCAGGAGTCACAGGAATACCACATAGCGCAAACAAAGACTTTGCCTCATAAAAAGCAATTCGGTAGGCTTCATGAATAACGCTGTCCGTCGGGAAGCAGGATATCGCAGTAATGTTAAGCCCCTTAGTAGAATGCTCGGTATGATGATACCCAGCAGCTGTAGCATTAGATCCAGAATCGTCTTCGCCATTCAAGGCGGCAGTGTTTGTCTTCACCATCAACTTTGGCTGCAGGTGGAGGAAGTCTGAGTATGTAAAATCGGGCTTTAGTTTTCGTAGCTCCCCAAAGGTATGTTCAGCCGACTCAGTGGAATGCAGCCAGGGTAGCAGAGGGTAGTTGTCGTGATCTAGATGGTCGCGATATACAAGCAAAAGTGCAATAAACCCGTCAAAAAGAGTTTGGAGAATTTGCCGAGTCTCGCGTGTAATAAAATGAGCCTTATTTGAGTATTTGAGAGCCGCGAGCGAAGCTTCCCAGATCTCGAGAAAATGAAAGGCCCGAAAAACCATGACACAGCGCTCAGAGTTTGTCAAGAACCGGTTCTGAAATGCGTCGACAAGATCTCCAATGACAAAGATATAAGCACCCAAGCCAGTAAGATCTTTACTCAAGACGGGGTCTGGGTGTGGTGATTCTGCTTGTTCTTTCATGACTGCAAAAATATGGCGAACCGTGGCTGAAGAGAAAAGCCGAAGAGCGGCGCGATCGTCTTGTCGGTCGGTTTTGATTACATCGCGCTGATACAGCGGGCTGCGTGGATGTTTAGACAACGAGTGGAGCTGCTGAAAATAAAGAACACAGTTGCCAATAGTCAAGCTGTGAGTGCCGCTATAGAGAACATTCCGGCAATTCTTCAGAGCGTGTTTAGCGTCTTGCAGAGAGACAATTGGTGTTCGGCTTGGCCCATAGAAATGAAGCGACACAGTATGAGGTTTAAAGCCAGGTTCAGGATGAGGAATGAGGAATGGCTGGTGTTCGATCGCACTGTCGATAAAAAGCTGGGTGACCTTTCGTTCAGTAGCCGCACCATCACTAGCGTAAGAGGATAGGCAAATCCCAGCATCAAGCAAGCCTTGAATGAGTCGAGAGTGAATCGCAAAGAGCTCTTCCGCTTTCATGCTTGAGCTGATGGCCATCGCTGCAAGAACAAATACTGGAACGCCGGGGGCCGCTGCTTGAAGGCACCAGAGACGAAGCTGTAAATAATGTTAGTATGACTGAGGATCAATTTATGGAGTACTCACTTTCGACGCTTGTTCCTTTCCTTCTGTAGCTTTCAGTAAATATTCATAAACGTCTTCGACGCTGTCGTCGATCTCAATTAAATCTTCAATGCCGCCAAGGACAAACCATTTTTTGACCGTGTCATCATGGTAAGGTGTCCATTTACTGAGGAGCTTGGTATCATCGCAACTGAGGGAGAGGGGTCCTGTGTATTTGAGTGTACCTAAGAAATCTGAGGCCCGCTTGAATGTTTGCTCGCATATATTGATAGGAAAACGAGGCATTCGAGAGCGACGCTTCCTATTAATCATTGGATCAGAGCCTTATACAGAATATAACAAATAAAACCATACCTTAAATCTCGCTCGCCAAGTACTGGGAAACCAGTGTTCTTCAGTAGCTGGTACGCCCGGGGACTTGTCGAATGCGCTACAAGGCAAAAGTCGATCCATCCAGGAGGGTATCGAATATTTTGCATCCCTACACCGCGGGCTAGCTTATCTTCTTTAGCTACAATTGCTTGGACAAGTCCTGAGAACACGCCTGTGTTCTTAATCTTTCCTTGTAAGACGAGATGGACAAACTGCATGAGTGGCGTCGTGGATTTTGAGTCCTACGCAGAAGATATGAGAGAATGATCACGCATATAATAGCAAAAATGATCAAGCTTACCGCCTCGTTAATGATACTTTCCAAGCCTTTATATTTCAAGTACATCTTCGCCTGGTTCCCCTGCCGCGAAGTGTTGGGAACATATTTCAGTTTCGCCGGATCGTCCACTGGCTTGCGAGCCATAGCCTTCTGGAATGACGGGGTATGTAATAAGCTAGCACAGCGAGAACATATATCTGAGGGCGAAAGAGTTGCTTCGGATGGATCACAAGTTACCAGGCAGTCTTTGTGGCGAATATGAGCAGCCGGATCAAGACGAACCGTCCATTCAGCAGTTGCAGTGACTGCAATGCGAACCGATAACTTCTCCTCTCCAGTCAGCTTGTTGTAATCCCTTCCATAGTTCTGCTTGGCAATTTTATGTATGCTCGTGGTCCCGCCATGTGTAGAGCGCTCAACGACGGCCTGAATCTTCTTGTCATGGACAGGTCGAAGCCCTAAGCAGTGAACAAGCGTCGGAGGCGGCAGAGAAGCAGGAGAAGGAGCAGTCGACATAGATGGAGCAGGTAATGAGCCTTTTGCCACGGCTACCCAAGAGCTGAAAGGAGGTTCTAGGTTCGCAAACATAGAGTCAATCTTTGCGCATCCCTTAGCAGCTTTAGCCAGTTTATCGTTTTTGCGCAGACCCCCATTTACCGAACATTCCTTGTGGTGCTTTCTAAACCGCGAAGTACGCATAGGGCCGTCAAGATGAACCGGTTTTTCGCACACCGAGTGAATGATTGTTCGCCCAGTCTTGTCCCCAGGGTCCAAACGCGCGCCAGAGTCAATCAGCTTTGCGCTCCGAAGCAAACGCTGAAGCTGCGCCGCGGTACCATTAAATTTCCCAGCCTTGACTAGTTCCATCTTTGCGCGATCACCCTGTGCAGTGCTCGATATACCTGTTGGCCCAGAATGTTGGCCGTGACTTTTTTTGACTACAGGTTTGACTACAGGTTTGGCCTTTCGAGGTGTCGTATCGGCCTTCTTGACCTTGCTCTCGTGCTTCAGCTTAGGCGTAGGTATCAGCCTTCGCTTTGGTGCTGGAGGCTCGGGGATGTCGCTAGCGGACGATTGTCGAGAGTGCTTTCCGGCGTTATTGGTCTCGTAGGCCATCCCGGGAGGCTGGGCACTAGAACTAGGTATATAATCATCTTCAGAGTCCAAAAAGTGCCAGACTCCATCGCGCTCAATGTAGTCTGCTGAATGAGAACGTAATGAGTGCATATATGCTATATAGTATCTGAAACTTACCATTCTTAGCGTCTTCCTTGAACTCTTCCCTGGTATGGGAGTCCTTAAAGCCAGGAGATGGTGGGGAATTGTCGGAAAACAAAGGCGGTGGTGCGGGAGTATCATTTAGCATCAACGGGGACAAGCGAGGGATATCTTGGGCGGGTTTGGGGACGTTGGTTGAGGCGGGAGTGGAATTGTCTTGTAATATTACTGAAAGATCCATCGGGTTTGTACGGCGTCTTGCGTCCTGCGGTTGCAGCGATTAAGACTGTGCTGTTAGATTATCCTGTGTGCTAAGCGCCGGTACGGCCTCTGGGCTACGCGCATCTGCATACCCGTTTGTCTGTGTATGTCTTAGTTCATATATGCGTACAGACATACTACAGATATACATACCGAAGCTAACTGATGCGTTCTCATGAGTCGCAAAGCCCAATTAAACCTAAAAAGCTTGGTGTTTTTCGCAGACCAGGGCGCCTCTAGTCCCAGTTGGCTGCTAATAAGAGTACATGCTGCGACTCCACATGAAAAGCCATCGATTTGTCGTTCGCATGGGAGGTTTGGGGCGATTGAAAAAGCGCCTCCAGAGTTTGAAAATGATGAATTAAGCCAGTAGTCAAGCGCTTGAAGAACATTCTTGTCCTGTCTATATGTACCAGCTAACGAATCTCCATAAGCTCGAGATCGCGCCACAAAATCGACAAGGATAACAGCCCAGTGGCTTTGCCCAGGATTAAGCACAAGAACGAGGCAGCTTCGACCAAGATTTTTGATTTCATTCTCACAATCTGTAAGCACCGTGTGTATGCGGTACTCAGGGAGCGCTCTAGTACTAAAGTTCTTCAGGAGCGCGTTTGTGAGCGCAAGGTCGCCTATAATGAATTTCTTGCGTAGTTTGTTGTCTCGAAGAACCTGCAATCGAATCCAGTGGAGCATCATGTTGACGGCTTCATCGTTTAGAAATCCATCCTCAAAGAACTGTGTAAAACTCGTAGTCCAACCGATTGGTGCATTATAGTCAGCAGCGCCAATCTCAATCTGCCCGTTCCATCCAGCACTAGGAAATCCAGCGAGTGGTGCGTGCCAACTGAGAATACCGAGCAATTCAAGGATGGAATCTATTACAAGGCAAAGCTGAGTGTTGGCTTCCGGGTCGCGAACCTTGAAACTCAGTGCATTGAGTTGAAAATTGCATATACCCTTATAATAAACAACCTACCCGTGCCCTTCGAATGCGTTCTTCAGCTGAAATCCACCCCATACGCTGTTTGTGAACGAAATGAAGTCTTGACCAAAGCCTGATAACCCAGAATGGTAAGGGGAATTCAGCATAATGAGTGTCGATAATCGAAGTGTTGCCATTGAACCAAGCCTGACCCAAGTTTCTTTCAAGCTGCTGGATAACCGATCTAGGAGGCATAGTGGTCCTGCTTTTCAATGCTTTAACTATAGCATGTGAGTTGGGATCTGGTAGAGCATGCGCAAAATCAACAGGCTCCGCCAAGATATCAGGGCGTGGAGATGGATAATTGAAAGTAGAACCAAGCAAAGTAAGAACAGGAACAAAGTCGTGAGGGATAAGATCATCAGTAGCAGGAGGTAGTTCCAGGAGTAGCTGATGCTGTTCCCGGACAATAGCTGGGACATTATCGCTCGGGTAGAGTAGTGGACTATCAGGGCGAATCCATTCGCTTTCCATCCAAGCTGGTTTGTCGTCGTCATCAAGTTGAATATATTCAGGCTCCATTGGTGGGGTTTCAGAGTATTGAGTCGCCGGGTTGATAGCTTGATTGGTGACTTGTGCTATTATATATACCATCTGCTAGCGTCCAGACCGTCTAACATGCTTCAGCGCGGCCACGCTGCACATATCCCCTCCCATGAGCACGCCTACACTACGCCTCCCCCGCCGCAAATCTATCGCCACTGTGCTACTTGTCTTAATGCTAGCATTACGCTACCCAATACTCTCGACAGACCTTGCTCATCGCGCACATGTTGCATACTGATTCCTAGAATTCACATTTACCACACAATTTGGGCATTGATATGACTATTCTTTGCTCATCGATCATTACATCTGCCGGGCGGTCTCTATATGTATGCGCCCTCGGCATAAACACGACATGATTGCGGTTCTTCGTTGGGTACTATATCCCTTTAATGGCATTAGTCTACATATGTCAACCGGTTTCTGGAATGCTTCCTCTCGTGAATTTGCTTAAGTCATGTTCGAGAACATTCTCTTCAGATTTTTGAATGATTTCAATAGAGCCTTATGACCATATTAAGGTAAACCATTCATCTATCGATGTAATCGTACGATTCTCTGATTACTGCATATGGTAACAATATGTCCCGGTATATACTGGACCCCACCCTCTCCCGAGATATCTATCCCGGCAAAAAACCGGACCTATTGCCTCTCCCCTGGTCATATATCCCGGCGATTTCTGGAGCTCCCCGTGCTGGCGCGCGGAATTTGTCCCGGTCCATACCGGACATTTATCAGCATTGGCCAGGGTCCTACTGTAGGCCCAACCAAGAAATTCGAGATCATTCGTGAGAGAAGGGATACGCTAGCCACGATTTGCATCCGGGTCATTAGCGACGTCATAGTGACCAGGGTCCACATTGATCGGGGTCAAGCATAGCCCGAGCAGACCCTGGCAAGCAATATGCGAACAACCTCCACCCACGGCTCCCCGGGCTGATTTAAATATATAGGTAGGGCGGAGCAAGTCATTCTAGGCGCATTGTCTGTGCTTTCAAACAACGTCATTTGGACCTAGCGGAGGGTCGCCGTGCTCGCACATGGGCAGAGACTCACTCCCCGAACAGCATCGCACCCAATTGCTTAAAGTGCTTAACAAAATATTGGGTGGTAGATCGCTAATTGACGCACTCGAGCGAACAAACTGGGAAGGATGTATTCCAACGATTGGGATATTGTGATCTTCGCCCGTGGTCGCATTCACTCTGTTATTTTACAATGATTGTCCTTTGTTCGCACGCAAAGCAACACCGTGAATAGCTACAACAAATCCACCCGGTACCCGACCAAATCTCTCAATCGCCCTATCTACAATCATATAGGTGCCTGTGAAGAGTATCTTAGATACGAGCTACTTGATGTTATGGGGTGAAAACAAGTCCTACCTACAACTTGCACCACAAGCCTCGCATGCCGAGAACTTCGAGTTAAGCGCCGTCGAACGCGCCTGCACCCGTCGTCGTATCGTGGGCGAATTAGTTCTAAAATCGAAGGAGACCAAAGCCACCCGCATGTTGCAGTGACCACGAAGGTAAGTGAGTAGCAAGCGAGATGTCGGCCCTTTGTTTCGTGCGCTATCAGCGAGCGTAGCGTTGGGCGAAACGAGATCGATCTGTTGGACCTGGAGGTGGAAACGCCAGCGGGGAGAAGCATGATTTCGGAGGAAAACACGAAGCTAATCTCCACGGGGCTCGTCTTTCCCATTCTGATCTTCCCAGCCCTCGCCGCGTCCCTCACATGACATGCCAAAACGCAGTCTTGTATCCCAAGTCCCGCACACTGAGACTCTTGAGACGTGTCAAGCCAGATGCGCTCGCGCTTGTCGCCGTGTCGCGCGCGATTTCGCTCCGGACGCTGGGAAGACCGAGTTGGGCGACGTCAAAGACGACGACAAACGTCCCAGTAAACACGCCACGGTCGCCGGCTTTGGCGCGTTCCACTTGTTTGGCGCGAATAATAAATTCGAGCGAGCGCGGTATCGAGCCAGTAGGGATATCCGACGCGTTTTCTTGAACCCGAAGCCGCTGCCAGTCCGTGAACCGAGAGACAGTTCCCAACCATCGCGATTTCCACAGAGAGGGTTCTGGCATAACGCTGGCTCGGTGTACTTGAACTGCTGCTCCACTTCGGGAGCGATCGCGCGGCACGCCTCGCATCTGAACACCACGTACAAGAGCTCGGGACGAACCTCGGACGTGCGAGTGACCGTTCCGGAGATGGCGGAGAGGCGTCCGACCGAAGCCATACGCATGTCGCGTAGAGAGTCAACAATGGCAAGCGAGTGGAAGGCCAGGTGGAAGTCTTTGGTTTTGCGCGCAGTGTTGGCGAGCATCGCGGAAGGCGCGACGAGTTGGTTGTACTGGACTTGGAGCTGGGAGCCATCGGCGGGGAGAGGAGTAGCTTCAGTGGAGGAGCCGAGGTCGATACCCATGGGATTTTCGTAGATGTATTCGGGGGCGATCTCTTTGACGAGGGCGAAAAGCGCGAGACGCAGATGGGGCAGGAACCTGTATTAGGGTCAGGATACGTCAATTATTGTGGTGAGGATCGTACCGATAGTACTGTTGGTCAATGGCGGCGGTAATGATTGGATCGAACGCCATAAGATGGTGGTGATTAATGTACAGTGTGGTGAGTTCATTTTCGACCATAGCTCGGACCTGAGCGACATAGAGGCGGTCTGGGGGCGCCTCGTCCCCTTCCGCCAGCTCGATCGTCTCGTCATACCTAGTACTATTAGCCTCGATAGCCGAGAGAACAAAACAAAATAGTACAACTCACTCTGTTAAAAACTGGTAGAACCTTTCTCGAAGGCGGTCCGCAGTGGGGTCTGTTACGACAGGAATATTTCCCTCGAACGCGTTGCGCGCTCTTCTCGTCCTGCGTGGTGCCTGTTCAGCTGGTTCTTCATCGTCAATCCGTCCGTTGTGAGCATGTCTATGGATATCATCTGCAGCAGGAGTGACAGCTAAACTCGGAGGAAGTGCCGGAGAGGATGCCTCGGATAGATCCATGGTCGTGAACACTTTACAAAGGCGTGTCTGTCACATGATTCGCGCGTAGTCATTTTAGGCGCTTATTGAAGGATTTACTATAAGCGCGTTCGATGAATCTCACACTACACATTATACACCTGGGTCTGTTGAGTTATAGAGAAATTCAATATCCCACAAAGCAATGGTGAACCCAAAACATGTAATACAGATTATCCCAGGACCATCTACTGTTCCCTTCCCTAAGACTAACTAAAGCGGCCCATGGGTACACTGTGAAAAGGTTCGCACGTATTATTACATGGGTGACCCATGTAAACTCATCGGCCCTATAGGACAGGTACGTAAAGGGTACCATGTAACATTTACACTGGTATGTAAACTTTACATACCCATTTACTTTACGTCTCTCACGCATGTATATAGAAAATGTGTAAATATATGCAAGGCGATTACAGTACCCATATATTTGAGGGGTGGCTGTGCGCTCAGACTAGGGTCCATACTGGTCGCTGACTCAGCGCCACTCCTCTGCGCATCCGTCGAACTCGTCCACCACTGCGTCGATTAGGGACCCACAAAAAATGCCACGGGACGGCGCCAGCGTCAGGTGTCGACCACAGGTTAGTCCGTCGCCTCATTGTATCCGTACTCACTGGCAGCCTGCCCAGCTAATTGGCAGCTCTGTAGGCCAAACGGCAGTCCCTTATTCACGATCTCACACTCGTTCTCGCCCTCGCCGCTCTCGTACTCTCTCAAAAACTTCCTATCCACGTCTTTTTCCACGTCATACGACTAGCTACGCGCGTTGATGGAGCCCTCGTAGAGGGCCACACCTCGCGGTAAGTCGATTCGGGACTCCAACGTCTCGTACTTTGTGTGCGTATCGATGACATTCGCTGTCAAATAGCTGGCTGTGATGATATTCGTCGTCTGGGTGTCGTGTGCGCGCATCTGCTCGGACCCGTGCATACCTGACGTCCCGCTGCAGTACTGAGTCGTTTTGCTTTGATAGGCTTAGAACCAACGCCTCGGGATTGTTCGCAGCCGTGCAATTGTGCACGCGCTTGCACTTGTCCGCATAGACCACCGTCTTGCGCTCCATATGACCTTCGGTGGGTGGTTCTTCTCCTGTACGCTGTGCGTTTTTAACCTCAAGCTCCATTGGCTCGTCTCTCGAGCCGTGCCTGTGCCTGACCGCATACACACCTGCTCCTAGTCTTGGGATCCCTTGATGCAGAGTGCGCGTGTCCTCCCTTGTCTCGACGCCTTCGTCTTAGGCCTCGCGCTTTGCGACCCGAGGCGGGATTGTGCCGTCGAGGACATAGAGTCCATCGTGACAGGTCCCCTGGCCCTCCTGCCAATTCGAGAACCCAGTCCATGCCCTATCTCCCTCGAATTGTACCCCCACCCCTTCACGCACTAGCGCTTGAGCGGGAAGTGCATTACCGGAGAGACCCAGTACGTGGTATACTCGCGACAAAGTTCGCTGCGTTAACTGACCCACGCCATTAATGATAGGTACATCCGAGCCGACTCCAACAGCTTCGACGATCGAGTTGTCGGCCAAACAGATGGCCTGTCGGGGGACCAATGGAGTATATGATGTGAAGTAACCGAGATGCGTAGCTATATGCTCCGACACTCCCGAATCGATAACCCAGTCCCTCACCACCCTCTTCCATTCCGTCATCCGCGCTAACAATAAATGTATGATGGTGTGCTCTGCCATTCAGACCTTGCCATATCGTCGGTGAAGCGGTATTCCCCGGAGAACGTACACGCGGGCATGGCCTTCGAACGGTCACTGCCGTCCGATCCGCTGCCCATCACCTTTGCCCCGGTATTGCACTGGGTGCAATCATACCACCACCTGGTGTTTGCGGTACGTTTCGGATACTAGGATTATAGATGAATTATCTACTATGTAAGGTCTGCGTTCTACGCGTGTAATAGCAGCCAATTACATTAGTAAACGGGGTACCAATACGTCCGCGCGAGAGGTAGATCCCAATAAGTAAATTACATGCCAAGCAGGTGTAAACGGGCCATCATTCGCTGAAGAACCCTGCTCGCTGACCTATGTAAATTACATGGCCAAGGAATGTAATCACTGACATTTTGTTTACATCCCTCGCTCGTGTAACTGCCTAGGTGATTTACATGCCCTCCCCATCAGTTCGTACCTAGCTAACCCATGTAAGGTTTACAGGCCAACCTTTTCACTGTGGTATGAAAGAATTTGTCGCGTAAATCCCTTGGGCATCGTCGCACCATACGAAGTTGAGTTTTTCTCTCTTTGTCGGGTCAGAAACGAGGGGAAATCTGGATTTTTACACCTGCGAGAACGGACGCACCTCCAGAATCGTATCATCCTCGAGTCCCAAGTCCATAGCCAACAGCCGGCCTGAGCCGTAACATACGAAATACCTCTACTCGCACGAGAAGAACCCTTTGTAGTCAAAATTTGGTGGGTTAAATGTCCGGGTATTGCGACTATTGTTTCAAGCAGTGTAAGTGGAAACTGAACGAAGAACCTATATGCCGCTCTCTTGAGATGGTGCCGCGCGACCTGGCATGCTAACGTTCTGTACTGGACTCGATTCAATCTGAACTGTCAAGTGAACACACTTCATGTGGCGCACCAAGTCGAAGCAGCTACGCGCACCAATAACCTCCTACGCCCGTTCGATAGTTTGTGTGTTGGTAGCAGAGAAATCGAATTTCTATACACCCAGAATCACCCGCTTAGTTTGAGAGTCGAAAGAGATTGATCTTACGGTTTCTGCCACTCCAAATCACATTCTCTCACCTCTAATTCACGAGGGATAACCTCAGGTCGAGTCTCCGTAGGTATTGAAGATTCGATAAATTTGATTGCGACGAACAGCGATATAGGCAAGCCGAGATGTTGAAGCGTCGAAGGTGTAGCAAGATGAAAGGCAGAGGAAGGAATGACAACGATGTTAGAGAGAAACTTTGGCTGCGCAGACTCGGGTTCTCGACCAACGTTACCTTGGCAGTCACAATTCCACCTATCCTGGGCTCGCCACTCCATGTTGAGACGCACAAGTCGACGGACAGAAGAGAGAGAGAGAACCAGTCGCCGCAATAACGTTGTTCCAGCTTTAGCTCGCATCTGTCTAGTAGATTTGATATCCTGGATATTTTTAGCAGCGCAAAGTCTTTCAAGCTCATAACATAGCTCCAGAGTGGACGCGATCACAGCAGGAGCAGAGAGTCAAATAAGGTTTGCATCCGGTCCGTTCCGGGTCACAAATGCAAGGTGGCTGTGCATCTCCAGCCTGCAAACACATCCGGTCAGTCGTTTGCGACCTCTGCTCCTATGAAGATATCCAATATGGCAAGTTGACATGAGTTTCGACCGCGTTCCTGGCCTCTGTGAAAGTCAAATGCTGAGGGGCTCCGGCGGTGGGATCCACGCTTGTCCACTACTTGTACATGTGAGAGTGTTGTATATGTGCGCGACGTCCTAACCCGGGAAATCACAAGACGGTAGAATAGCCGATGAAGCTGCTATGATGTCCTATGCCTCGTGAGCGCACCGATTCGTGAGTAACCAACCATTACTGCGCGATTACTGGCTACAACATCATGGACGAATACAAATATTGTCCTTGAAGTCTACTCTTACATACATGATCCCAACCTAGTTGCTCAATTTGTCGACCTTTTTTTATCATCCACGCTCAGCGACGGCGCGTCTACCTAGTTCTAACTTATGCCCTCATCTGTGTAGTTGAGCGTCAACCAGTCCCCATACCTTTCATGCGTTGTGTACCATTTCTGAGAGCCCGTACAGTATGGTGAGCAAGGATTAGTTTACTCATTCAGACACTTTTAGATATTAAGCGAAGAAAGAGAGCAGGTAAGCACAAGATTTTCTAACTATAAAAAATCACACACCGTTGGCAGAGCCTCACGCGAGCTGTTCAAGTCCAGTGGAGTCGACTTCGAGGCTCGAAGTTAGTGTTGGCGGCGAGGGCGAGGGCCTCGGACCGAGGGAGCCCTCGGTCACGATTTTCGTCTTTTTTTGGACGAGCGAGTGACAGCGAGGGCCGCTTATCTCATCCACCGAGGGCACTTCGCCCACTTTCCGATTTGGGCGTGATAGATACATAAACCAATACCCGCACCTCAACACTAGAACATCGTATACATTGGAACAATGTTTGGTTATATGTCTAAAGGGGGTCCGTGGCTTATCTAAACCTCGGACGATTTGACAGCGTGGTGATTCTTGAAAACCCTAGGTGCGAGGGCGAGGAGCCCACGGGAGCCCTCGCCGCCAACACTACTCGAAGTACGGGCAGACCTAAGAAGCAGGGGAAAATACACTTCGATTCACCTTTGAGTGCCTTTTGCAACGCATTGATGGTATCTACCGTCAGATATCACGCGGCCAGTCATTCACTTCAGTAGTCTGATGTACAAACATAACAGAACCCAGACTGAAGCAAGAGTCCCCAAGTTCCGGAAGAACAAGCAGAACTACATATCATCAGGCAACAAATCCACAACTAGAAGCAGCGGCGCCTTGTACGAATCATGGGGTGTATACTGATGCCCAGTCGGAACCATGCACAAATCTCGAGGAGTCAATCCATACATGCCCAGGAACATTTCGAGATATTACAAGGAGTGAGTCGTCCGCACGCTGACGACGATATCCTTCCGGAAGCCATATGAGGAGTGCGTCCGTGTCTTTGTCGCGTACCCATCCGTCGCTGGAAAGACTGTCAGACATACGTGTAGTCACCTACTTCAGTAAGTAACATAACATCATGCGTTGGGACCCCCACCCGGCGTGAATGTTATCACGTTGGGGAGGGTCCCGGCGCTTGGACCTTGTCATAATCATCTGACACCTTGTGAGGGTCGACTTTTTTGGGTTTCTAGGGTCATACTATATATATTGCTGTATCATTATCTAGTACATTGTGTAATACATTCCTGTGGTTTCAGCTCATGGGGGAGTAACATCATGTGCTTGTATGAAGATAAACATTCTTAACATTCTTCTGTACAATTGCTGTATCATTACCATATCAAATCTTGGCAACCTCATGGTCCATTTGAGTAACATTAAAGGCACTCAGAGGAATGTTGAACAGACCATTGTGCACTATTGATTTCTTGGTATCATCCATGTAATTTCTTTGTACTGGCATGTGTGTTATCATTCTGAACCTCTTTCTCATCCAATACTATTATTATTGATCACTCTGTTTCAGTTTTATCCTGACATTATCATGTGCTAGTTATTGTATCATTACTTAAGATATACCTCTCTATGACTATCATTATTCTAACATGTCTAGACTTATTAACATTTCAGTATCATTATGTGTTTGAGAGTGTATTTTCATTTTGGGCTTCATCTTGTGATGTTTATCATTGTGTTCCATCATTTAATTTCAGTATCATTATATTATTGGCTTGTCCTTGGTAGTGTACCATCACCATGCAACTGGGGATGATTCAGCTCACTCATTGATTCTGGCTGTGTTTCTGTGAATGAGCATATAATTTGGAGATTTTCTGCAGATGTCTAGATTCATGGGTGCATGATTGTATCATCACCAACATTATTGCTAGCATCATTCTCTTTGCTATATGATGATGTTACTGCTGTATTACGAGGTGTCTGGAACTACACTTAAACCTCTTCACTCAGCTAATATCGGACAGGATTCTTGTGGTGGGCATTATCCAACATCATCGCATGTAGTATTCCATAACATCATGTTACTATCCTGTCATTGGAACTAACATCTTGCCGGAATATCATTAGTATGAGTATCATTAGGATGCTGCTTAATCAGTGATGGGTATTGCCATACTATGGCCAAAGATACTATCTGGTGGCCAATGCTACATATATTTCATGGAATACTACATAGCCTTGATGGGATGTATTCAAGGTACCCGCATCATTCCAGCAGAGCCTCGATATGTTAGTCCCATACAATGTTTCTGTATTGTCCCATATGATGTTTCCGTATCACCCTTATGATGTTTCCGTATCACCCTGTATGATGTTTCTGTATCATCCCGTATGATGTTTCTGTATCATCTCGTATGATGTTTCTGTATCATCCCGTATGATGGTTCTCAGCAAAATACCCCCTTTGTGGCGGAGCACTCCAGAGCACTCCAGAGGAACCAGTTGCTCCGGATTGTGTACAAGCTCAAGGAGCACGTGATACTATGATCCGGAGCGCTTTGGATCTGCTGGAGCAGATGGAGCCATCCCCTGCGATCCAGAGCCAAGGGGTTTTTTGCTGATGTTCCGTATCATCCTGTATGATGTTCCGTATCATCCTGTATGATGTTCCGTATCATCCTGTATGATGTTCCGTATCATCCCATATGACGTTCCTTATCATCTCGTATGATGGTTCCATATCATCCCATATTAGGGATGTTCTGTGAGCAACCTGCGGTGCCCGGCCCACACCAATACAGAAAAGGGTTCCTAGGACCCTTTTTCGTATTGGTGCGGGCATTGCGGTTGCTTGCACAACATTCTTATCCCATATGATGGTTCTGTTTCATCCTGTATGATGGTTCTGTATCATCCCGTATGACGTTCTGTATCATCCCGTATGACGTCCTGTATCATCCCGTATGATGGTTCTGTATCATCCCGTATGATGGTTCTGTATCATCCCGTATGATGGTTCTGTATCATCCCGTATGATGGTTCTGTATCTTTCCATACAATGTTTCCATATAAGGATGTCATGCAGGTAGCACAGGCATCCTGCATCAATTCAGTAAGCACCTCACATTGAATTGGTGTCAGATTCCTACACTACCCATGCAACATCCATATTTCTGTATCATCCTGGATGATGTTTCTGTTGTACAGGCCTGCATGCTCTTGTTTGGTTCTTGTTTAGCACTGCCCCTATTGACTGGATCCCATGTGTCATGGATTAGTGAAGCTGCCCAGGTAACCTGGGGCTGGGAATTCTGGGAATCCTGCCCGGAAAAACCCAGAAAAACCCAGCCCCAAGTGTGGGCATGAGCAACAGATTTATTTGGGACATGTGTTGTATATAGGCAGAATCCCTTGATTTATGCACATTTAATGAGCTCTTAAACATGTAGATGTGATGAGTTTTAAGGTACTCAATGCCCGCCTGCCCGCAGATGCTCACAAAAATGCAGGCATTTGCCAGATTCCC